>OVBL01000296.1:0-163020 GCA_900406555.1 Pseudoturritis turrita | reverse complement strand
AGAGAGAGAGAGAGAGAGAGAGAGAGAGAGAGAGAGAGAGAGAGAGAGAGAGAGGAGAGAGAGAGAGAGAGAGAGGAGAGGAGAGAGAGAGAGAGAGAGAGAGAGAGAGAGAGGAGAGAGAGAGAGGAGAGAGAGAGAGAGAGAGAGAGAGAGAGAACGGGTAAGCTTTGTTTAGATATTGTAGCAAATTTGTGGTTTGTTGAGAAGAGAAACTGTAATTTCTCTCTGGATCTTGATAATAGCTTGTCATTTTCTGTTGTTAAAAAAAAGAGTGATGTTTTACATAACTTTATAGCTATCAATTGGTGCAGTGATAGAGCGATCGATTCCGCGATGGGACATCAGGCGATGGAGCAACGTGAGCCGATCGGCAACAAAGAATCGAGGATTGAGCTTTCCGGTCATTTCAATAAGATTTATCAGCGTTTAGACAGTTTGGATACAGCATATACTGGAGCGATCGCTAGACAAGTAAATATCAGAGGCGAAATCAAAGCGATGGGATCGAAAATGCATTTACTTGGATCGAAGCTTGATCGACTGATTCGATGCTACCTAATGGTGATTCGCAGCAGATCTGTGGTGATTCGCAGCAGATCTGTGATGAATCGAGCAAGATGGATCCGGTTTCTTCAACCGCGACACAAGTCCAGGTAAATCCTTCTCACTTGGAACCTCGCCGTAGTTTCCTAGGTAATCGGGATAGTTTGATGAAGAAAATCGAGATGCCTATGTTTGAGAAAGTGAACATTTTTGGTTGGATTGCAAAAGTCGAGAGATTTTTTTCGGATGGGGCATATACGGATGAGGAGCCATTGGAATTGGTCTCGGTGAGTTTAGAAGGAGAGGCATTGAGTTGGTACCATGCTGAGATTATGTGGTTCCAATTCAATAATTGGAAGCATCTCAAAAGCAAACTGATGAGGAAATTTGGGAGTGTGCATAATCGAGGACCGAGTCAGATTTTATTTTGCCTCAAACAAACGGGACCAGTTAAGGATTATGTACATGAATTTGAAATGATGTCTGCACAGGTTGAAGGTTTGGATGAAGCTAAGTTGGAAGGAATTTTTTTGAATGGATTTACACCTGAAATGAGATCTGTGGTTCATCTCATGAAACCATCAGATTTGCCTGAATTGATTGTTGTGGCTGTGAGTATGGAATTTGATGTCATTACTCAGTGTGAGTAAAGAGTTAAAATCTAGTAACAGAAATCATCTGCAGGAGAACAAAGGAAACACATCTGGGCTTCAAAACATTTGGAAGGTGAAGATCATTCATACGGATACGGGACAATTGAAAGATAATCAACAAAGATCACAAATAAAATTGACACCAGCTCAACTGGATGAGAAGAGGAGGTTGGGTCTGTGTTTTAAGTGTGATTCTAAATGGTTTAAACATCACAAGTGTCCCAATAAGGAGTTCTAGTTGTTGATAGTGATCAATGGGTATGAGCTGGAAGTTTTGGATGGGATGATGAGTTGTGAAGATGATGACAACAGGTGTGATGAGGTTTGACCAGGAGAACAAGAGTTGATGCATCTCTTTTTACAGTCATTTCTGGGACTGAATTCTCCTATTACTACTAAGTTAGGCGGTCAGATTGGGAAAGTGACAATGGTAGTTTTGCTGGATAGTGGGGCTACTCACAATTTTATATCTCATTTCTTGGTAAAAAAAGCAAAGTTGAAACTACTGCATGACAACAATATGAACATACGGTTGGGAACAGGAATGAAAGTGCATGGTATGGGTATTTGCAAGGCTGTAGAGCTCAGTGTCCAAGGGTTGGTATTCACAGCTGATATGATAGCACTGGAGTTGGGCAGTGCATATGTTATATCGGGAATTGAGAACTCTAGGCAAGTGTGAAGTTAACTGGGCAACACATGAACTGTCATTTCATTATCAAGACAAGTTTGTGACTTTGAGGGGTGATCCGACTTTACATGTCTCACATCTATCTCTCAAAACCTTGTCTCCTACTCCGGTTGTTCAGTCTAAATGAATTCTCATGGACGTAGGGGTCCAAGGCATTAAACATGAACAATCAAAAGAGATCAATTCTGAGATGAATATGGTGTTACAAGAGTTTGATGGGGTCTTTGAAGAACCTAAAGGGTTACCACCATTCGGAGGCAGATAACATGCCATTCACTTGATGGCAGGTTGTGGTCCTATAAGTGTGAGACCGTATAGAAACCCACATGCACATAAAGAGGCAATGGAAAAGTTAGTAGCAGAGATGTTGGCGGCTGGTACAATACGACCAGACCATAGTCCCTTTTTCGGTCCAGTTATGTTAGTTAAAAAAAAGATGGAAGCTGGAGGTTTTGTGTGGACTACCGGGCACTCAATCGTGTTACAGTTGCTGATAAGTTTCCAATCCCCATGATTTATCAACTATTGGACGAGTTGAGGGGAGCTCAGTGGTTTTCGAAGTTGGATTTGAGAGCAGGTTATCACCAAATCCGGATGGAAGAGACAAATATTGAAAAAACAGCATTTCGTACACATGAAGGACACTATGAGTTTCTTTCATGCCTTTTGGGTTGATCAATGCACCAACTACATTCCAAACTCTCATGAACGAGTTGTTTATATTCTTCGTAAATTCGTGCTGGTTTTTTTTTATGACATATTGATTTATAGTCAAAATCAACATGCTCATGAAGAACATCTCAGGGCTGTGTTGAAAATTTTTGCCACTCCACAGCTCTTTGCAAATAAAAAGAAATGTCTTTCTGGAAAATCGGAAGTGGATTATCTTGGACATGTCATTTCAGCTGAAGGTGTAGCTACTGATCCTAGCAAAACTGAAGCGATGAAAAAATGGCCTTCTCCTAAAAATGTGAAGGAATTAAGGGGATTTTTGGGGTTGACTAGGTACTATAGGAGGTTTATGAGAGGCTATGGCACCTTGGCCAAACCATTAACTGAATTGCTTAAAAAAGATAAGTTTGTTTGGTCTGAAGTGGCACAAGAGGCTTTTGAGACTCTCAAGATGGCAATGATATATGTTCATGTTTTGGCTTTACCTAATTTTGATGAAGTTTTTGTTGTGGAGGCGAATACGTCATGATTTGGCTTAGGGGTTGTCTTGATGCAAAACCACAAACCTATTGCTTATTTTAGTTTTGCATTAAATAACACACAACAAATGAAACCAGTTTATGAAAGGGGGTTAATGGCAATTGTGCTTGCTATCCAAAAATGGAAGCATTATCTGATGTGACGAAAGTTGTGGTGCACGCATATCAGAAGAGCTTGAAGTTCTTATTGGAGCAAAGAGAAGTTAGTATGGATAGAGTGGTTAACTAAGTTGATGGGGTACGACTTTGAAATTTACTATAAACCATGCATTGAAAATAAGGTTGCAAATGGGTTATCAAGACAAAGCCTAATACAGTTGGAAGAGGTTCAGACATTTCTGTTAAACATCACTGTTCCATATGAAATTTAATCGGAAGATCTGTTTAAAGAGATTGAACAAGATTCCACCATTCAAAAGTTGATTGAGCAGCTGCAACAGGGACTTACAGTAAAGAAAGGATACAAAGTGTGTCAAGGGAAGTTGTGGTATAAAGGGAGGTTGGTGATTCCTAAAACTTCTACGTCTATACCTCTGATATGGTCTGAGAATCATGCCAGCCCACTAGGAGGACATTCTGGAGTGTTAAAAACGTTGAAGAGAATTCAACAAATTTTTCATTGGGAGAGTATCGGTTTGATAGTACAAAAATTTATCTCTGAGTGTTTGGTATGTCAGACACAGAAGTACTCTACCCTGGAACCAGCTAGTTTGCTTCCGCCATTGCCAATTCCTAAGAGAGTGTGGGAGGATATTTCAATGGACTTTATCGAAGGCTTACCTACTTCTAAAGGTGTGAATGTCATATTGGTTGTAGTGGACATGTTGAGTAAGTATGCCCATTTTATTGGCTTAAAACACCCTTTTACAACTTCGGAATTGGCTAGTAAATTTGCTAAAGAGATTGTGCGGCTTCATAGATTTCCACAGTCCATTGTTTCTTACAGAGAAAGGATTTTCCTTAGTGCTTTTTGGAAGGAAACATTTAACCTGGCAGGCACACAGCTAAAACATAGCTCAGCGTATCATCCGGAGACTGATGGTCAGACAGAGGTGGTAAACAAGTGTCTAGAGACGTACTTGCATTGTTTCCACTCATCTTCGGTCTTGGTTTTCCTTCTTATCATGGGCTGTGCTGTGCTACAACAGAAATTACCACTCTTCTTCGAAAACCACATCTTTTAAAGTGGTATATGGACGAGATCCACCTATGTTATTACAGTTTGAGGAAGGCTCTACCAGTAACTTTGAGTTGGAAGTGATGCTACGGGAGCGGGATCAAACGTTAAAACAGATTCATTACCATTTGGATCAAGCCCAACAACTCATGAAAAACAAAGCTGATAAGAAACGCATAGACTTGAAGTTTAAAGAAGGCTCTTTGGTGTTTCTCAAACTACGGCCCTTTCGACAACAGTCAGGAACTAAACGGTTGTTTCAAAAGCTTGCTACAAAATATTACGGACCATTCAAGGTGTAAGCTCGCGTTAGCAAAGCAGCTTATAAGCTCCAATTATCGGCTGAGTATAAAATTCACTCTGTTTTTCATGTTTCCCTCTTAAAACCGATGTTGGGCAAGCATCGTGCAATAAATCTTTTACCTAGATCTTTGTCTGCTGGCGATGAGTTTGTGATTATGCCAGAGGACATTGTGGCTACTCGTTATGATGCGAAAGGCTATTTGGAGGGATTGGTGCATTGGAAAGGACTTCCTACTCACGAAGATACTTGGATGCGTATTAAGGATTTGACTGCTCGATTTTCTTCTTTTGCACTTGAGGACAAGCTGAAACATAAAAGGGGGGGGGGGGCATTGATATGTGTAGAAGAATATATGTGAGGAAGAAGAAACATATGGAAGAGAAAGAATAAGCATAATGAAGGAGAGAAGCAACTCACGTGGAGAGCACATGTTCAAATAGCTATTATAGTTACAATTCTTGTTTGTGTGTGTAGCTATAAAAGGATAAAGAGAGAGAGAGAAGAAGGGTAAGCTTTGTTTAGATATTGTAGCAAACTTGTGGTTTGTTGAGAGGAGAAACTGTAATCTATCTCTGGATCTTGACAATAGCTTGTAATTTTCTCTTGTTATCAATAAAGAGTGATGTTTTACATAGATTATAGCTATCATACTCACGAGACACTTACGTTTATAGAAAAGAGAAAAAATTAGAGATGATATCAGAAAAAGATGTTAGGTTGTCAGCCTACTTGATATAATCTATTGTGATTACACCATTTGAGATTAATTGGCTAATGGTTTTATATTGCATTCTGATATGAAGAAATTTACCATTATATATAACTTTGTGTCCGAGCTATAGATGATTGGCTATCACAATGTACACGTAATGTCGACACAAATTTTGTCTACATCAGGATATCTTCCAAGAAGTTTCGAAGCCACTCAACTTACTTACATGCTCTGTCTAAAGCTACGAACTTAGATTATATTATGAATCTAGCTAAAACCGTTTATTTGGAAGATTTTCATGACATTGTTGCATTGCCAAGCGTAAAAACGATCCACTCATGGAGTTTAAATTTTTTGAAATCTAATATCCAATTGGCTTCACTGCATCCTTCCAAAACTTTTGCTTCTTTACCATACTGCAGTCCATAATTCTTAGTATATCGCAGATAGTGCAATACTCTAGTTATGGCTTTCCAGTGTTTATGTCTTGGATTACATGTGTAACGACTTAGTACGTTTACTGAGTGTGGCAGATCTGATCTAGTATAATTTGTTAAATATAATAGACTTTTAATTACATGTGCATACTCCATATGTGACACCGCTTCACCTGAGTTTTTAGTTAAGAAAAGTTAAGGGTCTATAATAGTTTTTGCAGTTCCATTGAGTAGATCTTGAATATCACAACTATTTTTCCAGCATAATGCATTTGAGACAAGATGATTCCAACAAGAGTTCTCATTATATTAAAAATATTGTTTGTCATGATTTCAGAAATAGCATGATATATTTGTTTTTTTCGTGACATGGATATATAACCCGATATATTATTATACTTTATAATATAGTATAATATATAAATGGATAACATTATATACTTTTATATGTCATAATATCTTAATATATAACACGATATATTAGTATATAATATGATGTATAAAATATGTAACTACTATTGTTATTTTCAATTATAACATAACTAGATTAGGACCCGCGTAATACGCGGGGTTTTAATTATAACTTATTTATATAAAAAAAAAAAACGTGTCGGTAATCGATTAAATTTAATAAAGATAAAATTTATGAAAATGTAAGAAATATATGTTAAATCTTGTTGATGTAAATATTTAGATTTTGATTGTTACTCGCACACTTATTTTAGATGTTGATTAGTAACTTTGTTTCAAACTGAATTTTAACTCCACGTATTTCATCTCGCAATACAACTCAGGTATTTCATTCATAATATTAAAACCATATTTTTACTCCATGCATTCCTTGTCAATCAATAATACCCAAAATTTTCATATCAAAATAATATATGCATAATGCATTCTATCAAATCGATATCTATATATGTCATTAGTGTTAAACAAATAGTAAAAAATTAACAAAATATATTAGTAAATAAATTTAAAAGTATTAACAAAACATGTCGTAATCTCATGAATATCAATTTTTATATACCGCACTAATACTTTTAGAAATTGAAAATAATTTGTATTATTTTCTTTTTTTAGTTTTTTTATTTAATATTTCCTTTTAATTTTTTAATAATATGTCTTATTTTCTTTTTTTGACTATTATTTTATTTTAGTTACACTACAATTATAAATAACTTGTCTTATTTTCTTTTTTTAGTCTTTTTGATTTACTATTTCCTTTTAATTTTTTTTAATAACATGTCTTATTTTTTTAAAGACTATTATTTCCTTTTAGTTACACTACACTTTGATTTAAGAAATAAATAATGTAGAGAAAAAAATTTATATTTTTATATTAATATATTGACACGTGTCACAATCTCATTTAAAATTAACACATGTCACGATCTGGTGAGTTACGATTTTGCCTACGTGTCACACTCACGTTGAGCAAAATTTAAAGTAAAATAGCTTTGATCGATTTGTGGAACTCTCGAATTCATGATTTGCTTGAATGATGTATTTTTTTTTCTTTTCTTTCCCAATTAGTTATGACATTTTTTTTTTTTTTAACGTATTGACATGAAACAAATTTTCTTTTTTTAATGATAATTTTTTTTTACAAATTTTTCCTTTTACTTTTTTTTAATAAAATTTTTTACGAATTTTCCCATTTACCTTTATTTAATGATATTTTTTTTTACAAATTTTTCCAATGATGTATTTTTTTTTCCTTTCTTTCTCGATTAGTTATGGCATTTTTTTTTTTTTAAACGTATTGACATGAAACAAATTTTTTCTCTTTTTTAATGATATTTTTGACAAATTTTCTCTTTTACCTTTTTTTAATGACAATTTTTACAAATTTTTCTTTTATCTTTTTTGTGACATTTTGTTTACAAATTTTCCCGTTTTTTAATGACAAATTTTTTTACAGAAGGACATTGACTTTTTTTGTTACGTTAGGAAATTTTTTTTTTGGCGATGATGTATTATATTTTTATATTAATATATTGACACGTGTCACAATCTCAATTAAAATTAATACATGTCACGATCTGGTGAGTTACAATTTTGCCTACGTGTCACACTCACGTTGGGAAAAATTTAAAGTAAAATAGCTTTGATCGATTTGTGGAACTCTCGAATTCATGATTTGCTTGAATGATGTATTTTTTTTCTTTTCTTTCTCGATTAGTAATGACATTTTTCCTTTTTTTGTTTTTAAAAGTATTGACATGAAACAATTTTTCCTTTTTAGTGATATTTTTTTTTTACAAATTTTATCTTCTACTTTTTTTAATAACATTTTTTACAAATTTTTGCATTTACCTTTATTTAATGACATTTTTTTTACAAATTTTTCCAATTATGTATTTTTTTTCCTTTCTTTCTCGATTAGTTATGGCATTTTTTCTTTTTTTGTTTTTAAACGTATTGACATGAAACAAATTTTTCCTCTTTTTAATGATATTTTTTACAAATTTTATCTTTTATCTTTTTTTAATGGCATTTTTTCAAATATCGATTTGTGGAACTCTCGAATTCATGATTTGTTTGAATGATGTATTTTTTTTCTTTTCTTTCTCGATTAGTTATGACATTTTTCCTTTTTTTTGTTTTAAACGTATTGACATGAAACAAATTTTCTTTTTTAAATGTTTTTTTTGTTTTACAAATTTTCCCTTTTACTTTTTTTTTAATAACATTTTTTACAAATTTTCCCATTTACCTTTATTTAATGACTTTTTTTTTTACAAATTTTTCCGATGATGTATTTTTTTTCCTTTCTTTCTCGATTAGTTATGGCATTTTTTTTTTTAAACGTATTGACATGAAACAAATTTTTCCTCTTTTTTAATGATATTTTTTACAAATTTTCTCTTTTACCTTTTTTTTATGACATTTTTTACAAATTTTCCTTTTTTTACAAATTTTATCTTTTACCTTTTTCTAGTGACATATTTTACAAATTTTACTTTTACCTTTTTAGTGACATTTTGTTTACAAATTTTCCCTTTTTTTAATGACAATTTTCTTTAGAGAAGGACATTTACTTTTTTTTTATTACGTTAGGACATTTGTTTTTTTTTGTGATGATGTATTTTTCTTTAAACTTTTAGATAAAAAGAAAATATTATTAAAATTAAAATTAACTTTATACGTTAGTATATTAACACGTGTCATCATCTCAATTAAAATGACACATGTCACGATCTAATGAGTTATAATTTTGAGTGCATTCTCTTTTATATAATAAGATTTTTTTTAACTTTTAGATAAAAAGGAAATATTATTTACATTAAAATGTTCTTTTCTTACAAAGTTTCCCTTTTACCTTTTTAGTGAATTTTTTTTTTTTTCGATGATGTAATTTTTTTTTAACTTTTAGGTAAAAAGGAAATATTATTTAGATTAAAATTTCCTTTTTTTTAAAAGATTAGATTAAAATTTCCTTTTTTTTAAAAGATTAGATTAAAATTTCCTTTTTTTACAAAGTTTCCCTTACCTTTTTAGTGACATTGCCTTTTTTAAAAATGTTAGGACTTTTTTTTTTCCAAAATATTATTTAGATTAAAATTTCCTTTTTGTACAAAGTTTAGATTAAAATTTCATTTTTCCCTTTTTTTACAAAGTTTCCCTTTTACCTTTTTAGTGACATTGACTTTTTTTTTTAACTTTATGACTTTTTTTCCGATTATTTTTCTTTTAACTTAAGATATTAACACGTGTCATTATCTCAATTAAAATGACACATGTCACGATCTGATGAGTTATAATTGTGAGCGCATTTTCTTTTATATAATACTAGATTAGGACCCGCGTAATACGCGGGGTTTTAATTATAATTTATTTATAAATGATAAAAAATAAAGTAAAACGTGTCGGTAATCGATTAAATTTCATAAAGATAAAATTTATGAAAATGTAAGAAATATATATTAAATCTTGTTGAAGTAAATATTTAGATTTTGATTGTTATTCGCACACTTATTTTAGATATTGATTAGTAACTTTGTTTCAAACTGAATTTCAACTCCACGTATTTCATCTCGCAATACAACTAATGTATTTCATCCATAATATTAAAACCATATTTTTACTCCATGCATTCCTTGTCAATCAATAATACCAAAATTTTCATATCAAAATAATATATGCATAATGCATTCTATCAAATTTATGTCTATATATGTCATTAGTGTTAAACAAATAGTAAAAAAATTAACAAAATATATTAGTAAATAAATTTAAAAGTATTAACAAAACATGTCGTAATCTCATGAATATCAATTTTTATTTGCCGCACTAATACTTTTAGAAATTGGAACTAATGTGTCTTATTTTCTTTGTTTAGTTTTTTTATTTAGTATTCTCTTTTAATTTTTTAATAATATGTTTTATTTTCTTTTTTTGACTATTATTTCATTTTAGTTACACTACAATTATAAATAATTTGTCTTATTTTCCATTTTTTAGTCTTTTTGATTTACTATTTCCTTTTAAAATTTTTTAATAACATGTCTTATTTTTTTTAGACTATTATTTCTTTTTAATTACACTACACTTTGATTTAAAAAATAAATAATGAAGAGAAATAAAATTTATATTTTTATATTAATATATTGACACGTGTCACAATCTCAATTAAAATCAACACATGTCACGATCTGGTGAGTTACGATTTTGCCTACGTGTCACACTCATGTTGGGAAAAATTTAAAGTAAAATAGCTCTGATCGATTTGTGGAACTCTCGAATTCATGATTTGCTTGAATGATGTATTTTTTTTCTTTTCTTTATTGATTAGTTATGACATTTTTTTTTTCTTTTGTTTTTAAACGTATTGACATGAAACAAATTTTCTTTTTAAAATGATATTTTTTTTTTACAAATTTTCCTTTTACCTTTTTTTAATAACATTTTTTACAAATTTTTCCATTTACATTTATTTAATGACATTTTTTTTTACAAATTTTTCCAATGATGTATTTTTTTTCTTTTCTTTCTCGATTAGTTATGGCATTTTTCTTTTTTTTCTTTTTAAATGTATTGACATGAAACAAATTTTTCCTCTTTTTAATGATATTTTTTACAAATTTTCTCTTTTACCTTTTTTTAATGACATTTTTTACAAATTTTTCTTTTACCTTTTTAGTGACATTTTGTTTACAAATTTTCCCTTTTTTTAATGACAATTTTTTTTACAGAAAGACATTGATTTTTTTTTGTTACGTTAGGAAATTTTTTTTTGGCGATGATGTATTATATTTTTATATTAATATATTGACACGTGTCACAATCTCAATTAAAATTAACACATGTTACGATCTGGTGAGTTACGATTTTGCCTACGTGTCACACTCACGTTGGGAAAAATTTAAAGTAAAATAGCTTTGATCAATTTGTGGAACTCTCGAATTCATGATTTGCTTGAATGATGTATTTTTTTTCTTTTCTTTCTCGATTAGTTATGACAGTTTTTTTTTTTTTTTTTTTTAAACGTATTGACATGAAACAAATTTTTCTTTTTAATGATATTTTTTTTTACAAATTTTTTCTTTTACTTTTTTTTTAATAACATTTTTTACAAATTTTCCCATTTACCTTTATTTAATGACATTTTTTTTTTACAAATTTTTCCAATGATGTATTTTTTTTCTTTCTCGATTAGTTATGGCATTTTTTTTTTTTTGTTTTTAAACGTATTGACATGAAACAAAATTTTCCTCTTTTTGAATGATATTTTTTACAAATTTTCTCTTTTACCTTTTTTAATAAAATTTTTTACAAATTTTTGTTTTACCTTTTTAGTGACATTTTGTTTACAAATTTTCCCTTGTTTTAATGACTTTTTTTTTTTTACAAAAGGACATTGACTTTTTTTTGTTACGTTAAGACATTTTTTTTTGCGATGATGTATTATATTTTTATATTAATATATTGACACGTGTCACAATCTCAATTAAAATTAACACATGTCACGATCTGGTGAGTTACGATTTTGCCTACGTGTCACACTCACGTTGGGCAAAATTTAAAGTAAAATAGCTTTGATCGATTTGTGGAACTCTCGAATTTATGATTTGCTTGAATGATGTGTTTTTTCTTTTCTTTCTCGATTAGTTATGACATTTTTCTTTTTTTTTCTTTTTAAACGTATTGACATGTTACAAATTTTCCTTTTTTTTATTTACAAATTTTCCCTTTTTTTAATGTGTTTTTTACAGAAAGACATTGACTTTTTTTTGTTACGTTATGACAGTTTTTTTTGGCGATTATTTTTATATTAATATATTGACATGTGTCATAATCTCAATTAAAATTAACACTTGTCACGATCTGGTGAGTTACGATTTTGCCTACGTGTCACACTCACGTTGGGCAAAATTTAAAGTAAAATAGCTTTGATCGATTTGTGGAACTCTCGAATTCATGATTTGCTTGAATGATGTATTTTTTTTCTTTTCTTTCTAGATTAGTTATGACATTTTTTTTTTTTTAAACGTATTGACATGAAACAAATTTTCCTTTTTAATGACATTTTTTTTTATAAATTTTCTCTTTTACTTTTATTTTAATAACATTTTTTACAAATTTTCTCATTTACCTTTATTTAATGACATTTTTTTTTACAAATTTTTCCGATGATGTATTTTTTTTCTTTCTTTCTCGATTAGTTATGGTATTTTTTTTTTTTTGTTTTTAAACGTATTAACATGAAACAAATTTTTCTTTTTTTTTAATGATATTTTTTACAAATTTTCTCTTTTACCTTTTTTTAATGACATTTTTTTCAAATTTTCCTTTTATCTTTTTAATGACATTTTGTTTACAAATTTTCTCTTTTTTAATGACAATTTTTTTTACAGAAAGACATTGACTTTTTTTTGTTACGTTCATTTTTTTTTTTTTGCGATGATGTATTTTTCTTTTAACTTTTAGATAAAAAGAAAATATTATTTAAATTAAAATTAACTTTATACGTTAGTATATTAACATGTATCATCATCTCAATTAAGATGACACATGTTACGATCTAATGAGTTATAATTTTGAGTGCATTCTCCTTTATATAATAAGATCCAATTATTTTTCTTTTAACTTAAGATATTAACACGTGTCATTATCTCAATTAAAATGACACATGTCACGATCTAATGAGTTATAATTGTGAGCGCATTCTCTTTTATATAATAAGATATATGAATAAATAATGTGATATATAAATGTGTAACACGATATACATATATCCAACGAGTTTGTTTACGTTAATATCATGGTATATTTGTGGAAATGATATTTATTTATCAAATCATCATCTTCTTCTTTTTTTTTCTTTTAGTCCTCTCATTTGCTTGTACATGTTATTCTTCATCCCTTACGCGAGATTCACCGAAACCCTAGCTAGAATTTTCAAATCCACGAAAACACATACAATCGTTCATATGGTTAAACACATACATATTTCTCTTAGGTATTTTATCAACATGTGGAGAGATTCATCAACCGGTCCGAATTCAGACAAATCTCCTAACACTCAATTCGAATGACGTTTCGTTCGACCACCATATATGAGATTATAATTACCAAACAGTTTGAAATGACAAAAGGCAATGTGCATCACAACGGGTCAGTTTCACGTTATACTCTTTAACAACAGATAACAAGCTTTATAAAAAAATGGATTGAATCCAAAATAGCCTTGAGATTAAAAGTGTTAACAAGACAATGAATGAGATGTGTAGATTTCTAAAGGGAAGAGGGGAGACATTGTGTCAGGTGTGAAAGCGAAGGAGCACCGATGAGAGACAGTGTGTTAGGGAGATGTAATGAGTGAGTGTTAGAGTAGAAAGAGAGAGAGAGAGAGAAAGGCATTTTTGTCACTTTTAAGGGCAAATTATTTTATCATAATTTATAGTTTTAACTCCTCCTTCCACTTAATTATTTTCAAATCTATTGGTATGCATATTTTTCTTTGCACAATGTCAACACCATATGGACGAAATTGTATATGTGATTGAGTGAGCAAGCGAGTAAGTGAAAGATGGCCAAAAAGTATGAGATGGTGGGATTAAAAAAATAAACAGTTTTTTACTTATTCTACTGTATTTTCTTTATCCACGATCTTCTTCGGTTATTTGTTTTTCTCTAAAAAATTTTCATATTTTTTTATTCACGCTTTTCATAGAGTAGTTTTTGGTAGCAAGTTTTTGGTAGCAAGGACTTAATCCTTCATCTCCAACTATAAATACATGTTATTCCCCCTTCCTTCCACAACAATTTCATCAGTCTCCTCTTTCATATGCACCTCTAACATATGGGTAGAAGTTTCATACTCTAAAGTAAGCGGCGGAGAAGAGTAGTCTCTGGAGGCAGAACCTAACTCAACCTCAAAAATGTTTACAGCGTATGTTGAAGGGAGGGCAATTGCATTGTCTTGAGTATGTACTATCAAAGATGGGGAGGGCAACCTCATGGTTTGTTATCTTTAATGGGATCGACATTAAAAAAAAAAAATATATATATGATTATAGAATTGAGACCAGAAAAACATAAATGGAATGTTGAAAAAAATCAAACTCATATCTCTTAGAAACATATCTTGAAGTTTTCCCTATTTTTCGAAGTGAGACAAAATAAAAAGTACTGTATGACATAAAAAAGGTCATAGCATTGTACTAGTTACTCTATTTTTAATTGCAAAACTGTTACCAACAAGAAAAAGATACTGATTATGCTTTATCACAAAGTATCGACTCCAATTGTATGTAATATTCTACAACAAATAAAATTAAATAATTTTTTTAAAAAAACTTGTCAAATAATATAGAGAAAGTTTTTGCTATAGAATGCAATTACTCAAAAATTAAACACAAAAATGTTGATTAAAGATGAAAGCCTATTAGACAAAAAAAAATGAAAAACTAAATCTAAAAAAATTTAGTTGTGAAATCTCTATTGGTCATGTGGTTGACCAATGGTTAATTAATGTTTGTACACTAAAAAATTCGAATTTTGATTCTTAGAGAATATGAATCATTATAGAATAATAGATGTAAGTTTATCGGAGATTTTTAGTGTGATATATGTAGAACTGTTCGTCGTGGTTTCGTATGGTAAGAATAAAATTGTTTATCATATTTGTGATTTATGTAGTCTATGGTAAATTTTTGTGGTACAATATAACTATATGTTGTGCAACCGTGGCTGTAATTTCAAGTATTACATAATTAGATTCGGTCGTCAAATTGATAAGATGATTATTTATATATATAGTAAATTCCAGTTCCAATTCTATCCTCTCCCTTGTGAAGCTGAATAACCCGAAACCAATCACAAATGTGTTTAAACCGAATCGAACCGAAACCCAAGATTCTCTGGGACTGCGACTCTCAGTGGCGCCGACCGAGCTGCGGATTGGGTTTAACAACACTTAGAGCATAAACCCTTTTCTAACGACGAGGTTTCCATGGCTGATTCTGCAACCCTCATCACTATTTGATTCCCTCTTTGTGGCCATTTCTCTGTTATGGCTCCTTCAATCTCTCTCCTCCTCATCAGACGTATCTCTATCTTCAACATAAAACCTAAAAGCCGCCGTCTTCTCCAACCATTTCTCGGAAAATCACTCTCTACTTCAACACAGAGCAACCCTAACCCTGCCCCTGAAAACGATCACAAACCCTCCTCTCTTTCTTCTCGCCTTAGCTTCGTCTTCGATCAGATTGATGCTATTGAGAAACGCCACTCTGAGCAAGACGAAACCCTCGAGCGTATCCGTGCCTGGCGCCAATCCAAACAATCACCTTCTGTTCGACAAGATCCGGGTCCTGGTGAAGGTGAATCCGAATCCGTTGTGCCCAATGGGGAGGAACCGGACTCTCGCGCGGCCGAGTTGGCTCAAGCGAACTCGGGGGAGTTGAGTAAGGAGAATGGTGTGGTTGAGTTGGTGCATCCATGGCCGGAATGGATGGAGTTGATGGAGAGGTTGGTGCAGCAGAATTACTTTGATCACAGGAGACAACGAGACGAAGACGAGATGGTGCAGAGTTTGGGAATCGATGTGTCATCCTCCAATGTGGGATTAGGTGGAGAGAATGTTGGACTTGCTTTGTTCCAGGATTTCAGAGCTGTTCAAAACGCATGTATCAATTTCGGAAAGGATCGTTTTGATATTCTAAGGTTTGTGTTCAGCTTCTGAAAATAACAAGTTTGTGTGTTTCAATGTTCCAACATTTCAAGGTTTCATTTTTAATTTGACAGCTCCGATATGAACAAGTTTATGTTTTCAATCTTCTAAAATTTGCAACTGTTTGTCTTTAAGTCATTTGCCATTGCTCATGCTTATACTGCGTTATGCGCTACCAAGTCATCTGCATTTGTTTCTGTGTGAACATCTTAGTTGTTAAGATTGAAAATCTACTTATTTGTAAGCCGAAGTTGAAATCTTATCTCAACTGCTATTCTTTTTTTTTGCTTCGAGATGTGCTTATATGAATATATTTCCTCAGGTCATTGTCGAGAAATGACATTCAAATCCTTGTCGGCCATGGATGCCCAGCGACTGATAGAAAAGTGGTTTTCTCAGGAAAACTACTGAGGAAGCGTGTCCATCTCGATGAAGGAGATGTAAGCATTGCTTAATAAGTTTTACATACAAGACTTGCTTTTGTCTGAATTTGTACGGTTCAGTGATTCTACAATTGATTTATTACCTTCATCTTGATGCCTAGCTATCAATGCCATTGCCATCTCTCTGATTTTTGTTTACTATGGATCTCTTACACTGTTATTTTGATAGGCGCTAGATTGTGAGAGGCTTGATACATATGGATGAATAATAAGGAATGGTAGAAATAGGTGGAAGCAAGAACAGATTACTAGTCTTTGGCTCATTCGTTGTGGCTTTGGGAGAGTTTGGAGACCTTTAAAAGAAAAATCCAGGATTCATTAGTTCTTTCTTAGGGTTTGGTCATTGGTTCTACATTTTTATTGCTGATTCAAGTATAATAGAAGAGGATTTTGTTACTGTTCTTCAGAAATCAGTTTCTGATTTTAACACATTTTCTTTTATTTTGGTTGAGGTATTGGGTTGTGGCTCTTTTCTTTTAGGTCTCATGAAGTCTTCTTTGTTAAACTTACTGTTCTCTTCCTCTTGAGATTTCTGGTTAATTTCCTAATTGGTGTACTACCGATAGGTTCTTCAGATGATAACATTCATTCATGTATCAGGTCTGCAGTTCCTGCAGCTTGAGAAACTCATGCGAAAAAGCATTTTTGTTGACAAACAAAGAGGATGAGGCTCGAACCCTCGACCTCATGCGCATTTTGTTCACCTATGGTTTTGACCCATTGAACGGAACAGTGGCCAACAAAAATCTCCTGAAGAAAAAGTCTGTTAAGACTGTGGTGCGTAAACTGCTGCATGAGATTGTCAAGTTAAGCACTGTACCAATAGATCCTAATCTTACTCCACCAGTTATCAAGAAAGCGCCCCCTAAAGTGAAGCAGCCTCCGCCACCTCCTAAAAGACGTGTCGGCCGTGATGACATTGAGATGAAGAAAGGAGATTGGCTGTGCCCAAAGTAAGTCACACCTTGCTCTTTTGATGACCTTGTGTTTTTCTTTTTAAGCCTCTATCTCGGGCATACCGTAACAAACCATTAAACTGGATGCATGGCCTTAGCTTTGTATAGAAGAAGCTTAATGTTCTCATGTTTTGGCATTTAATTCATCTCCGTTCTACTTGTTACCTTGAACTAAGAAAGAGTCTTCTGAGTCTATGGCATCGATCATAGAATGTTTTCCACGCGACAATGCACATCAGTTATAGATGCAGCTAGGTGAGATCTATAAATATTCTTCTACATTTAATCTTAAGGCATCCAAACCGATTGGGTATTAGTTGTAAGTATGCTCTAATGAATTCACATAAAGGATCAGTTTCGGTTAAAGTGTATCGTATTAGCGTTTTCCACTTATATTATTAAATTTTGGATTTTGAGGCCTAACAATTCATAAATTTTGTACAGCACATTGATTTCAGCAGAAGCTAGGCGCATCTTTTGTTTTATCTTCTAATATTGATATTTGTCCTGAGATGTTAATGCCACTTAATTTTTGTTCTTAGGTGCGATTTCATGAACTTCGCAAAGAACACGGTTTGCTTACAATGTGATGCAAAGAGGCCAAAGAGGCAGCTTCTTCCGGGAGAATGGGAATGCCCTGAGTAAGTTGCTACACTTTTGGGGAATTGTTGAAACTGAGAAAGAACATGTACTGATCAAGATTATAGGGATGTCATGGAACTGATCGTATTGTATTTTGTTATGGCAGATGCAACTTCTTAAACTATAGGAGAAACATGGCATGTTTTCATTGTGATTGCAAGCGTCCACCAGATGCTTTCATAGAGAACAAAACACAAGAAACGCATCGGTTCACCGAATCACAAACAGAGAGGGTTGTGAAGCGGGATGATGTTTCCAATGCCTGGAACTTTGATTTTGATGACGATGAATCAGACGGGGCAGAAGTTGCTGCATTTGAGTACGCGGATTCCAGCAGAAAGAATGGAAACCTTCCCCGGGAGGGTTTGAGAGATCCTGAAGACGAATTTGGTAATCTTCCTCCAGGAGCCCGAGAAAGTTCTGAGCTTGGCAGGAGCAGAAGACCTGGTGTTGGGTTTGATGATTTTGACGATGAAGATGACATTGATAGCTATGAGATAGACGAAGCTGGAGAGAGAGAGGTCCCAGTCGAAGGAGCCCGATCTTCTTTTGTATCTGACGAGTTCTCAGAGGATGAACAGTTTCCGGAGTCAAAGGCTGGTTTTACTGGACACAGAGGAGCAAGTTCAAAGCTTCACAACAGTGGAAACAAGCATGGAAACAGTAAGGGAGGTTTCTCTAGGGATGATGAGCTCGGTTTAAGTTCAGATGATGAGGTTTCCGCCACTCCCAGGTGGAAATCAAGCCACGTTGCTTCGACACAGAGAGGTCCACCTTCGAGAAAGCTGAGTTTTGGGTCAGATGATGAGTTTGGGCTCGATTCTGATCTGGAGGACGATGGTCCCAGGTCCAGTTTAAGGCGTGGCCAAAGAAACAACGGTGCTAGAGGAGGGTTGAAGGATAAACGAAATTCCTATTCTGCTTCAGAATCTGGTGATGACATGGATGATCAAGATTACCGAGGGTCAAGTTTCTCTGGTAATAGATCGAGAGGGAATAGAGGAAGAATGAGAGGTGGACGAGGTGGTTTCAATGATAATATTGCCTCTGATAACTACAAGGGATTTTCAAGTGGCTCGGCTAATAGATCAAGAGGGAGGGGAGGAAGAACAGGAAGCAGAAGAAGTGGTTTTGATAGTGACAATGAAGATTACAGAGGGTCAAGTTCCTCGGCTAGTAGATCAAGAGGGAACAGAGAAGATAGTGGCGGGTTTGGGGGAAGAATGGGAAGCAGAAGAGCCGGTTTTGATGATGAGTTTGATAGAAAGAGCAGCCGAGGACGAGGAGGACGAGGCGGTTCAGGGAGTTTCAGGGGATCTAACAGAGGAGGAAGAGGAGGAGGAAACCGGCATGGGCAGAGTGATGGTAAAGACACAGACTTTGGCGATTTTAGAAATAGTCGAAGAGTTATCGAGAGATAGAGATGTAAACTGATATCACCAGATATTACAATTATAGACCATATCCATTGTTTAACAGAAGTTTTTTAAACGATATCCAGTATTCAATTGGTTAGAGAATACGTTTGGATGATTGTTTAGAAGAAAAAAGATCAATTTTGCTAACTCTCGTTTTGGGACAGACGTTTTTTAAATTCATGGGCAGAAATATGGCATGTAAAGATTTGTTTTGTCATTTATGCTTTTCCTCGATTTAATTATTTCCACTTATATCTCTTGTTTGTTATTTTACTCTGTCTCAGTCCCTAGACTCATAAGACTCTTGTTATAAACACTACAATAAGTTTGGAGGTTTAGAACAAGTTTGATCTTATGTTACTAAAATTTTAACTTTATTTATTTAAAATTGCATAATATTTGTCAAATTATATTTTATTTTTGAAGAAAAATGAAGAATACATAATTGTTAACTAGGTGGGCCCCGCGCCTTCCGCGGAAAAATAAATACATTAGTATGTTAATAAAATTAAAACATAAATTTTTTGATTATCTATTCATTTTTCAAAAATACATATTTAAACAAAACAAATCGAACACGGCATTTTCGTGTATCGAATACTACGGAGAAAGATTTGAGAATCATAAAAATCAACTTAACCGACCTTATCTCGTATAATGATATATAACATATAACTTCTTCCATATTTATATGTAGTTGTAAATAATATGGATATAATTGACTAAAAAAAAAGAGATTGGAAATATAGATATATAACTTTTGCGTAAACACCATATTTTAGAATAAAAATACTAAAATATAACTAAAAAATAAAATAGAAATGGATAATTTATAAATAGAACTAAAAAAAATTTCAATTCCATAAAATAACTAAAAACTCAAAATCTTAGAGACTTTAAGATATTTTCTTATAAACCACATTCATTTTCTTCCATTCAAAACCACTCTTTTAAACAATACAATCCTATATATATTAATTAAGGAGACATTCACTAAAAAATCATAGCTGTCGTTCAAAGAGAATTTTAGGAGACATGTCATTTAATTTAACCAATCAGAACATTTCAATTAAAACTATATGCCATGGTGGAAATCTCTACATATTCTCATTAATTTTATAACATAAGCCCATTAATACATGTTTTACAAATTTAAACCTAACTAAATATAATATTTTAGACTTACCATATCATCTATTTTTATTTTTTTCTGATATATTAACAAATTTTTTATTCTTATAGTTATAACAATATTATATATTGTATATATGTATAACAATATATCCCACAAATTCATATAAATCTAAAATTTATCTGATTTATCGTATGCTCTATAATTTACACGAATAATGAAGATCAATTTTACACTTGAAAGATATTGAAATAAATAATATTTGCATATATTTTGATCAATTTTACACATAAAATATTAAAATAATGACATTAACAGATTTTTGATCAAAAGTATTCAACTTTATTACATTTATGCACAATACATATCATTTCTGTACGTTTATAAATGTTAGAATTTATATGTTTTGTCATACACATTTAAATATTAAAAATTATATATATATTAAAACCGATTAGTCAACCTATGTAATCACTTAAGTATGAATCTTGTTAAATATTGTATAGACGGATTTAAAGAATCATGAGGATGTTTATAAAAAAAAAATCAAAAGTGTATTATTTTAAAATGTATATCTTTTGTTGTAAAAAATTTCACAATTAAATTAATGTTTTATGTTCGCATCGACGAATGTCATGTGTTGTCCCAAAATGATTCACACCAATTTATAGAGTTCAAAAATAATTTATTAAAAATAATCATTCACACCAAAATGATTCCTAGAAAAATGATGCCACTTATACCATTTTGAATTTATTATCCAATTTTTAATTTTTAGATCTAATTTTTAAAATCATTATTCTTATTTTATAAGTAATTGTTTTTTTTTTGTATATAAGATTAAAAAATATATATTTTGAAGATAACCAATTTCAATATTTTTGATATTTTAAGTTTTTTCTTCTTATCATTGTTATCCTTTTTTCGAGTGCCCACATTTATTATCTTTACTCAACGCAAATGTTTGTATTTATTTATATTTTTTATTAATATTTTTTTGAAGAGAAAATTATAAAATTATTTATTAACATTGTAACATCAATTTATTTTTAAAAAAAATAAGGGGTACTAAACCCTAACATGGAAGTCTAAACCCTTATAAATGCACGTAAACATTGAAAATAATTCATAGATCCTAAATCCTAAATTCTAGCATCAAATCATAAATCCAAATACAAACACATATATATTGATTTTTTATAGTAATCATATGCCATCAAATTATTTGATCAGAGATGTTAAACCCTAGCATGAACGTCTAAACCCTAACCATGCACACAATCATTGGAAATTATACATAGACTCATTTGATGGTTTACAGAAAATGCATAGGTTAGGATTCAAGTCCTCGATTCATCGTGACCCACTATTAGTAATAAAATCTCCACATTATATCATTTCATAGAACAATTTGATCGATGAGTTTTAATTTGATTTTTTTATTCTTGTTTCTACATAAATTATTTGAAACACATGAACTTACTGTTCGGATTTAGAAAATAAGAATTTTTAAATATATATATATATATGTTTTATCTTTTCTTTCGGTGGAGCGTCTGGTATTTTCCTCTTTAACGCTAATTGTTTGGATCAGATTTTGGGTCCCCCGTACGGAGTCGTAGATTTCTTGCATATAACCTTAGAGTGTCCTATGGGAATAGTCAGAGAACTCCTGGTACGTAGGACTTCCGTCCTCTTGAGGGATGAGAGGTGCATCCGCCTAAGTTGCTGTCTCTGGTGAGATATTCACGATGATTCTCTGGAGATGCGTTGGACCATACATAAGTAATATCGCCAGGAATGATGAGTAGGGGTTTCCCTCTTAAAGACTCTCTGATGCCCAAGCCAGGCTACCACTGGAGAGTAAATTGATTCAAGAGGTGAGTGTGTTAATGAAATACATTAGTATGTTAATGAAACTAAAACATAAAAATTTTGATTATCTATTCATTTTTCAAAAATACATATTTAAATAAAACAAATCGAACACGACATTATCGTGTATCGAATACTACGGAAAAAAATTTAGAATCATAAAATCAACTTAACCGGACACCTTATCTTGTATAATGATATATAACATATAACCTTTTCATATTTATACTTAGTTGCATATAATATGGATCTAATTGACTAACAAAAGAGATTGAAAATATAGATATATACCTTTTGCGTAAACACCATAACACCATATTTTAGAATAAAAATACTAAAATATAACTAACAAAATCAAAATAGAAATGGATAATTTATAAACAGAACTAACGAAAATCTCAATTCCATAAAATAACTAAAAACTCAAAATTCTAGAGATTTAAATATTTTCATATAAACCACATTTAGTTTCTTCATTCAAAACCACTCATTTAAAAAATAAAATTGTAGCATTTTAAAATGTTAAATTTGATATGGACGGATTTAAAGAATCGTTGGGACGTTTATTAAAAAAATAAAATAAAGTGTATTATTTTAAAATGTATAGCTTTTGTTGTAAAAAAATTCACAATTAAATGAATATTTTATGTTCGCATCGATGAATGTTATGTGTTGTCCCAAAATGATTCACACCAACTTATAGAGTTCAAAAACAATTTATTAAAAATAACCATACACACCAAAATGATTATTAGGAAAATGATGCCACTTATACCATTTTAAATTTTGTTATTCGTTTTTTTAATTTTTAGATCTAATTTAACAAATCAGCACTCTAATTTTATAAGTAATTGTTATTTTGTATATAAGATAAAAAAAATTCATTTTGAAGATAACCAATTTCATTATTTTGATATTTTAAATTTTTTTCTTTTATCATTGTTATCCTTTTTCAGTGCACATATTTATTGTCTTTAATCACCGCAAATGTTTGTATTTATTTATATTTTTTATTAATATATTTTTTTAAGAGAACATTAAAAAATTATTCATTAACATTATACCATCAATTTGTTTAAAAAAAAATAAGAGGTGCCAAACCCTAATTCGGGAGCCTAAATCCTTACAAATGCTCGTAAATATTGAAAATAATACATAGATCCTAAATCTTAAACTCTAGCATCAAATCTTAAATTCAAATACAAACACGTATAAATTGATTTTTTTTAGTAATCGTATGCCATTAAAATTTTTGATTAGAGATGTTAAACCCTACCATGAACGTCTAAACTCTAACCATGCACACAATCATTGAATATTATACATAAACTCATTTGATGATTTACAAAAAATGCATAGGCTAGATGTAAAGGATTCAAGTCCTCGATTCATCGTGACCCACTATTAGTAATAAAATCACCACATTATATCATTTCATAGAACAATTTGATCGATGGGTTTTAATTTGATTTTTTTGTTCTTGTTTCTACATAAAGTATTTGAAACACATGAGCTTACTGTTCGAATTTAAACAATAAGAATGTTTTTGTTTTAAATAATATGTTTTGTCTTTTCTTTCGAGGAATAATTCATAGTTCCGTTTGTTTGGGTTTTAGTGTTTATTTTATCGGAACTATGAATTATTCCTCAAAACAGACATAATCCGAACAAACCTCTTCATCGAATAAAAGACTCAAAAACAGAGGAAACCTTGTTAAACACGAAAAAGAAGTATATGTTCATGTAACAAATTTCTTTCAAACATAAAGGGTAAAAATATTAAAAGGAGATATCTTATTGAAGAGGCAAAACCTAAAAGAAGAAGTATGATTAGATAACAAACTCCTTTCAACGAAAAACGAAAATATGTAGTGATAATATTATTAGAAAATTACCTTATAGAAAAGGTAAAAGTCTGGAAAAAAATAAAATAAATAAGAATCATTACAATAGCAAGAAAAAGAAAATGGATAGATCAAATAACTAACACAAGAACACAATTACTAAAAATGTATGTCATCATAGATTCAAGACACGTAAACAAATTAATATTAATTTAAAATTTTAAAATAAATATTAGAACAAAAGTACATACCAAATTTAATAATAATAAATAAGATTTTATAATAAACAATTTTTTGTTAGAAATAAATAACTGATTATTGTTAGAAATAATACAATATATAAAATACAGACTATACTTACTTTTTGAAATTAACAAAAACGTTGCAACCTATAAAACGAATACAATGATAATAATTAAGACAATAAAAAGACGAATATAAGATAAAAATAACATAAGCTGTATAATAGAGAACAAAACACATAAATTTAAGAATAAATAAGAACAAATTATACCTCAGAGAGGAGTTTAAAACCTATAAAAAATAACAAAACGATAATCATGAGTAAAAAATAAATAACGATTTCACTATATAATAAACAACATGAACAGTATAATATATAACAAAACACATATACATAAACAACAAATATATGAACGAATTATACATCTAAAAAGAGGTTATAACCTATAAAACGAATAGAACGATAATTAGTAGAAAAATAAAAGAAATAAACGAATAAACAACAAAACTAACAACATGCGCAATATATATTCTATAAACACAAAAACGAACAAAATAATACCTCGAAGACGGCGACATAGCCTACCAAAAAACAGAACAAATAAAACAATATCATTAGGACAAAAAGAAAAGGGTATTACAGAACAAACAATATGTGTAGTCTCTATCGTATTTATAACAAACGATAAAAATAATACCTAGGGTTTGAAAACAACCGACACAAACAAACGGGCAAATAAAATAAACACTAAAACCCAAAACGGGTAAAATAGATGGGCCACAATAAAAATATACCCAAACCCATAGCAATTATATACATTCGAAATAAAGATATTTTAGTCATAAAATTTTGATGGCAATGGATTTTAATTAAACGATTTCATTAATGACATAAAGGTAAAAACAGGTCTGAGAGTGATTCTGGAGCCGCCACGTAGGATTTTGCACTTGCTAAATATTAGTATGATAAATCTATAAAACAAGCATAAAAATACGTCAACTATGAACCAAAAATATAGAAATCCATTATTACGTAGATTTCTCAACTTTGAATATTAATAATATAATGAGTTATTGCTAGTGTTTATTGATATTATTGATAAAATGGGCCAGCTGTTTTAATAATATGACCCATTTGTTGGTTTTAATATCACCAGTTAATTATATGGGCCAAGATAAAAAAAAATAGAAACCCAGAAGCCCAATTTAAACGATGGCAGCATATGTAATTAAAACGATTCATTAATGGCATAAGGGTAAAAACAGGTCTGAGAGTGAATCTGGAGCCGCCACGTAGGATTTCGCACTTGCTAAATAATAGTATGATTAAAAACAAGTTCATTTTATTTATTTAAAGATACGACTGTAGACTAAAAAAAAAAAAAAAAAAAATTCTGATTTTTTCTAGACCCACCGTAGAAAGGTATAATTTTTTTTTTTTTAAATTTTTTCTAGAAAAAAACTTTCCACTGATAAATATCAATTGAAAGAATTACTCTGATTCTCTCTCTTTTACAGTGGGTCCAGAGAAAAAACTTTTTTCCTTTTATTTGACGAGTCACACCCTTAATAGTTTATTTGTGAATTTGTAGGGCACTGTGTACTTACAGCCTCTACGATAAGCTCTCTCCTCTCTTGTTGGAGTGGGCTGCGCACCCTCATTGAAAATCCTGTCTAAATCTAGTTCGGCCCATTAGGTTCATAAAAGCCCACGAAGAGACCCTGCATAAGATGGAAATCAAAGACGCCGAAATCAAAGCAGCTGTTAAACCTCTCACCGAGTTCACTAGTGAAACGTCAATGACAATCGGAACCATAAAATTACCAGTGTATGTTGGGGGAATAACAAAGCTCGTCAAGTTCGTTGTTATTGATAAGTCAACCATTTACAATGTGATATTAGGAACATCGTGGACACACGCGATGAAATCAGTTATGTCAATCTACCGTCAAGTTCCCAACACCAGATGGAACCCATACTATCAGAGGTAATCATAGGATGTCTCGGACATGCTTCGTAAGCGAGCTGAAGCTAAGGAATTCGTCAACCCTACATATCAGGGAACACATCGAGCTCTATCCTCAAAGTCTCGAACTAAATTTCCCAAAACGCGACCTCATCACACAGATAAACTTAGCCAATAACAACCCGAAAGGATGTGTGGGCATAGATACCAAACTGAAAGAAGACATCAAGGACGAGCTCATCGAATTCCTTCGTCAGAACACCTCCACATTCGCATGGTCGATCGACGACATGGAAGGAATTGACAAAAAATCACATGCCATGAGCTCAACGTTGATCCAACTTACAAATCGATAAAGCAGAAGAGACGTAAACTCAGTCCGGAACGGGCAAAAGCAGTCAATGATGAGGTGGACATTTTTTGGGAGTATGGTCCATCACCAAAGTCAAATATCTGACTAGCCAATCTAGTGGTCCTGAAAAAGAAGAATGGCAAGTGGAGGGTTTGCGTTGATTTCATAGATTTCAACAAAGTTTGCCCCAAACATAGCTTCCCATTACCGGACATAGATCGACTAGTAGAAGCGACTGCTGGAAATCAACTCTTGTCATTCATGGATGCTTTGTCCGGCTATAACCAGATCATGATGCAACCTGACGATTGATGTAGAAATAAGTTTTACCCAAAATAAAAACAATAATCTAAACTGCAAGTGCACAGTAGACGATCGTAGTATTTAGGGATCGAATCAACAGAGACCAAATGTACACTACAATTTTGTAAAATAAGAAATAAAGCTAAAACGAGAAATATTGGGTTTTTTTATAGTGCGGCAAATAAATAAAATAAAAAATAAAGCAATAAATAAAACGATGGGAAAGTTCAATTAACTAAGTGTTGGGTGCTAGGGACTTTTCAAGGGATTCATGGATTAATTTATTCAGGGTTTCGAATAGATAATTTGACCAATTCAGAATTCATGAACTCAAATCACGGTTTTGTAATTAACATACTATCTTAGCGATAATTATCTATTCTAGAACATCTTAAACTCTCGCGTGCAATTAAAAAGTTAAGAATGCAATTTTCATATTGAGTTTGATATGTTCACTTGACTCCAAAACTCAACTCTCGCAGGTTATGGTGCCAAGCTCACTTAAACTAGATTGGATCAATTAATCAAGTGATGTTCAAGCAAAAACCATTCTATCATCAATCACTAGTTAGCTACTCTAGATCATGCTGTATATACAAATTTAGATGAAGAATCTAATTGAATTTTATTCTAATAATCCTATTTATCATGCCACGAATTCCCTATCGAATTGTCCCCTTAACCCAACAAATCGCTACTCAATCATAAATATGAAAAGCAAAGCAAAAAGCATATGACAAATTCATATTCATAAAAAACAGTAGTAAAAGGGTTTAGAAAACTTCTCCAAAAGGTACAAGGAGACGAGATCTTCTCCCTTATCGAACAAACGTAGAAGTCTATGAAAGAAAACTTAAAACTAAGAAACTTTTGTAACTATGAAAATGGTGATGAAGCTCTCTGTATCTCGTGTCTGTTTGAGGTTATTTATAGGGTAAGTGTCGAATTTAGGTTTATTCTTTCAAAGATTAGGAGGTAAGATCGAAAAAGGAGAATTTCCTTTTTTCAGGGCCTGCGATCGATCGATGTAAAACATTCGACGCTCATGATCTGTCCTATCTTCAAAATACTTGTTTGCATCCTTTTTGGTCCAAATTGCTCCAATTTCTTGTAAAGACTCTAAGATCCACAAAAACACTAAAAACAACCATATAATGCCAAAAACAAGTAGTTTCTTTATTGAAAACCTATTAAAAACTGGTAAAATCTAAGCTATATTAACTCTCCCAGACTTAAACCTTTGTTTGTCCTCAAACAAACATCAGCTCAAGTTTAGAAAAGAGGTTTAAAAATCGCGGGAATCCCACCTAAAAACAAAGTTAATTCAGAACATTCTAATCTTATCCCACCATGACCTTCACAAGCCGTGTCCATACTCTAAATCCCAAGCCTGCAAAAACCTTAACTTCACATCATTTGACTATGTACATTCATTAAGTATTGCGTGAGCTTTCTCTATAAAGGATGTCATTCAGGATAGGCGGCGCTAGGAGTTAAAGAGGCTATTTAGTGGTAAGGTTTAAAAGTGTTTAGGGTTTACCAGATGCTCTGAAAGATGTAAGATATTATGCAAAACCGCAAGAGAGAACGGACATGTTGATGGCCATAGTAAATCACTACAAATACTTCACATCTCTCTCGATCGATCCATGATGTTCCCTAGGATTTTTATTGGTCCTGAGACTCCTATTATTGATCAATTTCCTTTTCCTTTTTGCTTTTCACGATTTTTTTTTTGAAAGGGAGAAATTGATCTATTAGAAATATGGAGTCTCAAAGACACGAAAATTATCATGATATATGTAAATCCCAGGAAAGAACCAGGCTCTCGAATCACAATCAACATATTCCACCAAGTATCCTTAACTCTTGCATCTGCAATGACTGGAAAACTGTGTCAATCCTCTTTCTCTCCGATGTTTTTACCCATATCTGCACATATGACAATGAAGACAAGAATGCGTGAGGTCTGAAAAGAGGTAAGAGTTTAAAGTGGGATACCAACTAAAAATGAGATTGCTATTCAGGATCAACAAAGAGTGGTAAAAAGGAATAAGAAGTCTTGAATATTTTGTTCGTTCCCTAATCTAACACCTTTAAAGATAAAATTTAAGTCAAGTTAGAAGTCAATATAATAGAGTCAAAATTAGATTCATCAAGATAAATGCAAACTGAAATATTTTGGAGGGAGTCCAGTCTTGGGGTTTCTGAATCGTCTGTCTGAATAACTCTGCTGCAATGGTCACGGAGTCTCAAAATCAAAGCATTTATTCCTAGAAAAGATCATAATTCCCTACAAATTTGACTCAATAAAATAATTTATCCTAAGAAAGAAAACCAAAAGAAAGCAAACATCGTCAAATAACGAGGAACCCTCCCCATACTTAAATCGTACTGTCCCGGTGTGAATTTAAATCAGAAAAAGTCATAATCAAATTGAAGAATATTGAAAAGAATGGATAGAAGATGATATCTCGAGGATCGTCAGAGATTGTACTCCAATAGAAATTTATTATTATTATTATTTTTTTTTTTTTGAAATCAGAAAAATTTGAATTTCATACCTGTAGGGGTGATCGATCTTTCCTGAAACACTAGGTAAATTCGTCAAAAAAAAAAAAAAAAAATTTAAAAAATAGACTCTTACAATTGGGCTGCCTCCCACTAAAGGCTTATATTTAAAATCGTTTTGCTCGACTTGGAACTCGTTTTTCCTAGGCTAAGGGTGAATTTGCTAAGGAGAATTCCACTCTCTCCGTTTCTATGGAGTTTACCAAGTAAGGTTTGACACGCTAGCTGTTAACAGGGAAGTAAGTCCCATCTTTTCTCCATAAGATGATCGTGTCATATGGTTTTACTTCTTTCAATCTAAAGGGTCCAGACCAGCGTGATTGCAATTTACCGGGAAAGAGTTTTGCTTGTGAGTTGTATAGCAACACTTCGTCGTTCGCATTAATAACTTTTGGTATTGTTTTTCTATCATGGTAGGCTTTTTTCTTTTCTTTGTAGATCCTCGAATTCTCATAAGCATTGTGGCATATTCCGTCCAACTCATCTAATTGAATTAAACGCTTCTTCGCGGCTGGCTTAATATCAAAATTTAATTTCTTTATTGCCCAAGCCACTTTGTATTCGAGTTCTACCGGGAAATGACATGCCCTTCCATAGACAAGATGAAAATGAGTCGTTCCTAGGGGTATCTTATAGGCTGTCCTATATGTCCAAAGAGCATTCTCTAGCTTAGTAGACCAGTCCTTTCTTGTGTCAGGCTTCAATGTTTTTGCTCGGATAGACTTAATCTCCCTATTTTAAAATTCCACTTGACCACTAGTTTGGGGATGATAGGGTGAAGCGGCCTTATGTTTCACACCATTACTCGTTAGAAGATTTTCGAATACCATATTGATGAAATGGGATCCTCCATCGCTTATCACAATTTTAAAGACTCCAAATCTGGGAAAAATGATTGATTTAAACATTTTTGTGACGACATTTGCATCATTGGTAAAACTTGCTATTGCTTCTACCTATTTGTAGACATATTGTACAACAACTAAGATGTATTGATTTTTAAATGACGGGGGAAAAGATCCATAAAGTCGATTCCCCAAACGTCGAGAACTTCAATTTCCTGAATGAAGTTTTGTGGCATCTCATTTTGCTTGCTGATATTTCCTTGTCTCTGGCAAGCATCACACTTAGATATGAAAGCATGGGCATCTTTAAACATAGTGGGCCACCAGAATTCAGCTTGTAAGACTTTGGAAGCGGTTTTAAAAGTAGCAAAATGTTCGACATATTCAGAGCCGTGACAAGCGAAAAGGATGCCTGGAATTTCCTCTTCAGTCACACATCTTCTAAATATTCCTTCTGAACAATGCTTGCACAGGTAAGGTTCATCCCAAAAGTATCTTATGACTTCTCGCATGAACTTTTTTTTTTTGGTAACCAGTGAATTGGGGGGGGGGGGGGGTTCAAGTTCTACAGCGAGGTAGTTAGCAATATGCCTATACCATGGAGTATCTGCGGTGATGGTTTTTGAGAGGCCAGTGGTCCTGCTTCTATGTTGTGGACATCCAATTTATAAACGTTATGTTCTGGAAGATCATTGTTTAGGGGTAATTCCACCTCTATTTTCATTCGTGAAAGATGATCAACCACACCATTGTCTGCTCCCCTTCTATCTCTAACCTCGATATCAAATTCTTGGAGTAGAAGGATCCATCTTATTAGCGGTGGCTTGGCATACTTTTTCCTCATTAGATACCTAATGGCTACATGATCGATATGAACAATTACTTTAGAGCCAACTAGGTATGAGCGAAATTTCTCAAATGTGAATATTATAGCGAACAACTCCTTTTTAGTGGTCGCATAATTGCACTAAGCCTCATCCAAGGTACGGCTTGCATAATATATCACATGAAGTTTTTATCCTTTCTTTTCCCTAGAATTGCTCCTACTGCATAATCACTGGCGTCACACATTATTTTGAAAGGCAATTCCCAGTTGGGTGGTTGCAATACTGGTGCGGAGACAAGAGCTTCCTTGATCTTATGGAATGCGGAAAGGCATTCATTGTCGAATTCGAAAGTAATCTCTTTACATAGCAGGCGGGTTAGAGGTCGAGAAATTTTAGAGAAATCTTGTATGAACATTCGGTAAAACCCAGCATGCCCAAGGAAACTGCGTATACCCTTGACATTAGTCGAGGGTGGTAGCTTGGTCATTACCTCGATTTTTGCTTTATCAACTTCTATGGCTTTCTCTGAGATTCTGCGTCTTAGGACTATTCCGTCTCTAAATGACATTTTTTCCATTTAAGGACTAAATATTTTTCTTTGAAACGTTGAAGTACTTTTCAAAGATTATTTAGGCAAGCCTTAAAAGAAGACCCATATACCAAAAAATCATCCATAAATACTTCCATTATATCCTCTATGAGGTCAGTGAAGATGGACATCATGCATTGCTGGAAAGTGGCAGGAGCATTACATAGCCCGAATGGCATTTTGCGATATGCAAATGTACCATAAGGACAGGTGAATGTTGTTTTCTCCTGGTTGTCAGGATGAATCAGGATTTTGAAGAAACCTGAGTAGCCGTCTAGGAAACAGTAATATTGGTGATTAGCCAACCTTTCAAGCATCTGATCTATGAATGGTAAAGGGAAATGGTCTTTTTCTAGTGGCATTATTGAGCTTCCTGTAATCAATGCACATCCGGTGTCCAGTAATTGTCCTTGTTGCTAATAGCTCGTCTTTGTCATTTCTTACAACTGCGATACCTCCCTTTTTTGGTACGACGTAGACTAGGCTAACCCAACTATTGTCTAAGATAGGAAAAATAATCCCAGCTTCAAGCAACTTCATTATTTATTTTTTGACGACATCTTTTAGATTCGGGTTCAGCCTCCTCTGATGCTCAACAGATATTTTTGAATCACCTTCCAAGTGGATTCTATGCATACAGAGGTCTGGTGTTATTTCCGGTATATCGTCTAAGGAATAACCTAATGCTTTGCGATATTTTCTCAATTCACAGAGGAGCATAACTGTTTCAGCATTATTTAAATCCGAGTGATTACTGGGAAATTAGAATTTTGTCCGAGGAAAGCGTATTTGAAACCAGCTGGAAGTGGTTTCAACTCTAGCTTGGGGGACTTTTAGTTCGATCCAGGGATCGGCCAGTACATCTATTTTTACCTTAGGGGTTATAGATATGGGCGAGGGTTCTTCTTCCTTATTCTCAAGGTCAATGTAGGCAATCATATTTTTCAGCTTTCTGCAGTGTCAAGCAATTTTTTGTAATTTGAGGTTTCATCGTTTGTGTACCCATACGCTGTTTCCTCTTTTATTAAAGCTATAGTGGATCATTTAAAATGACCTCATCATATACTCCCTCGGTAACCTTGGTTATCTGATCAATCCATAAAACTTTGGCCCTCAATAGTAGGTTTCCTTAAGGATTTGTCTACATTGAATTTAAGAGTCATGTCCCTCAGGTGCATATCAAATTTTCCTTTCTTAACATCTATGATTGCTCCGGTAGTGGCTAGGAATGGTCGACCAATGATTAGGGGATTTTTTGGTTCTTCATCGAGCTCTAAGACTACAAAGTCAGTTGGAATCTGGCACTGACCGACAAACATGCTTACATCGACTAAGATCAATACTGGTAAAAGGATTGATCTATCTGTGAGAATTAGAGACATTTTCATTGGTTTGAACCCACTAAATCCCAGTCTCCTTGCTACAGAGTATGGCATCATGTTTACACTAGAACCTAAGCCACACAGCGAGCAAGCGAAATTTGTTCCTTTTAGCTCACAGGCAAGTAAAAATCTGCTTGGATCACCCAACTTGTTTGGAGTGTTGTTTCGAAGCATTTCACTACTTTCGTGTGTTATCATCAAAACACCTTCTTCCATGCTAGTGTTACTGGTCATTATCCCCTTTATGTATTTTTTCAGGGATGGAATCATATGGCATGCTTCAACGAAAGGTAATCTTACAGTTAACTGCTCGATAAATTTTTTCAACTTAGCTTGCTCTTTTTCTTTTCTTTTGATTTCCTCTAAGCGTTTGGGTATGGGATTTTTGGTTGATAGACACGAGCTGGAGGTTCAGGCATCACATTTTCTGTGGAGTCTATCAGAGAGGTTGCCTTTACAAACATATAAGGTTCCTCTATAGTTTTCTCCTTCTCCTTTTGAACCTTAGCCTCCTCTTTGTCTTTTCCCTCTGGGATTATTGGTAATTTTGGGCCTTCATAAGCCTTACCATTTCTAAGCGTGATGGTCTTAAGGTGTTCCTTTCCTTGTCCTGTCGAAAACATTTTCGTAGTAGATGCTTCCCATGCATCTTCTTTATTTTGTTCCATCCTTTTAACAAGCTCGTCTAATTGAGTTCTTATGGTTCCTAACTTCCCATCAAATTTCTCACAAAGGTTTTTGATTGAGGATTCAGCTTTCTTTTCGAATTTTATCTACACTTCCTCCATTCTTGGAAATATTGGTTAAAGTTTTTGCCTTGAATGGTGGATATCACAGTTGAATCGATCGATCTTGGGGACAGATCAATCGATTGAGGTCTCTGATCGATCGATCTCGGGGTCAGATCAATCAATTGCCTCTCAGCTTGCTTTTTCCAACAGAAATTTCGTAGATTGTTTTGTTGTTGGGGAAACCTAATTCTAGAATAGTTTCTTTGGGTACTGGATTGAGGAAGAAAAACTCTTGATTGGTTATCACTCTTTCCACTATGGTAGATAGGTGAGATACCAATATAGTTTAGTTATTTTTCTTGGGTTTTAAATTCATCATCCTCACAGTCTTGATAGACACCAACATCATCCATTTGTGTTTGAATTGGGTATTGCTGATTTTTAGTGAGTTGATCTACCCTTTCTTTGAGCTCTTCGAACTGCTTAGCCTTAACAAATTCTGAAAGTGCTAACTCTTCAACGTGGGGACCATTGCTGCTAGTGCTTCTGCAAGATTCTTAATCAAAGAGAAATCAACTTCCACAAATTTCATAGAAAAATCCCCATTACTTGCAGTGTCCAGAGTTAGGCGGTGTCGTTGATTTATGCCTCAGTAAAAAGTGCTAAGTATGCTTCCTTGAGTGAAGCCATGATGAGGGCAATCTCTAATGTAATCATTGAGCCTTTCCCAAGCATCATAAAAAAAATGCAGTGGATTCCTGATGGATTCCTTGTATTTTGCTTCTTAAAAGAGTGGAACGAGATTTTGTTAAAAAATTATTTAAAAAAACAGATTTGCATTCTTCCCAACTAGTAATAGATCCTTGTGGGAGCGATTTCAACCATTTATAAGCTTTATCTCTTAAAGAAAAGGGAAAAAGCTTGCAACTTAGAAAATTTGGAGTGAGTCTATTCATCCTCGTGGTGTTGCAAATTTCCTCAAAAAGTCCAAATGGTCCATAGGAGGCTCTGTTGCTAACCCGCTGAATTGACTTTGTTTTACCAAAGCAATCACTTGTGGTTTAATTACATACTCCACCCCTTCTGGTTCTTGCAAACGGATGGCATATCTATCCTGGAAGTGTCCATCTATTGAACCGTGCTTAGGAGATGTCGATTTTCTTCTTGAAATCGTGGAAGTGTCCATTTGTGGAGGATCTTCATGCTTGTCAAATTTTTCCATCTTTAAACAAAGAAAAAGAAAAAGAAAATAAAAATAAAATTAGTAAATAAAAAGATAAAGTTTTAGACTATATCCTAATTCGAAAACCGAAGGCAACAAAATTGGTCTCCGGCAACGGCGCCATAAACTTGATGTAGGTATAATTTTTACCCAAAATAAAAACAATAATCTAAATTGCAAGTGCACAGTATACGATCGTAGTATTTAGGAATCGAATCCATAGAGATGAAGTGTATACTACAATTTTGTAAATCAGAAATAAAACTAAAACGAGAAATATTGGGGTTTTGTTTTATGGTGCGGTAAATAAATAAAATAAACAATAAAGCAATAAATAAAACGATGGAAAAAATCAATTAAGTAAGCGTTGGGTGCTAGGAACTTCTCTATGGATTCCTGGATTAATTTATTCAGGCTTTCGAATAGATAATTTGACCAATTTAGAATTCATGAATTCAAATCACGGTTTTGTAATCAATCTACTCTCGTAGCGATAATTACCTATCCTAGAACATCTTAATTACTCAACTCTTGCACGCAATTAAAAAGTTAAGAATGCAACTTTCATATTGAGTTTGATATGTTCACTTGACTCCATAACTCAACTCTCCCAGGTTATGGTGGCAAGCTCACAGAAACTAGTTTAGATCGATTAATCAAGTGATGTTCAGCCAAAGTTGTATATGTTCGATCAATCGATTGCAAGGGGGCTTATCGATTGACCGGGCTTCATGTTCTGGGCTTGCTTCTCCTCGAACCTTCATCAACCAGTCTTTGATAAATCATGCATATATCTTGAGATCGCACCGTTGGATTTTCATGATCTAATATGGAAATCGAAGTTAACACTCCCATCTATCATGTGATAAAATTTGACCTTGATCCAACGGTGGGAATGTCTCCATTTGATGCAAAATATTCGACGCTCAGGATCTGCCTATCTTCAAAATGCTTGTTTTGCATCCTTTTTTTTTGTCCAAATTGCTCTAATTTCTTATAAAGACTCTAAGATCTACAAAAATACTAAAAAGCAGCCATAAAATACCAAAGCCAAGTATTTTTTTCATTAAAAACCTATTAAAACATACTAAAACTGGTAAAATATAAGGTATAACAACGATCGCGAGAAAACACCTTTATTACCGATCGTGGTACGTACTTTATAAAGTCATGCCCTTTGGCTTGAAAAATGCGTGAGCAACATACCATAGGTTAGTCAATCGAATGTTTGCCAAACAGTTGGGATATTGGATGGAAATTTACATTGATGATATGCTGGTAAAATCGCTGGAAGTGTTTCGAGATTCTGAATTAGTATGGCATGAATTTAAACCGCCAAAATGCACGTTTGCTGTAACTTCTGGGGAATTCTTGGGATACATCATCACCCAGAGAGGAATACAAGCAAATCCTAAACATATAGCCGCGATAATACAGCTCCATTATTCGAAAAACACCTGCGAAGTTCAACGACTCACAGGTCGAATTGCTGCACTCAACCGGTTCATCTCCAGATCAACCGACAAGTGTTTTATGTTCTATCAGTTACTACGAGGGAACAAACGCTTTGAGTGGGATGAGAAATGTGAAGAAGCATTCAAAAAACTCAAAGAGTATTTATCCACACCCCCGATCTTGGCGGAACAAAAAGAATAAGAGACTTTATACTTATACATTTCGATATCCAACTCGGCAGTCAATGGTGTCTTGGTTAGAGAAGATCGTGGCGAACAAAGACCAATTTTCTATGTCAGCAAAAATTTGGAGCAGAAATGACCCGACATAAGAAAAAATCGCCTTAGCAGTCGTCATCTCTGCCAGAAAACTGCGACCTTATTTTCAGTCCCACTCAATCACCATTCTAACCAGTCAACCGCTATAGACGATCTTGCATAGCCCAAGTCAGTCTGGAAGGATGGCCAAATGGGTTGTAGAGTTGAGCGTGTACGACATTGAGTACAGAAGCCGAACAAGTGCAAAGTCTCAAGTTTTGGTCGACTTCCTCGTCAAACTTCCTCCAGAACTCATCGGCAAAGACCTCCCAAAAGTAGAAAGGTGGACTTTACATGTGGATGGAGCATCATCTCGGCATGGATCATGAGTAGGTGTATGGCTAGATACCCCAACTGGAGAAGTCTTAGAACAATCATTCCGTCTCAACTTTCCAACGTTAAACAACGAAGCATAATACAAAGCATTGATCGTCGGGCTACGATTGGCCAAAGGAATTGGTTCTAACCAGATCCAAGTATTTTATGATTCTCAGCTTGTCGCTAACTAATTCAATGGAGACTATCAAGCAAAGAACGAACGAATGGATGCATACCTCAAAGTCGTTCAGGAATTATCAAAAGATTTCAACTCCTTCGAGTTAACAAAGATACCTCAAGGAGACAACACGGCAGCCGACACACTAGCCGTGCTTGCGTCAACCTCTGATCCACTCTTGCGACGTGTAATACCAGTTGAAAGAATTGAGACACCAAGCATCACACTACCCAGAGGTGTATTCCACATAACTGAAATCAACGAAAATCAGGAACAAAATGATGAGTTAACCGATCTAATGAACATCGACCAAGATCCCGTCGAGACAGATTGTAGAGATGAAATATGACTTTACATCACGGATGGGGACGTACCATTAGATAAATGGGCAGCTCGATGATTAAAAGCACGAAGTGCACATTACACTCTTTTAGACGGTAATCTCTTTCATTGGAGCACATCGAGAACATTGTTGCGTTGTCTCAATAGCGAAGACATAATGAAGGTGATGGCCGAAACCCATGATGGAGCTAGTGGTGACCATTCTGGCGATCGAGAGCTCTAGCACCTAAAATCAAGAAGCATGGTCATTTTTGGCCAACTATGATATCAGATTGCTTTAAGTACGCATCTTATTGTGAGAAGTGGCAACGACACGCTCCCATGATTCATTCACCAACCAAAGTTTTGACAACAACCACTGCGCCATATCCATTCATGAGTTGGGCTATGGACATAATAAGACCACTACCTCGGTCACGATATACACAATTCATCTTAGTTGTGACAGATTATCTTATAAAGTGGGTGGAAGCTGAAGCCTCGTCAAGATACATACCAAGGACGTACAAAAATTCGTATGGAAATTGATCATTTGCCAACATGTACACCCATACGAGATCATCACAGATCATGGCTCCCAATTCATTTCAGCTATGTTCGAAGGATTTTGTGAACGATGGAAGATCCGATTGAGTAAATATACACCACGATACCCACAAGGCAATGGTCAAGCAGATACAACAAATAAAACCATTTTCGACGGACTGAAGAAACGCGTTGAAGAAAAGAAAGGAGCATGGCCCGATGAGCTAGACAAAATGTTATGGTAACATAGAACTACCCCGCGCCGCGTTACGAACATGACGCTTTTCTCTTTGGCGCATGGAACGGAAGCAATGGCGCCAATAGAGGTCAATTTATGTAGCCTCTGTCGAACCATGATGACACAAGATGCCAAAATCAATGCTAAGATGCTCGTAGATGGCCTTGATACACTAGAAGAACATCGAGATCAAGCTCTACTCAGAATAAAAAACTACCAATAATTAGCAGTTCGGTACTACAATAAGATAGTCAAGAATATGCACTTTGACGAGGGCGACCTAGTCCTAAGTAAAGTCTACGAAAACACAGTTGAATGGAAGGCGGGAAAGCTTGGTGCTAACTGGGAAAGATCATTCGAGATCACGAAGATCATCAAACCAGGAGTCTACGAACTGAAGACTATGAAAGGCGTACCTATTCCAAGGTGATGGAATTCATTGAGTCTCAAGTGTTACTACTACTAATTCAGCGACAAAAAAAAAAAAGAACGCTCGATAACCGAGCTAGATCTTACATATCTAACGAACTACGAATGGCTTGATCCCTTCTCCAAAGATACGTAGGCAGCCTTTAACAAGGCACACTTATAAAATTAATAAATTATATCTAAAGAATGTGTCTCTTCCACCGAACTCTGTTTCTAAAATTGCATCTACAAATAAATAGCTCATCTTGCTACCGAGTTATTTTCTTAAATACATCGACAATTTAAAAATGCATCCCACACATATGCAGTGGTGAAATAATCCACGTCTACAAACCGTAAGCCCCAAAAAACTTACGATTGAAGACTTAAAAGACGGGGCCAATCCCGCACTAAATTATAGGTCGGCCGAGTAAATTAAGCCGAGCCCATCTCGCATAATCGCGTTTGATCTAGAACATCTATAGGGTCAGCCGAGCTTAGTCTTGCACCTAGAAGTATATTTAAGCCGAGCTCGAACTCGCAAAAATCTACTTCGTACAATAACTGCGCGTAAAGTTTATTCCTTAAAATCAAAGAAAAAAGATTATGAGCCGACCTAATACTTAAGCCAAAATTCAAATTCATTCATAAAAAAAACACAATAAAGATTCTCGTTTCGGTTACCATGTCAAAGAAAAGAAAAATACAACAGTTTTACTTTAAAAAAAAAAAAAAAGCGACAAGCGGCTCATGCCTCAAGCTGGTTTCTTAGATCGGCCGCAATAGCTGGGGAAATTATCTGAGCATTCGACTCAAACTGGTTCACACCATGGAGGATCTCGGCTGGTCCATCAAAAGCACGCTCGGAGAGTTGTGGAACGCCTTGAGGAATTAGAGTCACCGTCAGATCGCTCTCCTCGATATTGGTGACATCCATTGCATCAGTTTTGGCTTCCATTTTTGCCTTGTCAGTTGCCAGTCGCTCCATTTCAGCCAGAGGAATAGAAATGCCCTTCTCAATCAGAAATTTGAGACACTCACTGTAACACCCCCGAACCGTTCTATGGACAAGATGGCCCAGAAGTGCCACAAGATGATATCTGTAGATAGTTTGACCCAAGTTCTGGAACAAATCCAAAACCTAAGTCAATCCATCCGCAGTATCATTTCTCTCGATCATAGCCTAAGGCTTTTCAACCCGTACTATGATCTTGAGTTATGTTAGTCTGGACAAGACTAATATCATTGAATACTCGTAGGTTTCGAGTAAAACATTCCATTTATACTAAGTATACTTTATCAAATTATTACCCAAAACCATATAAGTTGGAGCTCCCGAGTCAAAGATTCTACATAGTAAAAATTACTATCTTTACATATGCAACATGAAACTACGCCAGCCACCTAACGTCCAATGATCCCACTATGGTCTTCCCGACTAAAGGTTACCTGCAAAACAAGTAGAATCATAAGTAATATAAGATTACTTAGTGAGCTCGGGTCCCTCTACACATGCGTTAGTCATATCCCATCCCAAATCCCAAAATAATAATCAACTATCCACAATCAATCGATATTCAAATATTAAATTCACCAAGCATTATACTACGGATGCGATCAAGATCAACAATAGACTCAAACATGAACTCACCTCAACACGGTAAATCCCAATGCAAGTAATCACTCAAAGATTACACATCACAATCAATCAATCAATACCACACAATGCACAATAAGAGCTCACACCACAATTCCAACTCTACATGCAATGCATTTCGTTTCACTCTCGATAAGGCCTTGCGATATGTCGCCATTCCCGATATACACAAGGGATGGCCGACCACGTAGGCCCGCACACCAACCATGGTTCCTCTTGAACCTTCGATGCATCGTCATGCATATTCCATGGTTCTCCGAAGCGATCCAGAGTCACATCCATGGTTCGCACAGGTTATCCCATAGCCACTCGGCAGTTAACCATGACTTACCCCTGGGAACGTCTACTGTCTCACATTCATTAAGTTATTATTATGAATGCATCTAATGATAACATGCAAATATAACTTCTATCACCACGATACATATTAAGTATTAATCACATCCGAGACTATGCTTCAACAAACAATAGTCGTGATCCTATACGAAATATCTCACACATTCACATCATCCGTTCATTCATTATGCAATTTTACATGCATTTCCGTATCACACAATCATCACCCAAATCTCATGCAATTCGTCATACATTACTACCATACCATCAACACACGATTTATTATGCAATCGACATGCATTTCCGTATCACCCAAACAACACACAATTTATCATGCATTACACTCAACACGGATTCACACTTAGCCGGTTTCAGGAATTTTTACTAAGAACCTCTATCGATTAATAATGTTAATACGAATATAATCCATTTAACCGAATAAGCATAAATACTATCGTGCTTCACACACTACCTAAATCCGGTTATACGAGACATGCACTTAATCCTTAGGTAAATTTTCCCCATTTACCCAAACAATTCCCGTATGCATCATCTATTCATCAATTAACCCATTACCCGAGTACATGCACCAATCAACCCGTCCAATCACGAGGTGAAAATGCATGCAATATACAAAACTCAAACTGTCCATTCACTTAAGTGAATAAACGCATGCATGCTAATTTCGTGAATAAAAACTAAGTCCTATCATGCATCATACAATACGCATCAAATGAATCATGTGCTACTTCACATGGTTCGAAACTCACAAAGTTTAGACTTGGTCGGATCTATTCTCGGTTTCACCACGAACTGCTCCTAACCGCCACTCGCACATGAAGCTATAAATAAATCTAGCTTTAGTACTTATTCGATTAAAACTGGTGTGAATCCATTTGGGTAGTATTCCTCTCTCTTTGAATGCACTCCTCCAGAGAAGTCCTTAACCTCAGCGTGCCAAACTTTAATTTCGCCAAGAACGAGGTCTTCTCAGCTGATAGCTCGTCCATGAGTGACGTGGTCTCCATCAAGTCGGTCGCAAATTGAGTGGTCTCAACTCCAACGTCTGCAGCCTTCTTACTGAACTCAAAAATGCTCTTCTCTAGCTGCATTGACTTCTCCTTCTCTACGGCCAAGGTTTTCTTAACCTCGGCCAATTATGGTTTAGCGCCCCGTGCTATCTTGAGCTTTCAGTCGATAGACCCACCATCTAGAAATAACGATAGTTAGCAAATCAGAACAAAGACAAAGAAAGAACGACGAGATGATAAGAACTTACCCTTGTTGTGGCAAGAGCTAACTACTTATACGCTTCCGCCTCTTCGAGCTCATCAACAGGCAGAAGTGCACGAGAGGGACCTCTGATGAGGTGGTACAAGTTGGCATTTGCGTCCGGATCGTTCACGAAAGGTTTCATCCTTCCTGACATACTGGAAGGAGAAACAGTGATAGATCCCCGCCGGCTCAAGGAGGCTTTACGCCTTTTAAAGGCCTCACTTTTATCACCAACATGCATGTCACCTCCAACATGTCGTTTCTTTGTGTGCGCCTCCTCAGGTGCAGATGTAGGATCCAAACCATTAACGCCAGGATCCTAAGCTTCAACCGGAAGCTTCGACGAGCTCTCGGGAATCCTTCCAGTTCGACCAGAAGGGACCCTTTTTGCTGACTTGGCAACATCTTTCTCTTTCTCCTTCCTCTTCTCCTGCTCTTTCTGCTTTGCAACCTCTTTATTTTTGGCCAAATTTGCGGCCTGTAGTTCGGCCTCCTTGGCCACTTATTCTATCACGCCGACTTGGACCTCGGGGATTTCCGTTCCAACACTAGAATAGGATCCTGGAGCATCCTTTAGCTGAAAAGCATACTTCGGGAGAGTACGGTTAACATTTTTCATTTTCGAAGACAAAGGAGATAAATCCCAACTACCTGTGAAATAAACACTAAGTAAGAGAACATCTACAAAACAAACAAAAACAAAAAAGAAAACTTGACAGACCAGAATTAATGTGAGCTTTGCTCCTCGCAATCCACTCTCGAAAGAGTTTTGGCCACTTCTATTTTCCTAACACCCAAGTTTCTCAACGACGTCGAAGAACTCCGGAGGAAAAGCTTGACCAAGAGGGTGACGAACTGAAATAGAGAAAATAGAGTTAAACAAGTATAAAATAAATGAGAGATGAAATAAGGCGCAATATCTATCAACGGTCGTGTTCCAACTAGTTCTACAAGCCATGTCGACATCGAAAGCTGATACTTCATTTACTTTTACAAAAAGTATTTCTTGTTCCAGTTATAAAATTTTCTGGAAAATCCGGTGATGAGATTGTATTTCAGCTTCATTTTGATGTAGAAATACCCGAACCGTTTCTTGTTTACATTAATCGATGACATCTCCTTAAAGAGGCGACAAGTAATGTCGATATCACATTCATCTCCCAAAACAAGCAGCCCAATAATGTGACGAACTGCGGCAGTTGTAAGTTGGGTAAACGCTATGTTACGCCGAGCACAATAAACAATAAAGAGTTTTGGCAACGGGAACCATATGTTATATTGAGTGAAGAAAGATTCATATAGGTAAATGAAGCCGGGAGGACGAGTTCAAGGGCGGTCATCCTTTTCAGGAATTATGAATTCCAGTCCGACGGGCATACCGCAAGAAGAAAATATTTTAGCCAGCGTGTCTTCGGTTGATTTCGACGATCGGATGTTGAATAAGTTATCTAGGTCAGGCTGAGGAGCCGACCTTTCCCCAAACATTGAGTTATCCAAGTCTAGTTGAAGAGCTAACTCTTGATCCTCTTCATCCCTTAGCTCGGGGATGATGATCTCTAAACATGATGAGCTTGGAATGGCTCTGTCACACTGAGTAGCAAGCTCACGATGAGCCAATTCTCTGCTCGGTGAATCTTCTTCATTCACCGAACTGCCAGATGAGGAGATATTAGGAGAGCCCTCCTCACTATGAGGACCATTTGATGAAGGGCTTGACAGGTGTGAAACTTCCTCATCAGAAGAACCAGAAGTAGCCGAAGTCCATGGTATAGTAAAAGAGAAAGAAGAAGAAGATTGAAGAATTGACGAAGAATACGATCAGGAGACGCCGGAAAATTCAAGGATCTTCAAATAAGATCGGAGAAATCAAGCAGTAAAACCCAAAGAACACAGTGTAGATATGCCGAAAACATTTTTGAGCCCGAAGAAAAAATAAATAAGCGAAGAGTAAAAAGAGAGAAGGGGAGAGCATTACTTTTTATAGACAAGGGTTGAAGTGAAGAGAATGAAGGATGAGGGGAGATTATATAGAGAGAAATGGTTACCGAGGAGCAATCGCGACTCCTCGTGTTATACACCTATTCAATGGTTAAGATTTTACAACAATTCAAAATCCCGCTAAAACAGGCCGATCTATATTCACGCCGAGTCTAAAGATTCTCACACAAATTCGCCGAACTCGAACAACTTTAGTTTGACGAACTAGGGGAGGGGGTTATTGTTGTAGATGGGCTACGCACCCTCATTGAAAACCCTGCCTAAATCTAGTTCGGCCCATTAGGCCCATAAAAACCCACGAAGATCGGCTAGGATATCTACGGGAAGAAAGGAAGACCTGCGGAAAAAGGGAATAAACCTACTAGATAAAGGAAAAGGAAAAAGGGATAACCGAAAAGGAGATGCATAAATAGAGGATCATCCTCATTGAAGAGGGGCATCAATTATTAGTTTTCGGAACCTGAGAAATAAAAAGGTACCAACTCTCTAGCTGTTGATCTCTTGTGTCTTATTCTCTTGTGTTAGCTCGTCATCTTGACGATCTAACTCTTTCTTGTAATACGCCGAGTTTTGAGCTTTAATATAACGAAATTCTCTGAATCCCCAAACGTTTTTGACTATCTGATACTTGGTTGAAATCCTAGTTCAACATTTCTCATCGCCTTGACGATTTAGCCTCCTTCCACAAAAACCCTAGATTTCTAGATCTAGATTGTTAGCCGATGTGCTTAGGTTTTAAAACCATAAAATGTCTTGCAAGTGCATAAGTTATCATAATGGTACTTAGGGGTTGAATCCACATGAGATTGAGAGGTTGCACTACAAATCGTGATGAAATAGAAAAAAGAGCAAAAAGAAACAATTATCGTATGTCAAAAGAAGAAAATGGTCCAAATTTTATTTCTCTTAGCTATCCATCCCAAATATTTCAAATTTACACCATCTCCCTAATTTTTGTATAAAAAGTGTAGTTTACACTAATTCACCTTATAATATATCTAACAAATGATATAAAAACACATGCTAAACTGCTGAAAAAAACACACACTAAATTTAAATAAATAAGTTTTGTTTTTATAGAAAAAAAATATAGATATACATGCCGATATGCTATATATAAGGGGTTTTTTCTATAAACCGTGGAAGTTCCAGACTTTTGGCCCATAATCTCTTCCGGTGTCCGTGGTCAACCGTTGATAATACAATGTTTAAGACGTAAATCATCCCTCCCAAATAGAATTGAACTAGTGACCTTGAGTATTCACTCTCAAAGCCACTAGACTACCATCTACTTGATATATGTTATATATAGGTGGAACTACATGTAATATATAACAAGAGGCCAGCACTCTCCAGGGGTGGACACGTGGCGCCTTCTATGCTTGGCACGTGGACTAATCAGATTTATTATTAACAAACTAAACAAAATTAAAAGTACATGCGTCTTACTTCCTCTTCGTCTTCTCTAGGGCTTTAATTATTTTAACAAAGCTTCTTGCACTTCCGCTTCCAATGTCCATGCGTTTTACTTACTCGTGCCTCTTCAATTATTTTTCAAATTCTCACGTACTCACTTATTTCGGATTACGAAAGAAAAGATGAACTTAACGAATCCCTGCTCTTTCACGCGGATCCCTGCTCTTTCACGCGGATGATTATGTCTTCTTTCTCGTAGAAACTTCTGGAAGCGGTCACAAATAAAGCAAAGATTGTAACCGAGCTTTTCCCATCGGTTTGTTCCAGTGTATGCTTTATTGATGGTAGGTGCTACTTTTAAGGGGAGGTTGTGTGTTTATTAAAAAATTGAAAATGTGCGAATTATTTCTTCTTCTTTTTTTTGTTGCAGATAAACTTGGACAATGATAGAAACAAAATGGAGAATCGATAATCGATGTTCTGGTTGTTCACTCTTTTAAGGAGAGGTTGTGTGTTTATTTGCCTCAGAACGCTAAACCTGGAATGCCCTCAACCCTCTGCTCTCACCGCTCCGTCAACCTGCTGCGCTCAAATCTAACTCGAAGCGTATTTTTACGTTGTTTGTAAGATCATCTCCACCTGAACATATGGCTCTAGGATTGTTTTACAGATGTAGTTTAAGCAGTTAAGTTTGTTTGGTTACTATCATTCCACCCGCTTCTAAGGCTCAAAGATTCTCATGTATAGTTATGATTCCAAAGCTTGCCAAATCCAAGATTTTATTTTTTGTTATGATCATAATTCCTTTGAGCTATGGCTTATGTTCGCAGAAAGGAGCCTAAACATGAGCTGGATGCTGAGCTGCCAAAGGTTTGAGAAGTTGTTAGTTAGTGTGCTTACACATATATTATCAAGTTATAGTAGGTTGGAGTATATATTCTAAATCTCCTTTAATTGATTGTTTCTTTTTTTAAAAGTTTTGGGTCAACTATGGCATCTGGAAAAACAAAGTTTAGTAGGTAGATTTGATTTGTGTGATTGATCTCATGACATTCTTATGTTTAATTACTCTTAATGAACATGGATGTTTTTAAATTGAGAATTCGAAAAGTTCACTATCTTTTGGCTCTATTAACTGTCTTATTCAGGTAGAGTGACTTGGATGGTTCAAGTTTACTGTCACCCTCTATCTCTATGTTATACGAGTTTATTATACTTTAGTCAAACTCTTTTTTTGTGTGTGTCAAACTTCTTTATTGGAATCAAATTAATACTGATATCAAACGATGGGCAGGTTTAGCCATTTTAAAAAAAAGTACAAACTTCTTTGAGATGAAAAACACGTTATTTCATTTCTGTGCAGTAAATTCCAAACAAAAACATATTTTCTTAATGTTTTGTACTTTATTTGGCTAGACCGCCTAAGAAATTAGCCTCAAGGTTCTTCACTTTGCTTTTTTGATGTGTGATTCCTTTGATATGTATGGTTTTACAGTGGACCCGCATTACAAAGAGAGGTACAAAAACCTCTCCATTACAGTTTTCAATCGATCTACCATGTTTATCTTTAAACTAATATTTTGTGATGATTATTGCTTCAGGACCAAATATTTCTTTGCATGGTAGATCTTACTACCAAATGATGGAGTGTTTGGGTGTAAGTATGTAGTATATATAAAAAAAAACATAAACTTAATGAGCTAGATATAATGTCATTGTAATTTTTTGGTATGCATTTGGTTACAGATGCTTGTGGTTTTGATTGCTTATATTGATGTTATCTCATGTTTGAAATGCAACCTAGCTCTCACGTAAGTGATTTAACTATATAACTTTCTCCTCGGACAATAACAAGGAGAAGAGGATGTGATGTTAAAGGAAGTTAAAACGTTTCAGAGCTGCCACCTCCAAGACTAAATGTTGTTGCTGATAAGGATCGAGGCATACATGAGAGACAAGATGTGGGCTTCTCCATTTGAGATATGTTAGTTGGGTTTATTCTTTCTTTCTTTTTAACTGTAAAGTCAATATATCATTAGAATAAAAATATGAAATTAAGTAAAAAAACCACATATTTCAGTCGGATTTTGCGCATGTAGATCTACTTTACTTCTTTCAAGATTTATGGTATGTCTTTTCATATCTATCATGGTACCTTGTCAGTAGGTTAACGACATAGAAAATGATCTCTTCTCAAATATGTGGCTCAACATGTATAGTTTAAACTCTTTTATCTTTGCCAAACTATGTTATATTTCATCAAATAATTTACAATCTTAGTTTACTTGAAATTTCATATTTTATTGTTTGTTATAGAGCTTACACCACGATGTACAATTCTAGGGAGAAAAAATCAACTCCCAATGGAAACGGCAAAGAATGGCCAACGACATTTCCAAATTTTCGGTGATGCAATAGTCCTTTTTTACAAGTTAATTTTGTGCACAAATACAAATTTATTTCAATGTTAAACGAAATATATAACATCTAAAAAAAATTGGGATATGTAATATCAAAATATATAGAACTAAAATTCCAAAAAAAAATTATAAAAATAATCCACGCGTATGCGCGGATACTCACCTAATACATATAATATTATAAATATACAAGGGAAATATTTTTATCTAGAGATGAGAGAGAAATTGACTCAGTCTAATATGTGTTCTAGAAAAATTGATTTCTCGCAAAAAAAAGAAAGGAAAAAAAAAAATTTTGGATGAGTGAAAAAAAAGGAAGGGATATTAGGTTATATGACCATAAGACCAACTAAAATTAAGGTACAAACCATATGAATTGAATTAGATGGTTATGGTCCTCCATATTATTAGCCTAAAATGATATAAATACACTTTTGCTTGTCTTTCTTCCTTTCTATTTCTTTTTTTATGAGACAAAATATATACATACATATCCATCTATTTTAGCTTTACTTTTTCATATAAATTTTATAATTTTTGCAATCCCACAAAAAAAAATTTAGATTTTTTTTTCACATGTACTATGATTTAAATTTTTAAAAACAGAAAAAATTTACTCATGAAATGGATATATAATCTACGTTAGAGCGTGTTATTCTATTTATAAAATATATAGAATATAATGATATTTTTTTCTATCGGATTTATAGTTTAGTTCAAAGAATTTATGGTTTAGGTTTTAGAATTTAGAATTCATTTTTAGTATTAGAGTTTATAATTTAGAGTATAAGGTTTAAATTTAAACTATTTTGTTAATTTTTAAAAAATATTATTTTGTTCTAAAATATTATATTCTATATATTATATATAGAATAGAATGAGGTCTTATTTTTCAAAATCACATATTTTTTTTGTTGCGTAATTTTTAGTGTTTAAAAAAATTCAAATTATGAAATGCGCATAAAAAATTATATTTTTTTTCAGTTGGATCACAAATTTGAAAAATAAAATTTAAAGAGATCAAAAAGAAACAAAATAAGAGAAGTGACACTATTATTTGTACCAAGAAAAAGACAAAAAACAAAAAAAGAAAAATAAACGTGTGTTTGTTATTGTGTGTCTACAAGGAGGGTTTGGTAAATGCACAAATAGTGATGGTTATTCACTACATTTTTATCAATATGGTGCTATATTTTTAATATTGTGATGCAATATGGTTAGTTGGCAAATTCAGCCAAAAAGGAAAGCTAAAAGCTTATTAGTTGGCTGTGTACAACTCCTAAAGCCATTGCCAATCGATTGTTAATGTCTAGTTATTATTAGCAGCATACCAGGTCTCAGGTATATAGTTGGTTAATACAGATAAGAATAACATATAGTTCATGTATATAGAAATGCTATCCGAAATATATCCATAAATTTGGAAATCAGTTTATTTTGAATATCTAAAATTACTATTCAGACTTTTAGTGTATCAAATCAGAATATATATGAGTTTTGGTATTTTATGTAATTCTGGGAAATTTTAAATAATTTTCAAGACTGTAATTGTCTAAACGAGTATTGTATATTGTATATATATTCAACCAGTATGTTTATCCGTTAGAATATGTTATGTTGGCCTAAACATACAATTAATTTGTAGATACCATTATTCGAGAAATTCGGATAATTAGAGTTAGATACGAGTAAGGTTGGACACAAATCTGAAATGCATATATATACGCATTAAGTAATAATAACATGCCAAGAGATTCATGGTCCAGTGGTTCTTTTATGTTTGCGTTTAAGGGTTCTAGGTTCGGATCGTCACGATAAAGAAAATATTAAAAATATATTTTCTATCGTAGTAGTGGTGGCCGGGTGGTAGGATGACAACCTAATTTTATGGCGTAAATTCATGGAGACCCGGGTTCATTGTTTAATCTGTTGGCACTGTTTCCGGGTTAATACGTTTTGGGCTTGTTAGATTATGCATGGTGCTCACTAATATGATGATGGAGATCTCAGTCCTTCAAACCCGAATGTTTAACATGGTATGCTACTGTCCCACAAACTCACATATTTATCCACTATAAAAATAATAATAACAATAACAGTTTATTCTTACACATATCGTATAGAACTAAAAATATCAACGATTTATATGTGAGAGTTCTCGCCAAATATAATTATGTCGATTTTACTTAAAATTTTACCGATTACAAATATTTTCTTCTCACAGCTTTTGATTTTTGCGAATACTTAAAAAACCAAAAACTAATGTATATACTCTTTTAATGAATACTTTATATATAAAAAATCTTTATGGATTCGTTATCGCTTTAAAAAGAGTTACAAATATGTTTAAAAAAAAAGTGATATATATTATGTAATGCAAATATATTTTTTTTGTTGATCAGAAAATAAATAAATAATTATGTAATGCAAATAAAAATTGATAAACCATTGAAAAATATTGGTCGATAGGGAGATTGTAAAGAAGAGTTTATTTTATTTTATTATTTCCAAGTGAATTTTCCTCCTTGATGTGTTGCTACTTTGGTCTCTCTCAAAGACTTAGTGTTGAAAGAGCGGCTAGTGATCTCTCTCTCCACAAGAAACGAAACTTGTTCGGTCTTTGCCTACTCGACAAATCTCAGTGCTCCTTGGAAACCCGAGCAATGCAAACCTGAAACATCTCTCTTCCTTCCAAAAACCTCCTCAGGTTACCAAATCTCTCTGGCTCCTTCCTTCCTCCTATTAGTGCCGTTTTAGGTAATTCACGTTCGTGTTCGTGCGATGCTTTCGTGGTTTGTCAAAACGTTACTGTTAATGCATATAATTTGAGCAAAACAATCGGAGACAGATGCGAAAAAATCATCCTTTTACATGAAGTACCCATCTTTGTTTGTTTTCACGTTTTCTGTATGCGTTTAAAGATTTCAACTTTGTGCTTGCTTTGCTTCTAATGTTGATACCACTCGTCTCCTTCGTCTTATCCCTTTACGTGGGTTTTATCATCCGTAATAGGATCGTTGAGAATTACTTGTCTATTGCTACAACTTGTTGATGCTTCGGATCGATGCTTTGAACAGGTCTCGGGATTGACCCTTGTCGTCTTGGATAAGCATGTTCTTGATTCTGGGTTTTCTCTATTTTCACGCTATTTGCTTCGCAAACAATCGATTTTTCTTCACTTTGGATAACTTCTATGTGGGTTTCTTGGATTTTGCGTTTGTTTCACTGATCATGTCTCGGATATTTTGTAATTGAGTGCTCAGTTTTCGATCTGAGGTAGTTTGATGCTCAGTTTGATGATGCGATCTGAAATAGTTGAGCTAAACCTGTACCCGACGTGTTCTTCTTAACCAATGTATGCTTCCACCCTTGACCGTTCTCTTTGATTTTCTCAGAAACAGATTGCAAATTTCTCTGACTATAATTAGCTTTTTAGTTGATCTTTGATTTTACTCTCCTCTCTGCAATCATTGGTTTAAGTGATCTTTGATTTCTCTGACTCAATTTATGTGTTCTATGTGATTTCACCACAAACATTGCTATGTTTTCTGCGTCTTGTTAGTTTGATGTTCATGCTTAGCTATGTTTTTTGAAGACCTTTTATATTTGGGCAATGAGTGAAGCATGTGTTGGATCTCTAATTGTCTATCTTCGCGAGGTATTTATAATCGATCAAGGTCTACTCTTCTTATTTGATCTCAGATTAATCTTTCTCTTGTATGGACATGATCTTTGACTGTCTTAGCCTTTTGTTTGCCTTATTTTCCCTCTCTCTCTGCTGGTTACAATTTGCCGTTTACACTTTAGAATGTTCTTCAAGGTTTTGTATAACAATTGTGTGGTCTCTTATCTGAAGTTTCTTTTCATTTCCCTCAAAATGTTGTCTGTTGAATCATATGGTTTGATAGCAGATCATGCTTACATTTTTATTTATTTATGCTGACAGTTCTTCTGATGGATGAAGAAAACAATCCTATGGAAGATTCTTGTGAGATAGGATTTGGCTGCGGAGATCCAAAAGTTGATATTCGTGTCGGGGACGAATATCAGGCCGAGATACCTCCTATAATGTCTGAATCCAGACGTGCAGCGTTTCTTTTGAATCCTCTAGCTTTGGATCTCGACTCTGATTCCTCTCCTTCCTTTGTCGTGGGACTACCTGTCGAAGTAATGTGGATAGACACCAAATATAGAGATGGACAGGGACTTGGAGATGATAATGTCGACATGAACGAATCTCTAAAATCTCTGAAAACAAAAAGAAGCCGCAGAGGTGAGAGTGAGGGGAACCCCGGATCCATGCAACGGATGAATCTTGAAGCTGTGCCTGGGAAATCATCCAGTTCTTGGGAAGATTTGGAAGTAAATGGCTTTGTTCTTGGGCTTTATACATTCGGGAAGAACTTTACTCAGGTGAAGAAGTTGTTGGAGAGCAAAGAAACAGGAGAAATACTTTCGTTTTACTATGGAAAGTTCTACAAATCTGCTAAGTACAAAATTTGGTCTAATTCCCTTAAGAAGCGGAGCAGGAAATGCATACAAGGGAAGAAGCTCTATTCATGTTGGAGGCTACAGCAGTTGTTGTCCCGTTTAATTCCCAGTATTCCCGATGAACCGCAGAAAAAGATGCTTGTGGATGTGAGTCTCTGTTCATATTCTTACATTGAAAATATCCCGAAAAGTCTTTGAACAGGGTTTCTCCTAACCATTAACAGGTCTCAAAGTCATTTGCTGAAGGGAATACATCTCTGGAGGAATACATCAGCGCGGTGAAGGAACTAGTGGGTCTCCGGTCTCTTGTAGAGGCTGTAGCAATCGGTAAAGACAAAGAAGATCTGACAGTCCTCACAACAGAACCCGTGAAAGCAAAACAATGGTTCACAGTCTCTTCTGCGGTTGCTGCTGGTTTAGGGGCCTACACTTCACTCACATCTGATGAAATAATCAACAAATTGACTGGTGGTTCCCGTCTAAGCAAAGCCCGTTGCAATGACATATTCTGGGAAGCTGTGTGGCCGCGTTTGCTAGCCAGAGGGTGGCATTCTGAGCAACCAAAGGACCGAGGTTACATCAAGTCTAAAGACCACATCGTCTTCCTCGTCCCTGGGGTAAAGAAGTTTTCAAGACGGAAACTTGTTAAACAGAATCATTACTTTGATTCCATTAGTGACATTCTCACAAAGGTTATTTCCGACCCTGAGCTTCTTGAGTTTGAGACAGCAGATATCAGAGCTCCCAATGGATTTGTTGAAGAGAACATTTGCGACCAAAAAAATCAAGAAAAACGCCGTTACCTCAGGTCTCCAGCCTCTTCTTCTACTCATATGAAGTTCACTGTTGTGGACACTACTAGTTTGGCTTCTGGAGGAAAGTTATGTGAATTTCGGGAGTTGAAGAATCCGAATCCAGAATCTTTAGTTTCTCAATCAAAGGCTTGTCGAGGAGATAAAGATTCTTATGTGGAAAAATCCCAAATGATGCCGTTGGATGTACAGAAGCATGTCAGGTTTGCTGATGAGCGTAAGTTGGAAAGGAGGCGAATGAAGAAACTTGTGGATGACCCAATGAGATTCATGATTGTGGATACAAGTGTGGACCATGGTGCGCATTCATCCGGGCTAAGGAGACGGAGACATTTGCCCGGTGATGAGAATCTCTGCAAGATCCGTAAATGCATATCGAGAGAGGCCTTTGATGATTCAACACAGAACCAACCTGGCACTAATACAGGTGTGAATTGCGAGAATCCTAAGGGGACTGATTCTGGTGTAAAGGAGGAGACTTTGGAGCAAGGTCAACAAGGTCGGTCCAAGAAAAGGTTCGCCCGAAAATCAGAATCTGATAACCATCATTCGGTTAGTTCTCTCCCCTTACCCAAACGCAGGCGGCTCAGTGCGTGCGTAAGGACAGATATAAAACGTTCTGGTGAAAGTTCAGTATCGAAGCCACCTGCATTAGACCAGACAACTAACTGCTCCCCCAAGTTATCTGTTGATTCAATGAACCTCAAGACTGATCAATCAGAAGAAACTGGAAATGGGATGTCTTTGCATGTTGAGATTCAAAAAAGGCCAGAAATTGAACCAAATGGGTCATGTCCCATCTCTGAGACAGTCCATGAACTAAGTTCATCAGGACAACAAGAAGAACCAAATGGGTTATGTTCTTCAAAGGAACTTAATTCATCAAAACAACAACAAGATGAATCAAATCGGTTGTGTTTGGACAAAACATGCTCTTCCAAGGATCTGGAAACTGCCCAACAACAAGAGCAACCGATTCAACGTCCTCCCATGTCAGGCTCAGACAAGAGTTCTCCTTCTACTGATCATGGAACTACTCAGGAACTTGCATCATTAGAACAACAAGAACAAGAGCAAAACCAAAAGACTAACGCAGATATTCCAAGAAGACAAAGCACAAGAAAGCGGCCATTGACGACTCGTGCTCTGGAAGCTATTGAATCGAGCTTTTTTATAGCAAAGAGCATGAAAAGTACATCTAAACCGAGAAAACGCGAAAGGTCTACAAAGATCAAGCACTCAGCCAATCCGAGTAACAGAACTCAAGGTGAGTCAGACAATGGTTTTCTTGTAAAGGAAGCCACAGCAAGTGAACCGCTGGACCGAATAGAGGATTCGGAACCGAGCTTTCTTGTGAACAAAGCAACAACGGCGAGTAAGCCTGTGGATCAAAGAGAGAAGGTGGCAACCGAGTTCCCTAAAATTCCTCCTATTGTTTTGAAACTTCCCTTCAAGCGTTAGCTGAAGAAGCTTTGAAGAGTGAAGTCTGCATAATTTTTTGGGCGTTTGATCTTTTAGAGCTTGGACTTGCGGAAGACTTGTGTACAGAAGAAAGCTTTTTAGACAGATTTTTGTTTTTTTTTTGCTTTTTCATGTTCCCTGGTAAACTCTGCTACATATTACATATCCATGGCTAATCTCTTTTTCTTTTGAGTCGGTTTCTTAACTCCTATCTGAATCAGAATCTCTGCCAAACAAGTGGTTGGACTCCAGAGTCTGCATTAGAACCTGGATTGTGAAACGAACATAACCAAATGACTTGACAGTGTTCATTGGCTCTATAAATAAATTTCTAAGATAGATAGAGAATGATATGGGTAGGTCATGTGTATGCTGAATCAGCCAATTAGTTCGGTGTATGATCCAGTGGGTTGAATGATTCACATAAAAAGCATATACATGTAAATACAATTTCTCTGGAGTGTCAGTAAAGTCACAACAATGTCTGTACAAGGCCGGTATGATTACTGGCAGCTGATCTGCTGGGGTCGCTTCACTGCATTATCCAATCTTACACCAACTACAATAAATTACCAATCTTGCGAGCGCTAATTGCTAAACAGAAGGTTTCGATTTTGCTTCTTTGCATATTCCATTATGAAGTTTTTGGGACTTACTTTGGATCCAAGACTAGTTTCTGAACCTCTTTGATAGCTGAGTTAGCGGCGTATAGCGAAACCTTTCCAATCTGATCAAAACCCGAAATTCAAAAGATTAGCAAGAAGGCATTAAATGTTTAATAATTTTCTAAGTAATATTTTCTGATACCTCTAGAATATGATGTTTGGCCTCATGTTCATTCGGTAAACACCGGATCTCTTCAGCTATTCTTATGGTCTCCCCAACGCTTTCAGGTAATAAGAAGTCAAAAGCTAGCCGAACGTTTGACTGATTACATGTGTATACATATAAGTGCAAGAATTAGTTATTATGTAAACGAAAGCGAGAAGAAAGTTGGTAGGTTTCTCCTGCAAAAAAGTATTTTTTCCCCTTTTTAACCTAAAGATTCCTGACTTGGAAGGAAGATCCAGCCGGAATGAAAATGGCTTCACGACGTCGCTGCTCAAATGACCATGGCTCAACTCCTGAAATGATAAAACGGATCAAGTTTCTCATCCTTTCAGGTTTCCACGGGATAAACAAAACAGTTTTGCTTTGCGTACCAAACTCTTCTTTTAGTTGTCTCTTGTGGTCTTCGTTTAGGTAATGTCCTTCATACAATGAGCATGATGCCTGAAACCCAGAAAAAGAAAACACTCACAAACTCATTCAGACAACGGCCTGTTCGATAGCGACTAAATGTTGTTTGTTTGGGTGTCGCAGCAACCAGCGACTGGTCGCAGCTATGAGCGATCATAATTTTTAGTCGCTAGATATTTTAGCGACTGATCGCAACGATCAGCGATCAGTCGCGCGACACCAAAACGAACAACATTTAGTCGCTGCGACTAAAAACTAAATAAATAAAATAAATTTAAATTTAAATTAAAACTAAATAAATTAAAATTATAGTAAATTTAATCTATTAAAAAAATTTAAATTAAAAACAAAAATTAAATTAAAAAATATATTACATGAAATTAATTTTTAAATAGCGTTTTTCCGTTAAAATCATAAAAGAGTGTTTTTCCGCCAAAGCCATAAAACCGTATTTTTCCGCCAAATATCGCAATACTTTAAAACCGAGTTTTTTTCGAAAAATTGCAAAATTGTGTTTTTCGCCAAAACCCGTTTTCCCGTCAAAACCGCAAAATAGCGTTTTTCTACCAAAATCATAAAACCGCAATTTCCCGCCAAAATCGTAAATTTACGTTTTTCCGCCAAACCCGTAAAACCACGGTTTTCCATCAAACCTCGAAAAATCACGTTTTCCCGCCAAACCCGTAAAACCGTTTTTCCCGCCGAAACCGTAAAACCGCATTTTCACGCCAAACCTGTAAATCCGCATTTTCCCGCCAAATCCGTAAAACCGCGTTTTCCATCAAATCGTATTTTTCTGCAAAAATCATAAACAACATTTTTACGCAAAAACATAAAACCGCGTATTTTTGCCCAAAATCGTAAAAATGTGTTTTTCCGCCAAAACCATAAAATCGCGTTTTTCCGATAAAATCCAAAACGTATTTTCTGTTAAAACCACAAACCTCGTTTTCTGCCAAAACCTTAAAATCGTATTTGATCATATGTTTTATTTTTATTTTATATGCTAGAAATTTACAAAGTTGAAATAATTTGACTATTGTTGAAAATTTAATTTATAGAATATCATATATTTAAAATTTTAAAATTTGAATTGAAAAACAAATCGCAGCGAAAGCCAAACGAATAACATAGCGATCAGTCGCAACGACTACAAAACGAACAACACAACATGTAGCTAGTCGCTATCACTAATCGTTGTCGCTAATCGCTATCGTTGGTCGCTATCATCAGCGACTGACAAAAGAACATGGCCAACAACTGAATGGTTTTAGATGATAACACTCACAAAGTCGTCTATCAAATACTTAGGCTTCTGGAATGTTCTCCTGTGCACTTTCAGATACTCAGCTAGCTTTGCATGGTCTTGGCACCTGAAGATATCCCAACGAGCTCCTCCACAACCTGTCCAAGAAGATTCCATCTTGTGATCATCAATTAAGGTTCCATCAGTTGATCTTGCTTCAGAGCTCATAAGTAAATCAGTCCCCTCCACGGGTTTCCTCTCTCTTGGGTGTGCACTAACATGTATACCTGATATACAATGCCAACAACCCGATTATTACACTGACTTTGGCATGGATCACGAATTCAGATAAATACAATAATTCAAAATGTACCATGTCGTAGTGAAGATGAGTAATTGAATCACCTTGACCAAGTTCTTCTTGGATCCCGCAAGAAACGTAAATATTTGGACCTGAATCGTTTTGGAGTGAGTAAAGAGGCAATTTGGCTGCAACATTCAGAACACCTAATCGGGGGTGTATGTACTAAAAAAGCGGCAATCTGTTGATAAATTCAGTGTTAAGACAGAGACTCTAAACGAATCAGAGTCTTCTACACAAGACCAAAACGACGCTGCTACACTTACTAAAAGAGAGTTGGGCCAAGCTGATACAACGAAGGCCAAAGCAAAGTCGAAGCCCACTGCAACAGAAGCAAAACGCTGCGTTGAGCAACGGTCTTCTCCTCCATCAACATACGACAAAATCAAAACTACCGTTGCAGAGGAAACTTCATGGACGCTGCCAGTCAAATAAAAACGTTCAATAGATTTGATACTCTGAAAATGATCGACATATACTAAGACGACAACTGTCACAAGATCTATTGCTTTACTCTTGTATAAATCACACAAGTGTATTGAGTGAAAATATAAGAGAAGAAGCTTTAAAATCAAGTCTTTTCTTCATAAAAGCTCATTTTGAGCTCTTACTTTCATGGTATCAGAGCCATGGATTGAACCATGGAGCTCTATTCATATCCAACTTTGAATATCACAAATTGTGTCACCGTAAAAATCACCGAGAGAACTTATATCCTATGGAAGTTTCCGATTGAGTCTTTTCTCTCAGATCAGGGTTTACTTGGCTTCGTCACTAGATCTATACCCTCTCCTCCTGCAACTATTTCTATTCCTGGAATCGATGGCCTCAGAGGAGAAACACCAAACCCGGATCATCAAGTTTGGACACGGTCAGATAAGGTTGTACGAGCTTGGTTGCTTGGCTCACTGTCTGAAGATATCCTTAGTGTTGTCGTTGGTTCAAACACATCTCAAGAGGTATGGTTCTTTCTTGCCAAAAACTTTAATCGTGTCTCATCTTCCAGGCTCTTTGAGTTGCAAAGACATTTACAAACTATCTCTAAGAATGATAAAACAATGAGTGATTATCTTAGAGATGTTAAGAAACTGTGTGATCAGTTAACATCCACTAGGAATCCTGTGAGTGAAAAGATGAAATTTTTTGCTGCTCTGAATGGTCTTGGTCGAGAATATGGGCCCATCAAAAAAAGTATCAAAGGATCCATGGATGTTTTCCAACACCTATGTATGAGGATGTGGTTCATAGGTTAACAGACTTTGAAGACTGCCTTCAAAGTTACTCTACTGGGTCTACTGTCACTCCTCACATGGCCTTTAACACAGAAAGGACTGATTCCTCTCCCAGCTACTACAACAACAACATAGGAAGATCTCATTCCTACAATAGATTTGGGTCTAATCGAGGTAGAGGATCTTTCTCCACTAGAGGACGTGTCTTTCACCAACAAATTTCACAAGGCTCCTCAAAATCTAGCTCCTATAACGAAGAAAACAGGCTAGTATGTCATATTTGTGGTAAGGCAGGACATCCTGCTTTGAAGTGCTGGCACATGTTCAATAATAACTATCAAGCTGAGGATGTACCAAGAGCTTTGGCTGCCATGAGGATCACATATGTGACTGAATCTTCAAGGCAAGAATGTTTTCCAGACACAGGAGGATATGCTCATGTTACCAACTCTCCTCAAAACCTACAGGAGGCTCATGTTTATATTGGTTCAGACTTAGTCATGATAGATGATGGCAATTTCTTACCAATCACTCACATTGGTTCCACAAGCATTGCTTCAACCTCAGGTAACCTTCCTTTAAAAGATGTTTTGGTGTGTCCTGATATTGTAAAATCATTGCTTTCTGTGTCTAAACTTACAAAAGATTATCCTTGTACATTTGAGTTTGACTGTGATGCTGTCCGTATCAATGATAAGGAAACAAAGAAGTTACTAACTCTGGGAAGCAACCGTGATGGTCTATATATGCTGGAGGAAAACAACTTTAAAGTCTTATATTCCTAAAGACAACATTGTGCAAGCAATGAAGTCTGGCATCGAAGACTTGGCCATCCCAATTCATCGGTTCTCCAGTTACTGTCTGCAAGCAAAGTTATCCTTATCAATAAACACACCAAGTCTATGTGTGAAGCGTGTCATCTTGGAAAAAGTTCTAGATTGCCTTTTCTTTCTTCTTCTTATGTTGCTTCTAGACCTCTAGAGAGAGTTCACTGTGATCTATGGGGTCCTTCACCAATAATGTCTGTTCAAGGCTTTAGATACTATGTAGTGTTTATTGATAACTACTCAAGATTTTTCTGGTTTTATCCTCTGAAGTTAAAATCAGATTTCCTATATATCTTTAAAGTGTTTCAAGCCCTGGTTGAGAATCAGTTTCAAAAAACAATTAAATCCTTTCAAAGTGACGGTGGAGGAGAATTTACAAGTCATTCCTTTGTGTCCACTTACAGAATTCTGGTATTCAACATCTCATCTCATTGCCTTACACCCCTCAACATAATGGCTTAGCTGAAAGAAAGCACAGTCACATTACTATGTTATGTCTGTCTATGATGTTTCAAAGCAAGATGCCACAAAAGTATTTTGGGTTGAGACTTTCTACACTACAAATTTCTTGAGTAATCTTCTTCCCTTAACCACTCATAACAATCACAGTCCCTATGAATCTCTGTTTGGGAGTGCTCCTGTTTATACTTCAGTCAGAGTGTTTGGTTGTGCTTATTTCCCAACTTTACGTGACTATGTTGATAACAAGTTTGATCCACGATCCTTACAGTGTATTTTCTTGGGCTACAATGACATATACAAAGGCTACCGATGCCTTCTTCCTACTACTGGTAGAGTGTACATCAGTCGACATGTGATTTTTGATGAACACACTTTTCCCTTCTCGTCTACTTATGCCCATCTGCAAAAACAACAGACCTACTCCCCTTGTATCAGCTTGGCAAAAGTGTTTTTGTCCTCCTGCCTCTCCAACATCAGGACTATCTACTACTCCACCTGTTTTGACTAAACTTTTGGTTCTTACTACAACTCCTACTGTAATTCCTGCAGACAACAATTCATACAATCCACTATGCTTCAACCTTCAGAACTATCCTCCACTTCCTGTCAGGTCCTCTACTGCTGCTACTCCTAACACTACATGATTGTCTACTGATAGTGAGGAAGGGAGTTCTGGGTGTACGGCATGCATAGATTATGTTCCTATAGGCAACAACTCTTCTTCCTCACCCAACAAGACATAAATTCTTGTTTCTTCTCAGCCTACAACAACTCAATCTACTCATCCAATGACTACTCGTTCCAAAGTGGGAATCACAAAACCAAACACAAGGTATGTTATCTTAACTCATAAAGTGTCTTATCTTGAGCCTAAAACTGTAATCGCAGCTCTTAAGGACCCTGGATGGAATTGAGCTATTACTGAAGAGATAAACAACTGCACAGAGAAACAAACATGGTCCTTAGTGCCTTTTACTCCTGATCTTAATGTTCTTGGCAACAAATGGTTTTCAGAACAAAACTTAATGCTGATGGTACTCTTGACAAGCTAAAGGCAAGACTTGTTGCAAAAGAGTTTGATCAAGAAGAAGGTATAGACTATCTAGAAACTTACAGTCATGTGGTCATATCAGCAACTGTAAGGTTTATACTTCATGTGGCTACTGTTATGGGTTGGGAAATTAAGCAAATAGATGTGAAGAATGCTTTTCTACACGGAGATTTCATTGAGACTGTTTATATGAAGCAATATGTAGGTTTTGTGGATAAAGCCAGACCTAACCATGTTTGCTTACTACATAAAGCTTTATACGGTTTAAAACAGTTCCCAAGGGCCTAGTTTGACAAGTTTAGTAATTACTTACTTGAGTTTGGCTTCATTTGTAGCAAACCAGATCCCTCTCTCTTTGTTTACACCGAAGACAAAGATGTAACCATACTGCTGCTATTTGTGGATGACATGGTCATCATTGGGAATAACTCAGCTACACTCACCTCTCTACTCATTGATCTTCACAAACATTTCAGAATGAAAGACCTTGGACAACTTCACTACTTCCTAGAAATTCAAGCTCAATTCCACTCAGACGGGTTGTTCTTGTCTCAACAAAAATATGCAGAGGATTTAGTAGTTATAGCGGGCATGACTGACTATGCACCAATGCCCACACAACTACCACTTCAATTGGACCGAGTGCCAGATCAACAAGAGGCATTTCCCAATCCCATTTACTTCAGAAGCCTAGTTGGAAAGCTTCAATACTTAACATTAACTAGGCCAATAGTGTCTGACTTCTCTCTACTCAAAAGAATCCTCATATATATGTTAAAGGAACTGTGTTGGGGTTATTTTCATCCACCTGAAGTTAACGAACGAGAAAATGTATAAAACGACTCGGCGTCAACTAAGTATCGCGTCACCCGAGCCAAACTCATACGGCTTGGGTGTCACACCAAAAATGGTTCGGGTGTCATCCCGAAAGTGGTTCGGGTGTCACACCAAAAATGGTTCAGGTGTCATCCGAAAGTGGTTCGGGTATCACATTGAAAACGGTTTGGGTGTCACCTCGAAAGTGGTTCGGGTGTCACGCCAAAAAATGGTTCGGGTGTCATAACTAAAACGGTTCGGGTGTCACACGAAAACCACCTGAGTCGCGAAGCGATGCCACCCGAACCGTGAAGAGATGACACCCGAGCCGTGAAGCAACGCCACCTGAGCCATGAAACGATGCCACCCGAGCCGTGAAGAAACATCACCCGAGCCGTGAAATGATGCCACCTGAGCCGTGAAGCAACGAAACCCAAGCCGTGAAGCAATGCCACCCGAGCCGTGAAGTGATGCCACCCGAGCCATGATTCTTGATGCCACCCGAGCCGTGAAGCAACGCCACCCGAGCCATGTAGCAATGCCACCCGAGCCGTGAAGTGATGCCACCCGAGCCATGATTCCTGATGCCACCTGAGCCGTGATGCATGAAGCCACCCAAGCCGACGTGTCAAATAAGAACATGGACCGATACGACGAACCGGAGTGAAGCCCACGGTTACCCAACCTATAAGGCTTAAGACCAGAACCGAACGACCCATCAAACATATAAGTCGGAGCAATAGCTAAAGCCCATCATGGGAAACCGACTCAGAAATATTCGAAGGAGAAGAAGGAAGATAGACATAAAGAAAAGAAGGGACCGAAAAATAGAAAAGCTTCCTTATCGTTTTAGGAGGAAGTCCTAGCCGACTTTGACTTATATATATACTCATGTACACCCTCTAAAAAAGGGATCCGCAATTTTTACCTAGCAAAAACTCTGTACTTTTGCTCTCATACGAAAAACTTTCAAAATAGCTTAATAAAATACCATCTTTGGATCTTCGCGTTCGTGGTTTTTACTCAAAACTTTCAGATTCCTCTAAAAATCTTGACAAATTCAATTGGTGTGGATTTACACTCTCACAATTTGGCACCGTCTGTGGAGAGTCTGAAATTTTATTACACCAAAAACCACCGCAAAACCGATCTGAAGGACGATGGCCAATGACGGAGAGCAAGACGCTGCTGACACCAGAAACACCGGCGTGGAGGATCAGACGAACCGACCTGAAAACGCCGAGGAGGCTTCATCAACACTCACGGAGATGAAGAATATGTTAGAGAGGCTTCTCAAAAAGGCCGACGAGCAGGACAAGCTGAAGGGCACGATGACACAAAAGTTGGAAGCCCTGGCGACGGAGACCCGAGCCAGTAACAGGATCTGAAACCCGATCGGACGTGGCGTCAGGCGCCTTAACCCAACAACCCTAGATTTCTCGATCCCTCTCGATGTGCTGAGAACCCGTGGAAGATTGCCGCCGCTCCATCAAAACTCAGCAAATCTGACCTCCGAAGCGCAAGGACCAGGCAATGCACCAAGGGAAGACGAGCCGGCCCCAATCATCAATCTAGAAGAGGAGAATCAAGTGGAGCGCAACACTGAGAGTCGACATGACCCCAAACTCAAAGCAGCTGGCCAAACCCGAACCGAAAGGTGCGAAGCCATCCCAGAAGGAGATCAAAAGCTAACCGAGGAGGAAGAGAACATCCTCTGGGCCGAGTAAGCATAGATCGATGGAGAGCAAAGAGCAGGGATCCGAGCCCAGAAGGAGGAGATGGTTGCCATGCGCCCCGATATGGACCGAGCAGCCGCTGAGATAAAGGCAATCCGATCCATGATGCACAAAGCAACAAGCAAGGTGTCTGAAATAGATCGCATTTTGGAGGAAGCACAGAGCACTCCGTTCACGGAACAGATCACCAATGCGAGAATTCCCGACCCAGGGAAGATGAAGGTTCCGATTTACGAAGGAAAAATCGACCCAAAGGAGCATCTAACGGCTTTTGCCATAGCCATGGGTCACCCTAACTTCAAAGAGAGCGACAGAGATGCCGGGCAATGCCTCTTTTTTGTGGAATACCTTAAAAGTCTGACACTCTAGTAGTTTTCGAGGCTCGAGAGAAACTCCATCGACAACTACAGCCAGCTGTCTGCAGCTTTCCTAAAGCATTACTCCATATTCATGGATCCTGGAGTTTCGTCGGAAGATTCAATGCGGTCATGTCCAAAGTAGAAGGCTTGAGGGACAAGGCGGTCCTGCTAGCCTTAAAACGAGCACTTTGGTTAATTACGATTTCTGGAAGGAGATTGCACTGAACGCCCCCACAACGATACAAGACGCGATGCATTGAGCTGAAAATTTCATAACCGAAGAAGAGGAGATGAAGATCATCACCGAGAAGTACGGAAAGGCAAAACCACCAAGCCATCCTCCCCAGGCTTCACATTCTTCGAACAGCAAGAGAAACAACTAAAGTCCCGGCTATGTTCAGCACGAGGGAGGCTTTCGAGGAGCTCATAATTATCAAATTGACACCCCTGGGTACGGTCGAGGAAGAGGCAGAGGTTGCGGAAGAGGTTCGTGGAGCACATGGACCAAAAGCAACAATTCTTATGACGAGACGGCTTACTGCGAGCACCATCACATCTATGGACATTCCACCGCAAACTGTCGCATCCTTGGCCTGAAACTTGCCAAAAAGTTACAGCTGGCGAACTTGGAGGAAACATCAGCCTTAAGGATTTCGAGATGGACATGAACACTTACAAATCCGACCAGACAAAAGAAGATCATTCCAAGCGTGATAGACGGGGTGACGAGGCACCATCCTCCGGATTGAGAAAGAGAATAAGCAAGATAATGGGAGGATCTCATTATTGCTCGGATACTGTCTCATCGATCAAAGCATTCCAGCGACGGGCAGACGTCAGGATCAACTGGTCTAAACCCTCAAAGTTTTCGAATGACGTGATCTCATTCAAAGAAAGAGAGACAATCAAAACCGACAAGCCGCACGATGACCCTCTCATAATCGAATTAATTATGAACGATTGCGACGTAGCCCGCGTATTGGTAGCCACTGGAAGCACTGTGGATGTAATCTTCCTCGAGATACTCAGAAGAATAAATGTCGATCTATCCGAAATAGTATCAACCCCGAAGCCATTGACTAGATTTTCCGGGGAAACTACAATGACTGGAGGGATGATCAAACTTCCTATCCGAGCTGGTGAGGAGACAAAAATCGTCGAATTCTCTGTAGCTGATCACCCAGCAATCTACAACGTCATTATGGGAACCCCCTGGTTGAATTCTATGCGCGCTGTGATTTTGACATATCACCTCTACTTGAAGTTCCCTACCCCAAACGGAGTAAAAAAAATTCGTGGGAACCAAAAGGAGTCTCGCGTCTGCTTCCTAACCGCACACAAGCTCAGAAATCTGGTCACCGATCCGGTGGCGAATTCAAAGCGCAAGAAAATGAAGACAGACCGAGAGCCGGTCAAAGAGCTTTCCAAACTTTTATAGCAATTATAGATTGCGGAGGATCGCGAAGAAAAAGTAACTAAGCCAACATGCGATCCCGTAATATCAGTTTACATCGACAATGAACATCCGGAGTGATGCTTGGAGATTGGAGCAATGCTCGACGGAAAAATCAAGGAAAAACTCGTTTCGTTCTTGAAAAAGAATGTGAACACTTTTACGTGGACATCGGAGGACATGCCCGACATCGATATCGGCATAACAAGCCACGAACTGAATGTTGACCCAACATTCAAACAAGTGAAGTAGAAAAGGAGAAAGTTTTGTCCAGACAAAGCCAAATCAGTTAATGATGAAGTAGAAAGACTCCTACGTGTCAGTTCAATAACTGAGGTGAAGTACCCAAACTGGCTAGCTAACCCGGTGGTGGTCAAGAAGAAGAATGGAAAATGGCGCGTATGCGTGGATTTCACCGACCTGAACAAAACTTGTCCAAAATATAGCTTCCCCCTTCCACACATCGATCGGGTTACAACCAGATCTTGATGAACCTTGACGATCGCGAGAAAACAGCTTTTATAACAGATTGTGGAATATACTGCTACAAGTGATGTCGTTCGGCTTGAAAAAATCCGGAGCAACATATCAGCGGCTGGTGAAGAAGATATTCGCTGATCAACTCGGAAAGACAATGGAGGTTTATATAGATGATATGCTGGTGAAATCACTAAGAGAGCAGGATCACGTGGCTCATCTCGAGGAATGCTTCTCACAACTGAACTTTCACAACATGAAGTTAAATCCAACCAAATGCAGATTCGCGGTCACATCAGGAGAATTCCTCGGATACTTAGTCACTAACCGTGGCATTGAAGCAAACCCTAAGAAAATCGACGCGCTCATCCATATGACTTTGTCGAAGATGAAAAGGGAAGTGCAAAGACTTACCGGGATGATAGCTGCACTTAACAGATTCATCTCACGATCCACCGACAAATGTCTACATTTCTATGATACGTTGCAGGGGAACAAGAAGTTTGAGTGGACTGAAAAATGCGAAGAGGTTTTTCAACAGCTGAAGACTTACCTGGCTACCCCTCCAGTTCTCGCAAAACCAGTAATAGGAGAACCGCTTTTTCTGTACACCGTGATCTCCGCCGCAACAATAAGCGGCGTGTTGATTAGAGAAGAGCGCGGCGAACAGAAGCCAATCTTTTACGTCAGCAAAACCCTTACAGACGTCGAGACGAGGTACCCACAAATGGAAAAATTGGCCCTATCTGTCATAATGTCCGCAAGAAAACTGAGGCCTTACTTCCAGTCACACTCAATCGTGGTCATGTGTACCTCCCCGTTAAGATCCATTTTGCACAGCCCGAGTCAATCAGAAAGATTAGCAAAATGGGTAATTGAGCTGAGTGAATACGACATCGAATATTGCGGATGCACGTGTGCAAAATCTCAAGTCCTGGCTGATTTCCTGATCGAACTCCCTGAAGAAAGCATCGAAAATGAAACACATAACCCGCCTTGGAAGCTTCACGTCGATGACTCATCCTCCAAAAATGGCTCGGGAGTAGAGGTACGTTTAACCTCTCCAACCGGTGAAATTCTGGAACAATCATTTTGCTTGGGTTTTCGCGCATCCAACAACGAAACAGAGTATGAAGCCCTCATCGTCGGAATGAAACTCGCTGGTGGCCTGAAGATCGAGCAGCTTCACGCATTCTGCGACTCCCAGGTGGTCACAAATCAATTTAGTGGCAAGTACGTAGCAAATGAAGATCGAATGGAAGCTTACCTAAAGATCGTCAAGGAATTGGCTGCACGATTCAAAGAATTCGTACTAACACGCATCCCACGAGGAGAGAACACTGCGGCCAATGCACTTGCAGCCCTTGCATCGACTTCCGATCCGGATCTAAAGAGAATTATCCTGGTAGAATTCATCCAGCACCCAAGCATCAATTTTTTCGACACAGTGAACGCCATAACTCGTTTGAAAGCAGCTAAGCAAGCAAGAGAAGTCACAATCGGGCAGGAGGAGACAGCTGAAATGTAGGAAGGACCGGTAAACCCGCCATCCACCGAACTCGATATTGCTCCAATTTAAGAGGACATTCTCGAAGAGTCGGCAATCATCAAAAGCAACGACGATCCTGGCATCGAATCACAACCCGATGAAGAAGCAAGCGAGATCAATGATGAAGCAGAATATGGCTGCGACAAGAAGTGGCTCGACACAATCAGAGAATATATATACGATGGGGTCTTACCAACCGAAAAATGGGCGGCTCGTAAGCTTCGAGCCCAGGCGGCTCGTTACATTTTACTCGATGGAAATGTCTTTAAGTGGAGATTCTCAGGATCATTGTTAAATTGCGTAGAAGGAAAGGACGCAAGGAAGATCATGGAAGAAGTTCACAACGGTTCATGCGGCAATCATTCAGGAAGGAGAGCACTAGCAATAAAAGTCAAACGTCATAGTTATTATTGGCCAATGATGATTAAAGACTGCAAGGATTTTTCAGCCAAATGCGAGAAGTGTCAACGCCACGCGCCAATGATTCACCAACCAACCGAAGTACTATCCTAATTTTCACCACCGTACCCGTTCATGCGGTGGTCCATGGATATCGTCGGCCCATTACACCCCTCGAAGCAGAAGCGATTCATGTTGGTTTTGACAGATTATTTTTCAAAATGGGTCGAAGCCGACTCCTATGCTAGCATTAAAGACGCACAAGTGGAGGCCTTTGTCTGGAAGAATATCATATGTCCGCATGGAGTACTATACGAGATCGTGACGGAAAATGGTTCACAGTTTATTTATAATCGTTTTGAAGTTTTCTGCGAAAAATGGAAGATCAGACTTAGCAAGTCCACTCTAAGATATCCACAAGGGAATAGTCAAGCAGAAAAAATCAACAAAACAATCCTTGATGGTTTGAAAAAGCGTCTCGATGAAAAGAAAGGACGTTGGGCAGACGAATTAGAGGGAGTGCTGTGGTCTCACCGCACAATTCCAAGACGGGCAACTGGTGAAACCCCATTCTCCCTTGTCTACGGGATGGAATGTGTCATTCCACCAGAAATACACTTTCCTGGAGTTCGCCGCAGACTTCTTCCGGAACAAGAAGGACTCAATCACCTATTGCTGCTTGACGAGTTGGATTTAATCAACGAAAGACGGGATCAGGCCTTAATCAGGATCTAGAACTATCAAATGCAGCAGCAAAATACTACAACTCCAACGTTCGAAGACGGAGATTTTACGAAGGAGACTTAGTTTTGCGAAAAGTTTTCCAAAACACAGCGGAAACAAATGCCAGAAAACTGGGAGCAAACTGGGAAGGACCTTACAGGATCACAGAGGTAGTCAAACCTAGTATTTATAAACTCGCCAGCATGACCAATGTTCTAGTAGCAAGATCATAGAACGCCATGCATCTCAAGAAATACTACCACTAAGCTATTTGACATGAACTACGGGGCGACTTGATCCCTGCAAAGGGTACGTAGGCAGCCCGTCTTCGGATGGATTCAGTTGCCCCCTCCTTAAAAAGGGGATGAGTGGGTGCGTATACTCGTATACTCCCATCTTTATAATAGACTATATGTCTAATTGCAAAATTTTCAAAAAAAAGGTCTTCAAATCACTTACTTTACGGATTACTAAAGCCTTAAAAAACAGGCATCCTATCCACGTCATTTACGGATTATTCAAAGTTTTAACTAAACAGGCATCTCATCTCACTCTCGTTGCTGTTGGCCAAAACAACGAACTACTACATCCTTTATGGATAAACCATTACATCCGTCTCATGATTAAAAGCGTGCTACATAAATATTTGTTCATTGTCGGAGCAGATATGTTTATGATAACGTATCCGTAAACCGAAATGTTCATCCTAAACTATACAAGCATATGTCCATTGTCGGAGCGGATACATTTACAGTAAAGTATCCGTAAACCGAAATGTTCAAACTAAACTATGCAAACTTATGATCAATTTCAGGGTAAGGAAGTTTATGGTAACATAACTATAAGCCGAATTGTTCATCTCAAACCCAACTATGCAAAGATATAATTCATATCACAGCAGATAGGTTAATGGTAACATATCTGTAAACCGAAATGTTCATCTTGGACGCAGCTATGCAAACATGTATCATACCTGTGGGAGTCGAAACTCGCACAACTAAATTTTGTAAGGAAAATTTAGGAATTCGAAAAACTTCTATGAAAAGAAACAAAAGAACAGAGATCCAAAGATGGTATTTTATTTAAGCTGTTTATAAAGCAGTTTGTAGAGAAAATAACAAGTGTTTTGCTAGGTAAAGTTGCGGATCCCTTTTTCAAAATGGTACATGTATATTTATATAAGAATAAGTCGGTTAGGCCTTCTCCTAATCGATAAAAGAAAACTTCCTTATTCTTCGGGATTTCCTTTTCGCAAGTTGGTTATGACATCTTGGGCTTTACAGCTGGGCTCGGCCTCAAACTTCTCTCGAGCTCGGCCCACCAATGTTTCTTCATTGCGAACTCGGCCTTTCTCAAACTACTCTTCGTAACCTTGGGCTCGGCCCATGATTACTCAGATATTTGCTTTGTCGCCAGGCTCGCCGGCTTATTATACTTTCTAAGATTGCCATTGTATCGCCGATCTCGCCGGCGCATCATCATGTTCCCAAGCTCACCTACTTGCCGAGCTTGCTGACTCGCCGTGTTGTCGAGCTTGTCAATGTGTTGCCGAGCTTGCCGGCTCGCCATGTTACTGAGCTTGTCAATGTATTCCTGAGCTTGCCAGCTCACCAGGTTTCCGAGCTTGTCAATGTGTTGCCGAGCTTACCGGCTCATTATCGTCATTTGGTTCATTGTCAACATGTTGGCTCGTCATCGTTTGTTGGTTCGCCAGCATGTTGGCTCGTCACCGTTTGTTGGTTCGCCAGCATGTTGGCTCGTCACCGTTTGTTGGTTCGCCAGCATGTTGGCTCATCACCGTTTGGTGGTTCGCCAGCATGTTGGCTCGTCACCGTTTGCTAGTTCACCATCATGTTGACTCGTCACCGTTTGCTGGTTCGCCATCATGTTGGCTCCTCACCGTTTGATGGTTCGCCAGCATGTTGGCTCGCCACCGTTTGTTGGCTTGCCAGCATGTTGACTCGTCACCATTTGCTGGTTCGCTAGCATGTTGGCTCATCACCGTTTGCTGGTTCGCCAGCATATTGGCTCGTCACCGTTTGCTGGTTTGCCAGCATGTTGGCTCGTCACCGTTTGCTGGTTTGCCAGCATGTTGGCTCGTCACCGTTTGCTGGTTTGCCAGCATGTTGGCTCGTCACCGTTTGCTGGTTTGCCAGCATGTTGACTCGTCACCGTTTGTTGGCTCGCCAACATGTTGGCTGGTCACCGTTTGCTGGTTTGCCAGCTTGTTGGCTGGTCACCATTTGCTAGGTCATCAGCATATTGGCTCGTCACCGTTTGCTGGTTCGCCAGCATGTTGGCTCTTCACCGTTTGTTGGTTTGCCAACATGTTGGCTCTCTCGTACCACCGAAGTCGGTTAGGCCCAAGATTTTTACTTAGCCATTTTCGGCGATCAATCTCGATGGGATGGAAATTGACCCCAATAGTTAGCCCCCAGCTCGTCAGAGTCAGTGATGATGATGACGAGGTGAAAGTTGGTCATCGAGATTGGCATCCGAGACTTTCCTTATGTTGCCGAACCACTTTGGTGGGAGTACTTGCCGAGGTATTTGTTACTGAGCCAACACCAGCGTGTCATGTCGCCGAGCCAACACTGGCATGTCATGTCGCCGAGCCAACACTGGCGTGTCATGTCGCCAAGCCAACACTGGTGTGTCATGTCGCCGAACCAACACTGGCGTGTCATGTCGCCGAACCAACACTGTCGTGTCATGTTGCCGAGCCAACTTATTTTGACATGCTGCCGAGCCATTTTCTCACTTGTGTTACCGAGTTATTTTGGCTCGTGATATCACTTTAGGCTGCCATGTTGCCGAGCCATCTTTGGATCGGCATTATCAACAGTTGCCTCGGCGATTGCCAAAACTGTCTTGAGTTATCTGACTGCTGAGCCATCTTTGGTTCGGCATGATTGTAGAATTGCCTTGGCAGCCGACGTTACCGTACCATCTGGGTTGTCTGACTGTCGGGCCATCTTTGGTTCGGCATGATTGTAGAATTGTCTTGGCACCCGACGTTTCCATGCCATCTGGGTTTTCTAACTGCCGAACCATCATTGTGCTGCTGAATCATTGCGATATGTTGCCGAGCCATTTTGCTGAATTTGATTTGTTTTTGGCTCGGCAGTAATAATGGCTCGATGACGGAGTATTTTTCTTATCACAACCATAACTTTATTGGAAACTGCAACCGTTTTCGCATGTTCCCGAAGTCGCGTGGAATCACGCGCCGTGCTTTCATGTGTCTATAAATTCAGATCCTTGTCTCACTCCTCAAAACTCATTTCTCCAAACTTCCGAAAAAGGTAGCTCTCTTTTCTCTCTTCTTTTCTCCCTTTTTATGTTTAAGTTTTTAGCTAGGTTTTTATTGATTTCTCTCTTCCGCCGCCGACTCTTTGAGTTTTCCGACCCATCTTAAAACGTGGCTCGGTGGTGCTTTAATTTATCCGATCCATCTTCAAACTCATCCGGGACTCCTTGCATTTTCCGATCCATCTTCATACATCTGTGGTGAGTGTTTGAATTTTCCGATCCATCATCATCTGGATCGCGCTGCTGCCTTGATCTTCTGTGTCTCCGAGCTGAAATTCTTCATTTTTTTGCTAAGTATCGGCGTACCTCCGAGCCGAGATTTCTTAGAATTTTTGCTAAGTGTTGGCGTACCTCCGAGCCGAGATTTCTTCGAATTTTGCTAAGTGTTCAGCATTTTTCCGAGCCAAGATTTTTGATGTCTCATACCGCCGAGCTGGAAGATTCCGTTGGTTCGGCAAATTCTGCATCACTGCTTGGTCGTAAGATGGTGTTGTCTCCTCAAGTTACAGAACCAGTCAAACCTACTTCTCTGTTGGATCGGCTACAGATTGTTATTCCTTCTTTGGTCGATGAGGCCTTTGATGCTGAGGCAGATGCCAAAGCAATTTTGATACGGCAAACTCTTAAAGAAATCAAAGCCGAACCAATGGAATATTGTCTTGATGACGACGAAAAGGTGCGGTTGGAAAGATTGTTTGCGAGCCACCAAGCCAGTACATCGACAAGGCGAAAGACTAGGAGGAAATCTCTTAAGAAAAAAGCCGATCCACCTAGCTCGTCTTTGTGCACCGTTGAATCCTTAGAAGCATTGAGGCATCGTTTCAACATTTCGGAAGACGTTGATTTGATTGTTCCTAACCCTGCAGACCGAGCCGAGTCTTCGCCGCCTGGGTATTTTACTCTCTACGAGAGTTTCTTTTACCAAAGTCTGCTGTGGTTTCCAATTCCCGGATTGATCATCCATTTTCTATCCAAGCACGGATTGGCGCCGAGCCAAATTACTCTTCGAGGGATGCGTCACTTGGTTGGTATTCTCGTTCGGAGCTATGAATGTGATGTGACTGTTCATGTTTCACATCTTCGATAGTTCCTTGAATTCCGGAAGATTAAAAAATCTAAGGCTTACTACGTCTCAAATAAGAAGTAGAGAAAAATGTTCGAAGGCTTCCGAAGCAAAGACAGCGACTGGGGGAGCTACTTCTTCTTTGTTCCCATTAATGATGCTACGGTTGATGGCAACTGCATCCACCGTGTCAAGTCTGAGTGGGGAGCTATTGGTGGGCGAGCCGTAGACTTTTCTGGAGATCTTCTAGGTTTCTATTTTATAGGGAGCTGACCAATCTTTCTTTTCTTTGTTTTTGCAGTGCGGCAGATTCTCCTACATTTTCCAGAAGACACACTTACACTTCGGAACATGCTTGCTGGAGGAAGGTGCCATTGGGAAAATTCTTTTTCTCTGAGGAGAGTTGAGAAAGCCCGAGCCATATTTGCTGGTGTTGAAGTATCTGACAGCTTGGAATCTGAATCTCCATTCCAACCTCTTCAGGAAAGAGCTATGGGAAAAAGGCCTATGATCCGTGATAAACATGCTTTGAAGGAGAAAGCTAGAGAGACTGCTGGCCGAGCCACTGGTGGGGCCAAAGAAATCGCCGAACCAAACCCTGCAGTGATTGGTCAGATTAATGTTGGTACAGAGCAGAAATCTCTTCCTGAGCCTCCAACTCTTGATGTCGAGGCAAGGGAAGTGGTCTCGGCTCTCATTTCGGTTACCAGGCCTTCTGTCTCAACGATATCTCGACACAATGAGAGCGAGAGGCTGACTCCCAGTAAATGTCCTACCTCCGAAGCTGACAAGGAAAAAACTAAGGAAAAGCAAGAGAAAAGAGGATGCCACATGCCTACCGATCCCACTGCTACCGAGCCGCTTCCAATGTTGTTTAGGCATGAAGGATCCGAGCCGATCTGTAATGACGAGGCAGCCTTAGCAACTCTCTTCTCACAGGTCCTCTGTTCGGGAGATATATTGCCGCCTCTTGATGTGTTATCCCACTGCGACCTATACACCGATATGTCGCTTCGAGGCACCAAGGTATGTTTGGGAGATTGCATATTTTGCTGAGTGAAAAGGCCAATAACTAATAAGACTTCTCTTTCTTATTAGTTTGTCGCATCCATCAACAAACTCATTGCCGCGTTCGAGCAAGATGTGCGGAAGGATAGACGCCGGATCGAAGATGCTCGAAAAGATGCATCTTTCCTTAAGAGCAAGGTTGCCGAGCTGGAGGGTAAATATGCTGACGAGCTGGCAACTGCTTCGGCACGGATTGAAGCTCTTGAAAGGGAAAAAGCGTTCCTCAAAGATGAGTGGAACAAGGCTGGCGATCTAGCTATGAGGTTGGATCGTTCTAAGCAAAAGAAGGCTGCTGAAATAGAATCTCTGAAAAGGCAGCTTGCCGCTACTCAGGCCTTGCACGAGTCGAACGTTAAGAAAGCTCACAAGGCGGCGAGGCGAGAGATGGCAGAAAAGTTCCAGGAGCGGCTTGCTAAGATAGAAAATAGTATCGACGAGCTGAAGGTGGCGAAAGAGAAGGAGCTCGATCTCGCCCAAGTTGACAGTAACTTGCAGTTACTCGAGATCCTTTAGAAGGACGATGCGCCAGCTCTGGACACTGAGGCGACGAAGCTGGCAGGATGGAGAGTCGATTTGGCCGATGCGAACGATGAATTTTAGAGGATCAAAGCCGAGCAAAAAAAAAGATCTTACGCTTTCACCGGTTTCCTCTAACTCCGTAGACACTCTCCTTGGGAATGAACCAACGGAGAATGCACCAGGAAAAGCCGGAGTTACAGACTTTGCAGGCTCAAATGTGGGCACAACCGGAGTCGCCAATCTCGCTAATGAAACGACCTCCAAGCTGGATCCTCCCTAATGATCTATCTCTTCACCTCTCTTTAATTCGAAACTTTTCCTTAGTATTTTGAACACGAGTGCCTGGACGGCTTTATCCACTCAATTTCTTTTCTATGTATCATTACTTTTTGTAATAGCTGATGTCTGTTAGCGTGACACCTTTTATCTATGTTAGATTTTTTGCTTAAGTTTTTGTTTGCGTATTCATTTTGTTGCTTTGGTGTGATATGTTGCACGCCACCGTGTTAGGAAACGTATGGTCACCGGGTTTTACGTGCTTTGACGTCAGTTTAGGGTTTGCGGTGTTCTGACTTACATTCCCATTTTTTGACAATAAAACATGTTTAAAATCTCATACTAACTGGTGGGTTTAGTATTATGCTTCGGAGATGTTTATGACCAGTGTACCAAGAGGTATTTACTGGGTTTAAGAGTTTACTTCGAGTTTTAAGACTTGCGAGTTTTCGACTTACGGGTCCCTCTCGAAGGTACACTTGTAAGAATATCGTTCAGGAGATACCTTTCGGAACTAGGATATACCCAGTCAGAATTTCTATAGCGCGCTACTATACCCGTTAGAGGGTGTTGGAGAATCCTATTTCGTATAGAAATAGTGGTTAAGAATCCATAAAGGATGCAGTAGTTTGTCTATTGTGGCCAGGAACAGACGAGGTGATAGAATACCCGTGAAGAATGCAAAGTTGTGATTTGCGTAGACCAAGTGACACGAGTTTGGAATCATTGTCTTTGAAAAGTGTAATGCGAAAGATCGCGTTTTCGAGACATGGGGGGGGGTGGTGGGGGTATGCATGTACATGGAAGTATGCATGTATACGTACCCACTCCCCCCTTCCTTTAAAAAGGAGGGGGACAGCTGAACCCATCCGAAGACGAGCTGCCTACGTACCCTTTGCAGGGATCAAGCCGTTCCGTAGTTCATGTGAAGTGTCTTAGTGATAGTACTTCTTTAGGTGCATTGTGTTCCAAGACCTTGGTATCAGAACGTCAGACATGTTTGGGAGCTCGTACACTCCTGGTCGGACTGTCTTGGTGATTTTGTAAGGTCCTTCCCAGTTGGCTCCTAGCTTTCCAGCATTTGCTTTAGCTGTGTTATGAAAAACTTTACGGAGAACCAAATCGTCTTCTTTGAACTTGCGACTTCTAAATTTGTGTTGTAATATTTAGTCGTTACCTGCTGGTAGTTTTGAATCCGGATCAACGCTTGGTCTCGTTGTTCTTTGACCAAGTACAATTCATCGAGTAACATGAGATGATTCTGTCCCTCCTGCCCCGAAAGAAGTCTGCGGTGGATTCCGGGAAATTCCACTTCAGCTGGAATGACATATTCCACACCGTAGACAAGGGCAAAAGGTGTTTATCCGGTTGCTCATCACGGAGTTGTCCTGTGTGACCATAAGACTCCTTCAATTTCATCCGCCCAGCGTCCTTTTTTGGCATCCAGGCGCTTCTTTAGACCATCAAGGATCGTCTTGTTTGCTGCTTCAGCTTGTCCATTTCCTTGTGGGTAGCGTGGCGTAGACTTGCTGAGCCGTATCTTCCATTTCTCGCAGAAAGCTTTGAATTTTGTAGAGATAATTTGGGAGCCGTTATCGGTGACGATTTCGTATGGAACTCCATGTCGGAATAAGATATTTTTCCAAACGAAATGCTCGACTAGGGCGTCCTTTACGTTGGCGTAAGACTCTGCTTCGACCCATTTGAAGAAGTAATCTGTCAAGACTAGCAGAAATCTCTTCTGCTTAGATATATGTAGAGGTCCGACAATATCCATCGACCAGCGCATGAAAGGGTAAGGCGCCGAGATTGACGACAACATCTCGGTTGGTTGGTGAATCATCGGGGCTTGTCGCTGGAACTTTTTACACCTAGCGGAGAACTTCTCGCAATCTTTTACCATAGTCGGCCAATAGTAACCGTGACGCTTGATCTTGATTGCCAAAGCTCTCACGCCGGAGTGGTTGCCACATGATCCGCTGTGCATTTTTTCCATGATTCAGAACACTTCAATGGCTCGGCATTTTCACTACAAATTTGGCTAGGGATGTTAACTTCAGAACACTCTTTATCTCGACACTTTCAGCTTAGAAACTGACGAGCTGGGGGGCTAACTGTTGGGGTCATTTTCACCCACCTGAAGTTAATGGACGAGAAAAGGTATAAAAATGACTCGGTGTCAACTAAGTGTCACGAACACCCGAGCCAAACTCAAACGTCTCGGATGTCACACCAAAAATGGTTCGGGTGTCACACCGAAAACGGTTCGGGTGTCATCCCGAAAGTGGTTCGGATATCACACCAAAAATGGTTCGGGTGTCACACCAAAAACGGTTCGGGTGTCACACCAAAAACGGTTCGGGTGTCACCTCGAAAGTGGTTCGGGTGTCACCCCGAAAGTGGTTCGGGTGTCACGCCAAAAAATAGTTCGGGTGTCATAACTAAAATGGTTCGGGTGTCGTAACTAAAACGGTTCGGATGTCACACGAAAACCACCCGAGCCGCGAAGCGATGCCACCCGAGCAATGAAGAGATGACGCCCGAGCCGTGAAGCAACGTCACCCGATTCATGAAACGATGCCACCCGAGCCGTGAAGCAACACCACCCGAGCCGTGAAACGATGCCACCCGAGCCGTGAAGCAACGCCAGCCGAGCCGTGAAGCAATGCCACCCGAGCCGTGAAGTGATGCCACCCGAGCCATGATTCCTGATGCCACCCGAGCCGTGACGCATGAAGCCACCCGAGCCGACGTGTCAAACAAGAACATGGACCAATGCGACGAACCGGAGTGAGGCCCACGGTTACCCAACCTGTAAGGCTTAAGACCATAACCGAACGGCCCATCAAACATATAAGTCGGAGCAATGAGCTAAAGCCCATCATGGGACACCGACTAAAAAATATTCGAAGGAGAAGAAGGAAGATAGACATAAATAAAAGAAGGGAGCGAAAAAATAGAAAAGCTTCCTTATCGTTTTAGGAGTCGCCCTAGCCGACTTTGATTTATATATATATTCATGTACAACTTCTAAAGAGGGGATCCACAATTTTTACCTAGCAAAAACTGTGTACTTTTGCTCTCATACAAAAAGCTTTCAAAACAACTTCATAAAATAACCATCTTTGAATCTTCGCGTTCGTGGTTTTTACTCAAAACTTTCAGATCCCTCTAAAAGTCTTGAAAAATTCAATTAGTATGGATTTACACTCCCACAAACTGTGACAATGTGCATTTCCTTCAGCAAAGATACTGATTTCACCTTAAGAGCATACAACGACAGTGATTGGACTGGTTGCAAGGTCACTAGAAAGTCAACATGTGGCTTCTGCACCTTCTTGGATAATAATCTCATCTCTTGGTCCTCAAGGAAGCAACCAACAATCTCAAAAAGCTCCACTGAGGCAGAGTACAAAACCATGTCTGACACAACATCATAAATCAAGTGGCTAAGCTCTGTGCTTCAAGAACTTGGTGTGCCTCTTCACAAAACCCATGAGCTCTATTGTGATAATCCGTCTGCGTTTTATCTCACTGCAAATCCTGCCTTTCAAGCAAGAACCAAGTATTTTGAGTTGGATCACCACTATGTTCGTGAGAGAGTTTCTCTTGAAACCCTTGAGGTAAAACACAATCCAACCTATCTTCAAATTGCATATATATTCATCAAGTCTTTACCTTTTGCTGCTTTCACTTCACTGAGATTCAAATTTGGTGGCCACGAACCACCTACACCAAGTTAAGACAAACACTCTAAACGAATCACATTCTTCTCCACAAGACCACAATGACGCTGCTACACTTACTAAAAGAGAGTTGGGCCAAGATGACACAACGAAGGCCCAAGAAAAATCGAAGCCCACTGCAACTAGAAGCAAAACGTTGTGTTGAGCAACGGTCTTCTCCTCCATTAACAAACGACAAAATCAAAACTACCGTTGCAGAGGAAACTTCAAGAAGCTGCCTTCGATGGCTTGTGGTATGGACAGTCAAATCAAAACGTTCAACAAATTTGATACTCTGCAAATGATCGACGGATACTAAGACGACAAGTGTCACAAGATCTGTTGCTTTACTCTTGTATAAACCTTGTGTGTATTGAGTGAAAATGCAAGAGAAGAAGCTTTAATAAAAATCAAGTATTTTCTTCACAAAAGCTCATTTTGAGCACTAACTTTCATTTGGGTCTCTTGTAAAAAAACATACTCCTCGAAAATACTCGGGCTCGGCCATTCTTTTAACTTCCACAATAGAGGGAGACCATTCTCTCGACTTCTTCCTTCTCTATATACTTTTATGAACTGGCTAAGTCTTACATCAACCTGTCGAATAGGTTGTGAAATCTAATGAGTCACTTCACCTGCCATTACAAAAATACTTATCACAGTTAAACAAGCAAAACGCACCTCTGATCCATCCAAGCAATCGATGGCCTTCACGAGTGAGTCTTCTTCTTTCAGTTTTTCTTCCAAAATCTCGACAATATCCTTCCACAAAACCTCAGGATCACAACTATGAAATGATGACTCATCAAGTACCTCTTCAACTACAGCAACCAGGCCCTCTCCCAATCGTTTCTCAAAATCATGCACTCTTTCCGATTTGATCATTTCCAGTGATGGGATGTGGACAAAATTGTCACCGCTGTCCTCACCATGAACCAATTTGCAGAATCTGGAATCAGACAGTTCCCGAAGATCCCTAGTGTCCTATTCCTTACAGCCATTTACCATATCCTCTGCATTTTTCACAAGCTTTGCAACCCAATTCATCTTCAATATGAGGGCAAGATTCTAAAATCGTACACCAGAGCCCCCGTATTACTTTGGCTGGCACGAAATGCTGCAATCGCTGTTGGCTTGAAAATTTGTGTGAAAAGCTGCGCTTTAGATTTTGGACTCTTACTTTATCTATGTTGTGTGGGCTCGTCCCGCTAATCTCAACGGAGGATTCAATGTGTATATCTTAACAGCATCTCAGGCACAAATCATATGAGTAGACAAAAACTATGGCGATAGTAGTCAACAATTGGTATCTTGCAGATATTGCTGCGCGAAACAAGAAATTAATTTCCAAGGCACTAACAAAACACAATTGTATTATCAATTTCTTCCATTCATATAACTTGTACATGTTGATAAAAAAAGAAAGAAAGAAATCAAATTTTTAGAAAACGAACCATCACATTTGTCTATCTGCTTTCAGTCTTGCCCTTACAAGATCAATCTCGATTCCTATAAATGTAGAGAGCCATTTAAAGTCAATTGGGTGACTAATTTACAAGTAGATTTCATCGTTTACACACCATAATAAAGTCTCACCGCAAAACTTTTTCTCTAGTTCTACTTCTGCACATTATTCACGATGGTTCTGCTTAATCACCGGAAGCACTGCTGATAATATTCGATAAAGATACTGTAACTTGTCCAGGATGGGTATCTCCTGAATCCGCACCTGCAATGTCACATTGTCCAATAGTCTAAACAAGAAGACGTAGAAAAAATGTTGGAATATATGGATACAATGATTCTACCTTGAGTCTATTATCAGAGCGTAAACAAGGTTTGCAAGTACAAAAACCACGAGATACATGGCATATCTTCTCAACTTCTTCACGTGAAATCTCTGAATACCTTAAAAAGTATGAAAGATTAGTACTCTTGAATTCTTTCTACAAAAGAGTTATAGAATTCATCAGATACAATCATAGAAAAAAGCATACCATGTCGATATACAAGTCTCACAAAATGCTCTCCGGTTGCACATGAGACAAGAAATGAAACTATCTCCATCTTTCCTCCGGCAATAATGGCAAGTTTGCCCCACGCTCTGTGAAGACGCGTCAGTGTTTGCACCGAGCTCTTCCTGGAAAATTTTAAAACAGTTAGTTCCATACTTAACCAACAAGATGGGAAAAACATATCTCTGAAGAAAAGATTCCAATTCAAAATTACCATCAGACTCATGTACTGGAGCACTGTTCATCATCCTAGGAACTGGGAGAAGACGTTAGTCTCTTAGTGCTCTTAGCAGATTCTGTTTGATTTAGTTTTTCCTCTGAATCTACATTTTAGGATCTCCACTCATGGTAGGTGGGGTTTCCATCAAACTTCCTTTTAAGATATAGGCTTTAAACCCATTCCTCTTTATGATTTTGTAATCTGATCTCGTGTCAAACCTTTAGTAAATGGATCCGCTAGGTTGTCAACTGACTTGATATAATCTATCGTGATTACACCATTTGAAATTAGTTGTCTAATGGTTTTGTGTCGTCTTCTAATATGACGAAATTTACCATTGTATATATTACTCTGTGCCCGAGCTATAGCTAATTGGCTATCATAGTGTACACGTAGTGCAGGCATAGGTTTCTCCCACATCGGGATATCTTTTGAAAAGTTTTGAAGCCATTATGCTTCCTTTGCAGCTTTATCTAAAGCTATAAATTCAGATTCCATGGTCGATCTTGCCAACAGAGTTTGTTTGAAAGATTTTCAGGACACTGCTGCACCGCCAAGTGTAAAGATATATCCACTTGTGGATTTTGAGTTTTTGGAGTCCGCAATCCAATTTGCGTTACTGTATCTTCCAAAACTGCTGGTTCTTTACCATAGCGCAAGCCATGATTTTTGCCATAACGTAGGTAGTTTAATACTCTAGTTAAAGCTTTCCAATGCTTATGTCCTGGATTACTGGTGTAGCAACTAAGTACGTTTACTGAGTGCACTAAATCGGGTATAGTACAGTTTGTTAAGTACATCAGACTTCCGATTATTCGTGCATACTCCACTTGTGACACCGCTTCACCTGAATTTTTGGTCAAGTGAAGTTGAGGGTCTATCGGAGTTTTTCCATTCCCATTTGAGTAGATCTTGAATCTATAAAGTATCTTTTCAGCATAATGATCTTGAGATAGGGTGATTCCTTCGGGATTCCTTATAATTTTTATCCCTAGAATTAAATCTGCTAGTCCCATGTCTTTCATGTCAAATTTTCCTTTGAACGTGCTTTTAGTTTAATGGATTATGTCTTTGTTGCTTCCAATAATATACCCCGTTGAAGTAGTTTTGAAATATATGCATTTATCACATTCATTTATACTGAAACTATTTGACATTATTACATTCTCAAAATTTGTGTGCCATTGTTTAGGAGCTTGTTTAAGTCCATACAATGATTTGACAAGTCTACACACTTTGTGTTCTTGTCCTGGGATAACGAACCCTTCAAATTGTTTCATAGAGATCTCCTCTTCTAGATCACCATTTAGAAAGACAGTTTTTACATCCATTTGATGGATTTCTAGATCTCCTAATGTTGCAATGCTTATAAGCAGTCTGATGGAAGTTATTCTCGTCACCGGAGAATATGTGTCAAAGAAATCTACGCCATCTTTTTTGCCGGAATCCTTGCACCACAAGCCTAGCCTTGTACATATCTATTCCACCATTGGTTTTCGGTTTTGTTTTGAAAATCCATTTACACCATAGTGCTTTAAACCCTTGTGGTAAATCAGTTATCTCGTAAGTATTGTGTTGCAAGATAGATTCAATTTCATTATTGACGACTTCATTCCAATAAGGTGCGTCTGGTGTAGACATGGCTTCTACAAAAGTTCTAGGCTCGTTTTCTGTAAGAAACACCATTAAGAACTTTTCGCCAAAATATTTTTCCTTACGAGCTCTTTTGCTTCCTCTAGGCTCATCTTCAACTTCTTCGACTTTATTTACTGGAGTGCCGGAAGTGCTTGCCTCCATTTCAGAGGTACTTACATCTCGTTGTTCACTAGTCCACTTTGGATTATTTTTATCCATACACGGAAATATATGTTCAAAGAATGATGGATTCCTTGATTCCATAATTGTGTTCGTGTGTATATATCTGGTATGTCTGATTTATATACCATAAATTGATAAGCACTGCTATTGTGTGCATATTTGATAAAAATACAATCTACGATTTTAGGCCCAATTGTGACCTTTTTAGGAGGTGGTACAACCACTTTTGCCAGGCATCCCACACTTTCAGGTATTTGTACGAAGGTACTTTACCTTTCCAAAGTTCATATGGTATTTTACCATTGACTTTATGCGGTATCTTGTTGAGGATGTAGTTCGTGGTAAGCAACGCTCCCCCCCCCCCCACATATTCTGGGTTAATCCAGATTCCTGCAACATCGCATTCATCATCTCTTTTAATGACAACTCCATTAGATTCAGGTGAGTAGGAAGCGGTGGTCTAATGTATAACGCCATATTCTCTACATTTTTCTTTACTTGTTTTGCATTTTGGAATTAAATTCATGTTTTACATTTTTCAAATTGTTTTATAATTAACATGTCCTAAATGTTCATGCCAAGTATCAAACGACTCAACCAAGTGAGAAATAGGGTTCTTCTCATTCGTTGGAACAATTGAAACAACAGAAGCAGAAGTAGAATCAACATTTTTCGAGAGGACTATCATTACAGACATTTTGATCAGTCTACCCTTAACAAATTCCTTTCCTAAATACACCCCATTCTTCCTAAGAACTAGCTTGTCGGACTCAAAATTTCACAGCGAAGCCATGCTTCATTATTAGAGTTTCGGAGATCAGGTTCTTACTCATGTCTCGGACATGCTTCACATTCTGGAGAGTGATCTCTCATCCCGAAGTCAGCTTTAACACCACTTTACCCTTACCTTCAATCTTGGACACCGCCGTGTTGCCCATGAAACGTTGTTCCTCAGCCTGATTCTTTTGATAGGTGCTGAACATGGCCCTATCAAAGTAGATATTCGTGGTAGTATCTGTGTCGTACCACCCCTTCATTGGGTTATCCTTCACTATGTTGGCTTCTGTGACCACATCGCACATGTCTGCTTCCGTTAGATTCGCCTGGGCTTTCCCATTTGCCTTTGCGTTGCTCTTGCAGAAATCAGTTTTGTGCCCCACTCTGCCCTAATAGTGGTACTATCCTGTGAAGTTTTTCTCAGCAGCCTTACCCTTCTTGAAGTTCGTGGAGGAGGAGGCTTTCAGGGATGCAACTGATTTATTCTGGGGAGAGATGAGTTTCCATTTGCCTTTGTTCTTTCTCTTATGCGTAGCCACATTCACATTGTGGCCCTGAATCTGAAGCCCATTAGCAGAGCGGTTTCCATCCTCTATTCGCAGCCTTTGGATCACGTCTTCAAGAGACATCGCATTTCGCTACCCACAGATTTGTGCGACTTAAAGTTTGTACAAACAAGAGGCGGTAAAAAGTATTTTGAAACATTCATAGATGATTGTACAAGATATTGCTATGTCTACCTACTACGTAGCAAAGACAAAGTCTAGGAGAAATTAAAAGAATACAAGACCAAAGTTGAAAACCAACTTAGAAAAACTATTAAAATAGTTAGAAGTGTATAGAAGAGGTGAATATGATGGACTTTTTAATGCATTATATACTGAAAAGACGTTATCCATCAAACCACTGCTCCCTACTCACCAGAATCAAATGGAGTTGCGGAACGAAAAAACCATACTCTAAAATAAATGATGAACGCAATATTACAGGAATCTGGGTTAGCCCAGAATATGTGGGGAGAAGCTTTGCTCACCACATACTATATCCTTAACAAAATACCGCACAAAGTTACTGGCAAAATGCCATATGAGCTTTGGAAAGGTAACGTACCTTCGTACAAATACCTCAAAGTGTGGGGATGCCTAGCAAAAGTTGCAGTACCACCTCTCAAAAAGGTCGCAACCGGACCTAAAAACGTGGATTGTATATTCATCGGATATGCACACAATAGTAGTGCTTATCAGTTTCTGGTTCATAAATCAGACGTACCGGATATCCATGTCAACACAATCATGGAATCAAGAAATGCATCTTTCTTTGAACACGTGTTTTCTTGTAAGGATAAACAAGGGTCAAAGCGAACTCATGAAGAAAGAGATGCAACTACATATGTCCATGAGGCAAGGACTTCTGGGATATCATTTAATGATATAGAAGAAGTGGAAGATGAACCTAGACGTAGCAAAAGAGCTCGTAAGGAAAAATCTTTTGGTGAAGATTTCTTAATGGTCTTTCTTCTCGAGAATGAACCAAGATCAGTCACTGAAGCCATGTCTACACCAGACGCACCTTATTGGAAGGAAGCCGTCAACAGTGAAATCGAATCCATTATGCAACACCATATACATGAGATAACCGATTTACCACTAGGTTTTAAACCTCTAGGGTATAGATGGATTTTCAAAACAAAATTGAAAACCGATGATGCAATGGATAAGTACAAGGCTAGACTTCTGGTGCAAGGATTCGGACAAAAAAGGTCATGATTTCTTTGACACCTATTCTCCGGTAACGAGAATAATTTCAATCCGAATGCTGATAGGAATTGCAGCATTATGAGACCTCGAAATCCATCAAATGGATGTAAAAACTGCTTTTCTAAATGGTGATTTAGAAGTGGAGATTTATATGAAACAACCCAAAGGTTTTGTAGTCCCCAGGCAAGAACACATAGTTTGTCGACTTGTGAAGTCTTTATATGGACTTAAACAATTCCCAAAACAATGGCATGAACAATTTTAACAGTGTAATGATGTCAAATGGATTCACCATCAATGAATGTGATAAATGCATATACATCAAAATTACTCCTAGCGCGTATATTTTGCTCTGTCTATATGTAGATGACATGCTCCTTATTGTGAGCAATAAAGATATTATCCAACAAACTAAGAACATGCTTAGTGGACAGTTTGACATGAAAGACATGGGTCTCACATATTTCTTTCTAAGGATAAAAATCATAAGGACTTCAGACGGAATAACTCTGTCTCAAGATCATTATGCAGGAAAAAAATCCTAGAGAGGTTCAAGAACCATTCTACTAGGACTGCAAAAACTCCGGTAGACTCGCAACTTACCTTGACAAAAAATTCGGGTGAAGCGGTGTCACAAGGGGAATATGCTTGGGTTATCGGTAGTCTGATGTACTTAACCAATTGTACTCGATCCGATCTAGTGCACGCAGTCAATGTACTGAGCCGCTACACAAGTAATCCAGGCAAACAACACTGGAAAGCTATAACAAGAATTTTAAATTACTTGCGATACACGAAAAATTATGGCTTGTACTATGGTAAAAAACCGACAGTTTTGGAAGGATACAATGGTACAAACTGGATATCCGACTCCAAAAACTCTAAATCCACAAGTGGATATATCTTTACTCTAGGCGGTGCAGCATTGTCCTGGAAATCTTCCAAACAAACTTTGTGGGCTAGATCAACCATGGAATCTGAATTCATAGCGTTAGACAAAGCTACAGAAGAAGCAGAATGGCTTCAGAACTTCTTGGAAGATATCCCAATGTGGGAGAAACCAGTTCCGACACTACATGTAAACTGTGATAGTCAATCGGCTATCGCACAGGCACTGAATACTCTTTATAATTGTAAATCTCGTCATATCAGATGACGACATAAAACCATTAGACATTGGATCTCAACTGGTGTAATCACAGTAGACTATATTAAATTGGCAGATAACCTAGCTAATCCGTTTACTAAAGGCTTACCACGAGAAGAAGTGGTTAAATCATCGAAAGGAATGGGTTTAAAGCCTATTAATTAAGAGGAAGTTTGATAAAAAACCCCACCTACGTGACTGGAGATCCCAAGATGTAGATTCAAAGGGACAACTGAGTCAAACGAACTCTGCTTCAAAGCATTGGAACTTATCCAGTTCCTAAGATGATATACAGTGCTTCCTGTATAGAAGGATAAGCGTTGCTTTTAATGATATTCACCATAGCTGTGATATAATCGTGGAGTATTACATGATACTTTATAAAACAAAGTCTAATGACATATCACCTAGTGAGTGTGAAATATGGCCGTTTCTAGGAGAATGAACGAAAAACTATATTCTCTAAATTCACTCATGATACTAGGCATGTTCAAGACCACAATGAACACAGTAGAGAACTAAGTTCTACGAGAAAATAAAAATGGGTTATGGCTGTTGTCTAGGTTTACACAAAAATCCGGATGGTTCAAGACATCATGTTCACCATCTAGCCAAGTAAACCTGACATATATTAACAATGAGTGGTTCAAAGCTGAAAAATGCAACCATCTCAGACACAGTGATTTTTTGCTTATACTATCGACCGTCTGTCTAGTCTAGTCAATCTAGTCAGTAGAGTCCTTCGAGTCAGTCAAAATCTTCATTTGTTTAGAGTCATTTATATTCATGTGGGGGTTTGTTGGACCAATTTTTAATCATAAATCAATTAAGGCTTCATGGACCAAATAATTGATAAGATTAAATTGGTAAAATGTAAATGAGAAATTGGCCAATGACGAACTACTTAGGCCTAAGAGTATTTTAAACTCATAAGGTTAAGTAAGTTTATAACATTGTTCCACATCGCTTATATGATTAAATCATGCGATATATAAGAGAGATAAGACACTACTATATTCAAAAGTGTGCACCTAGAAAGAGAGATGGGTAAGGAACACGCGCGCGATGCCGTTCGCTTGGCTCGCATGGCACGTGACACGTGGCTCGAGGCTCGTGGGCTTAATATTTGGCACTTAGGTACTCAGGATCTAAGATGATCAGATATATTTTTGGTCAAAAGTCAACACATTTTGAATTCAAAAAAATCAAGAATGTTTCTTCTTTCTTGCAGAATCGTAACAGTTCCGTGTCTTGCACTCCATGTCCTGATATCATGCCTTGCGATTATTACCAACGATCTGCGCCATGTCTTTATGATAGAGGACTTATTAACTCTCTACCTTGGCTATATATACAAAAGCCTCACCTCCTCTAATTATGGATTCACTCATTTTTGAAACATACATAAAGAAAAACTCCAACAATCTCTCTCTCTCTCTCTCTCTCTTTTCTCAGTAAGTGTCTCGAGAGTATAGCGTAGTTGTTGGTTTGCAAATTCTATAATCGAGTTTCGCGATTATAGGATTCTATAATCGAGTTTCGCGATTATAGGATTCTATAATCGAGATTCACGATTATAGGATTCTATTATCTAGTGTCGCGATTATAGTCTCAACACAATTGTATCCTGGGATTCGGAATCTCACAAATGCGCCACACTGCGGGAGATTTTATGAATTAAGGATAGAAATCATATCTCGCCTCTGTGTCTTTTTCAAAATCATTTTCATTTATATCGTTTAATCTCTATCTTAATTCGCATTTATTTAATCTAGTTTTTGCGGTTCCTACATGAACAACCACCAACACCATTGCTCAGTTCGCTTGGTGTATGAATCACTTTCTGCATTTCATCTTCTGCATTATGAAATGAAACTATGTCAGTTCGCTTGGTGTATGAATCACTTTCTGCATTTCATCTTCTGCATTATGAAATGAAACTATGTGTGATAAAATCCTGCAGGTTGACTAATGAACAAAGATCAGCAGTTGCTGAGTACTTCTGTGTTTATAAGGTGGTGTTCTCAAGAGCTAAATTGTAATTTATTTTTGTTGGTTTCTGGCACTATGAAATTCTCTTAAGTTTAATTATTGTCTATGTGACACAGGGAAATGAAAACAATGCAAGAAAAGTCGTTCTTATGGGTTTTTCTCTTCATCCCTTTCTTGCGTACGAGTTTCTCCATCACCTTTGCCTTTCTGATTTCAAAATCACTACCTCTGCTATTAATATCCAGAAGTGAGTTACAGGCAACTCAAAGTATATTCTCAACCAAAGAAAAGTATGAGAAGATACTTGAGATGATTTCAGATGAAGGTAAGTAAATGTGAGGATGTATCTTTCCAGGTTACCCTAGGTCCTAACTTCAGTTTGGTCACTTACAATGATCCACATCGACACAACATATATTCAATCAGAGCTCAGAGAAAACTGGGAGAATTCTGCAAGATCATCTCTATCAGAAGAAGCCAATAGCCTTACAAGGTGGGAGCAGCTTAAAAACACACTCCAATCGAAGAAACAGAAGGTGTGTAATGTATTTAAGTGTTGTGAAAAGCTTATTTGTCTTTCACTCAGCTTTTAGCTTGATGAACTTGAATCTCACATCATCTTCAATCTTGTATCCAATGTTTCAAGCTCTAACACTGCGGATGTGCGTAGAAGAAATTGTCTTCACTTTTACGTATCCTCGAATTGATTTGGAGGTTCGTAAATCTATATTACGATTTTATTAAATCGTCTTAACTTGATTAAGGATCAAAGTCTCTATGCCGAACACTTAGGGGCTGACTGGTTTACACGCAGCGGGTGTGGGTGCGGCTGCGGGAGTTTGCGGAAGCGGTTTCTAGCGTTATTGGACAATTTATACGATTGGTAAAATGGCTGGAAAGGGATGCGTTTGCGGGGACGTTTATGATTGGTTTACAGCGGGTGCGATAGCGGATTTACATAAAACTACAAAAAAAAATACACATAATATATAATTTATATAGAAATCAAAAATATATTATTATAAAAATTTTAAATTATATATTTTAAATAAATCATAGACTAATTAAATAAAAAAATTTAAAGATGTTTGGAACATTTTTATATATATACAATAATATTTTTATAATTATTAAAATAAAAATTGAAATCAAAAATATATTATTATAAATAATTAAAATTATATATTTTAAATAAATCATAGAATAATTAAATAGTATTTTTACAATAACTTTTTTAATAATTACAAGTTTATTTTAGTTTAAATAAAATATATATCAAGTGTAAATAATTTTATATGATAATATTTGATATAAAAAGTAAATTTTTTTAAATAACTTTTTTTTTGTAAATTTTAGTTTATTATTTAAGATAATATTTTTTAAATATATATATTTTTTCAACCATCCGCAACCCCCCGCAACCGAAAACGCTCGTGGGAAAGAGGTTTTGATTTAGAGCGATTCCAAGCGATATAAAGCGGTACGGAGCGGTATGGAGCGGTTTATGTGATTGTTGTCAAACGCTACCAACCGCAACTGCCCGCAAACATAGCGTTTGCGGATGGTAGCGGGTGAACCAATCAAGCAAGAGTGGTTTAATTTCCTTAATTAAATCGTTATCTAATTAAAACAAACATTCGATATGTTATTGTTTTATTATTTTATATCAGATATAAAATTTAAATAAAATATAAATTAGATAATATTAATTCCTCAGTTAATATTAAGTAGTTTGATGTCTTTCCAATCTCATCAACTGTTAAAGTTTGAATGGTTATGTGGCGGATCTGCCAAAGCAGCGGTCCGCAATTATTTGAGAGTGAGATAGATGGTAACAATTACCATATGAAACGAGATTGGTTTACTTGACTAGGATATCAAAATGGTTTTGGGCTTAGAGACATAGGATTGGATAAGACATAAGATGTCATCCACAACCAAGAATTACATTAGATATAATTAGCAAGGACGTTGCTTACCTAAATAGGTAGATATTCGGGAGTGGAGCCAAAGCTCACTTGAATTCTAGTGAAATATGGATCTTGGATACTATACTCATATTGAGGAAATTTTGTTTTGAGTATAGTGTGAGTTTTCTTAATTGTTGATGATGCTCGAAATTCATGAACATCATATTAACTTTTGCTTTTCTATCCTGACAGTTATGTCAACCCCTCAAAGTTCCTATTCATTGCGATTTGTTCTTGAGAAGAACAAATTGAATGAATCAAACCTCCTTGATTACTTGGAAGATCTAGAAGAGAAGAAAACATTTGAGAATTTTGCTCGGGATATTTAGGTTATAGAAGTAAATATTACTACTTCTGATTATACTCCTTGGGTATTGAATATCGGCTGTGGAGCTCACATTTGTGTAAATGTGCAAAGTCTAAAGAATAGTAGAAATTTTGAGGAAGGACAAGTGGACCTACGTGTAGCTAATGGAGCAAAAGTTGGTGCATTAGCCGTGGGAACATATTCATTGTCTTTACCTTCAGACATGGTTTTAGAACTAAAGGATTGCTACTATGTCTCTGCTATAAACAAGAATATCATCTCCATTTCGTGTTTGGACATTGAAGGTTTCCAATTTTCGATCAAGAACAAGTGTTGTTCATTTGATCATGATGATATGTTTTATGGTAGAGCTCCATTAGAGAATGGGCTTTATGTTATAAACCAAAGCAAGCCCGTCTATAACATTCGTACCAAGAGGTTTAAGTCTAATGACTCAAATCCAACTTTTCTCTGACAATGTCGTTTGGGCCATATAAACGAGAAACGTATTCAGAAGCTTCATAACGATGGACTTTTGAGCTCATTTGATTATGAATCATATGAGACATGTGAATCTTGTTTGTTAGGAAAAATGACTAAGGCTCCATTTACTGGACACAGTGAAATGGCTAATGATTTGTTGGGCCTTGTACATACAGATGTATGTGGGCCAATGAGCTTAAGTGCCAGGGAAAACTACCAGTACTTCATTACATTTACTGATGACTTAAGTAGATATGGTTATGTTTACTTGTTGAAACATAAATTTGAATCCTTTGAAAAGTTCAAAGAATTCCAGAATAAAGTGCAAAATCAACTTGGCAAAAAAATTAAAGCTCTTCGATCAGATCGTGGAGGAGAATATTTGAGCCAAGTTTTTAGTGATCATCTCAGAGAGTGTGGAATTGTTTCACAGCTCACTCCTCCAGGAACACCACAATGGATGGTGTCTGAAAGGAGAAATCAAACTTTATTAGATATGGTTCGATCAATGATGAGTCACACAGATCTTCCATTATCCTTTTGGAGATATGCCCTAGAAACTGCTGCATTTACGCTCAACCGGATCCCATCAAAGTCAGTAGAAAAGACACCATATGAGATATGGACTGGAAAGGTTTCGAATTTGTTTTTTCTGAAAATTTGGGGTTGTGATGCTTATGTCAAATCTATGTTTACAGATAAGCTCGGATCCAAATCTGATAAATGCTACTTCGTAGGATATTCCAAAGAAACCAAAGGTTACTACTTTTACAATCCCGCCGAAAATAAAGTGTTTGTTTCTCGGAATGGTGCCTTTCTAGAAAGAGAGTTTCTTACAAAGGGAACTAGTGGGAGTAAAGTACAACTCTAGGAAATTCGAGATACACAGGAGATTGCTCCAAGTTCTTAGGAAGAGCATCAGCTAGATTTACGAAGAGTCGTAGAATCTACAACTATGGAACATGAGGTACGTAGGTCCGAAAAGACTCATCACGAACCTGATAGATATGGGGTTTGGATGACAGATCATCATGATATATTGATTATAGAGAGTAACGAACCTACGTGTTACGAGGAAGCAATGATGGGCCCAGGCTCCGATAAATGGCTACAAGCCGCTGGATCCGAAATGGAATCCATGTCAAAAAACAAAGTATGGACTTTGGTAGATTTACCTAATGGTGTTAAAGCCATTGAGTGTAAATGAGTTTTCAAGAAGAAAATTGGCATGGATAGTAATATCCAAATATACAAAGCTAGATTGGTGGCTAAAGGTTACAAGCAAATTCATGGTATAGACTACGATGAAACCTATTCCCCAGTCGCAATGCGTAAGTCCATTCGGATTCTCCTAGAAACTGCCGCTTATTATGATTATGAGATATGGCAGATGGATGTGAAAACAACTCTCTTTAATGGAAATCTCGAAGAGGATATGTACATGACACAACATGAGGGTTTCACAGATCCTAAAAATGCTAGGAAAGTATGCAAGCTTCATCGTTCTATTTATGGCTTGAAGCAAGCATCTCGGAGTTGGAATCTTCGTTTTAATGAAGCAATCAAAGAGTTTGATTTTATCAGAAATGAAGAAGAACCATGCATTTACAAGAAGAGTAGTGGGAGCACAGATGCATTTATGGTATTGTATGTGGATGACATACTGCGCATTGGAAATGACATTCCTTTGCTTCAGTCTGTTAAGACTTGGCTAAGTAGTTGTTTCTCAATGAAAGACATGGGAGAAGCCGCTTACATTCTTGGAATAAGAATCTATAGGGATAGATTGAACAAGCTTATTGGACTATGCCAAGATACTTATATAGATAAAATCTTGCATAGGTTCAATATGCATGATTCTAAGAAAGGCCTTTTACCAATGTCTCATGGCATAACTCTTAGCAAGACTCAGTGTCTAGTGGGGAGTTTTTCTTTTATGATATGATGTTCATGTATACATACATTTGATTTTATTTTCAAATTAATGAAATTTGTTTCACTATTATTTTATTATTGCATTGTTAAATAATAGTCCCAAGATAATTTATGTCATTCTTATAGGCCATCAAGTACGTGACTTGATAATGAAACCCTATGAGTGCATAATGACATAAGTTATTAAGGTCCCTAGTCAAACTTATTATCATGGGACATTTATAACTATAAATGACTAGTATGTGAGGTGACTGATGACTAAGTTTCATGAAGTCATTGATATGTGGTATTAAGTCAATCACATAGATATGTGTTGGAGAACACAGTATTGGACTGACCCGCTATGAGAACTCTACAAGATTGTTATATGAGTGTCATAAGAGTTTCTCATCACAACTATAGAGTATAGTCCTTTGACCTGAGTACGTCGTGATTTCTTACACATGGATTGGTCCACTTTCACTTTGTCAAACGTCAGCCGTAAAAGGTAATTATAAAGACATTGATTGGACGTGCTATGAACTGTGTAAAGGAACATGGATGGTATAAGCTGGGATTTGTCTCTCCTATATAACAGGAGATAAATATCTCTGGGCCTATTGAAGATTTGATACTGAGAAATGCCTGGCCGCGCTCAAACGACGTGAATGTCAGTCATTTATTTGATGTATAAATCGGAGTTCGACAAACGTGATCTAGCTTGATAAGGATGACATTGTTTCTTGCCCTATGCTAAGATCGAGATATAGAGACAAAAGAATTATTGAAATAGATGATTCCATTACAAGTGGGAGATTGTTGGGAATGTCCTGAAATCATTTGTACTTTACTCTAGTTAAAGTTGAAATGTCGAGGTTTGATAATCGTATAATATTAGGTGGTTATAATATTGTGCTAGAAACCGCTTATAATCTATGGGTCTAAAGCTCATTACTAATATTTTACGATCATACAGGGTCACCCACCTAAACAAATTATATCAAGTTATAGTTGGGTTTAATTTGGATTAAACCAATATTGAGATTAATGATTTTCTATTTATAAGATAAATAGAAAATAATATATATAGTGGACGTGTAATCCAAATTGGATTTGGAGTGATCATCACGTAATTGGCTTAAGCCCATATGACCATAATTAATCTAGGTCAACATGATATATATATATATAGGTCAACATGATATATATATATATATATATGCTTAATAAGATAAAGAATTGGTTAATGTCTTGGGTCACCAAACTCATAAATCCTAATAAAGAAGAAAGTTTCTTCAAGTTCTTGGAAATTAGATCTCCACGGTACTAACATCCACTACAAGAAAACAGTTAATGAGTGACTACTTTTTATGACTGTTTTTCGGTCGCAAAATTTTGCGACTGTTTTGGGACTACTTTGCGACTAATGAATGACTACCGAAGATAGAGAAGCAAATCAGTCGCATATTTACTACCGAATTGTTCAGTCGTTTAGTAGTCCTAAATTAGCGACTGAATGGAGACTATTATTCGACTGTTTAAATATAGTCACAAAAGAGTCGCAAAGTGAGAATCTTTTGCGACTCTATTTTTAGTCAGTAAATGTAGTCGCAAATCAATCCCAAAATTGTGACTGTTTTGCTACCGTTTACCAACTCATCCGTATGATTTTTGGAAATTCAACAAAGATAGTTGTAAAAAGATTAGTTTTAAGTATGTAGACTGATTTGAATAACTTTTAATACTAAATATATGAGACAGTTGCTGATATGGTGCGTTTTCTAACTTCAATGTCAAGCGGGGTACCTTCGTAGAGAAAATTGTAGAACTAGTACACTTTTTTTTGAAAATGTCTAAAATACCCTTATGGTTGGTAGAGTCTGCGTGAATTGTGTAGCCTTAAGGCTAAGGCTGGACAAATTCTGCTTAAACTCTGCTAATTATGTAGCCTTAAGGCAGATGTAGTGTGTGAATTGTGTAGCCTTAAGGCTAAAGCTGGACAGACTCTGCTTAAACTCTGCTAATTCTGTAGTCTTAAGGCAGATATAGTGTGTCGATTGTGTAGCCTTAAGGCTAAGGCTGGACAGACTCTTCTTAACCTCTGCTAACTGTGTAGCCTTAAGGCAGATATAGTGTGTCAGTTGTGGTAGTCTTAAGGCAGATATTGTGTGTGCTTTTTCTGTAGACTTAAGGCAGATGTTGTGTGTGCTTTTTTGTAGACATAAGGCAGATATTGCTCGACAGACTGTAGCATACTGTTCGCAGGGCATGGCTTGACATTTGCAACGTAACTAAATTGTATAAACGGTCGGATTTTGAAGTACTCCTCTCTTTTCACAATAATAACAAGAATGCCATTACTTCTTACTTTTTTGAGTTTGCTATAAATCTTTTCAACCTCTCCACTTTTAACCTTGATCTACTATTTCGATTTCACCCTCAAAGGGAGATTTCATATTTTCAAAGAGACGGAAGCGAAATCCGAGTATAAGATTGTTTACAGACTTCGATTTTGAACGAAAGTACGTACATTCTTCGAAAAGACGATCTTCGTTTACATCTAACAATATCTGCTGGTCAAAGATATTCTAGGGGTTGAAGGCGAGCATATTTTCGGGAAGAACGAACACAGGTAACACTTCAAAACATTACACTAGTTATCTAAACCACCATCTTCTAAACTGCGTCTAGAGCTCTAGTACGTCTTTGACAGAGATATTTCTAAAAGACCCTGCCAAAGTGTAGAGCTCTGCGAAAAATCTTCTAAGATAGTGTGTTGCAGATCTTTTGAACATTCTCTTTTTTGCAGATAATGTTGCATTTGTTGACTGTTTTTGGACAATGGAAGGTAAAAATGGGTTGGGATTTCGACGTTGATTCAAGCAAAGGAAGCAAGTTGCTTGCAGTTGAAGAACAAATCAAGTATGAGGAATTTCTCCGCATTGTTTGTGAAGATTACAACTTGGAAACGCAGATGAATGCAGTCGAGATTTCTTATAAGTTGCTTACACATATCATGGAGAAAATGCCTAGCGACACACCTCCTATCTTCTTAAATAACGATAGGCAACTTGCAAACTTTATGACAATGGCGGAAAAAGAGGCTATCCGGCTTTGCGTGTCATGGAAAAGAAAGGATGGAATTAAAGCAGAAGCTGCGGGTAAAGATGAAGCTTGTGATGTCAAAGAGGATGGTGGTGTGGATTTTGATGGTGTTGGTAATGTTAAAGACGAGCATATGATGCCATCACCGAACAACAGCTGAGACTGCCGACAGTCTGCGAAGAAACAGTAGATACCGCCTTTATTCTGTGATATATTCGATGACACGCCTATGAAGCCATTACCAATGAAGAAATCAGGATCCATTAAGGTTGGCGAAATATTTGATGACAAGGAAGCATTAATTATGCAATTACGCAAGATTTCAGTCATCGAGAAGTTTGATTTCAAAATCGCCACGTCGAGGAAGAAACTATTTATCGCGAAATGTTTTGTTCCTAATTGTTCTTGGAGGATTCGTGCGTCGACTCTGTCAGTTTCATCTGAATCTCCAGAATTTCTTGTTCGGATATATAAAGAAGCTCATACATGCTCTGCTGTCTGTAGGTATTCTCGTCACCGACAGGCTAATGCAAAATGTATTGGAAAGATGTATGTTGATAGGTTTAGTGGTGGTAATGATCTTAAAGGAATCACGCCTAAGCATGTAATGAACTGTATTAAGTCGCTCCATTGTCTTGACATAGACTATACGAAGGCGCATAAAGCGTTGGCATATGCACGAGAGCTGGTCAGAGGCACTTTTGAGAGGGGTTACCAGGACTTACCTTCCTATCTATACAAAATAGGGCAGGCCAATCCAAGTACGATTACAAAGCTTGAACGTGATGCTCAACAAAGGTTTAAGTATTTGTTCATTGCTTTTGGTGCTTCCATCAAAGGATTTGAGTTCTTGAGGAGGGTTGTTGTGGTAGATGGAGCACATCTAACTGGAAAGTACAGAGGTGCTATGCTGGTAGCTGCAGGTCAAGATGCAGATTCGAGTATATTTCCTATAGCTTTTGGGATTGTAGACTCAGAGAATGATGCTTCATGGGAATGGTTTTTTACACAGTTGCGTGGTGTGATACTTGATGATAAAAATTTGGCCATTATTTCTGACCGTCATCTATCAATCGCAAAGGCCATTGAGAAGGTTTTCCTCGCAGCTGATAGGGGAGTATGTTACTATCACCTCAAAAATAACCTCATCTTAAAGTTCAAAAAGAACGCAATGCTCAGTTTGGTGTGTCGTGCTGCATATGCATATCGACCGGTAGATTTTGAAAAATTATTTGGTGTGATTCGTCGTCAGAATAGTGAATTAGCAGTTTACTTGGAAGAGGCGGAATTTCGATTATGGGCTTGTGCAGATTTTCCAGGAGATAGATTTCGTATAATGACGAGCAACATTGCATAGTCCATTAATGCCGCGCTTAAGGAAGACAGATCATTTCCTGTTAAATATTTCTTGGAGGGTATTAGAAAGTTGTTGTCAATGTGGTTTGTGGAAAGGCGAGACAAAGCTGCCTCATTAAAAACAAATTTCCCCCCAAACGTTGAAAAGTTACTGCATGAAAGACACGGTAGCTTGGAAATTTTAAATGTTCATCATACTGATTCAAATTGTAGCCATGTTACAGGTGGAGATTATGATTGTGTGGTTGATCTACAGAAGGTATGTAAGTTTTGTTTTGCTATTTATCACTGCCAGTTTCAGGAAACGTATACTGAGAAAGTCTGCCAGTCTCAGGAAACATTTGCCTTGTTTATCTGCTATGAGTTCGATTCCTTTTTTAAATATATGATTGCAGAGACTTTGTACTTGTAAACAATATGATGTCGAGAAGATTCCCTGCGAGCACGCGATTAAAGCAGCATTAAGTCGGAAAACTGATGAAGCTACCCTGGTGGATGATCATTTCACAAAGGGCTACTTGTATTCAGCGTACTCAGAACCTATAAAACCTGTAGACGAAGATTTGATTCTACCACCACACGTAATTAGTGAACAATATCTGCCACCAGTCATAAAAGTACCTTCCGGTAGACCGAAGACAAAGAGATACCTTTCTGCTATTGAAAAGGCTAAGCGGTTCAAGCGTAATCAATGGAAGAAGAAAAAAACAGAACCTTCGCAGAGTACTCCATCCACAAAGCAAATACGAAGCAGATGACTCAATCCACAACGACGAAAACGAAGCAGAGGACTCCATCTGTTACGAAGAAAACGAAGTAGAGTACTCCATTCAGCGATAATATTTCACCTACTACTCCATCCCCAAAGGTGAGAAGGAAACGATCTCGTAATTCTCCGACTACTCAAACACCAAATAAGAAAGCTAAACTTTCGCAGAACTCCACCCCCACAGATGAAAAAGAGACTTTTCCAGAGTAGCCCAAAACTTCATCACAGGTGCTCAAAATGCCATAATGCAGGACACAATCGAAAAACATGCCCATTTTCTTGACTCTGGCTTTACTCTGGCTTTACTCTGGCTTCACTCTGGCTTCACTCTGGCTTCAAGTTTATTTAAACAAGGAAACAAATCTTGGTTTATAACTTTATTTATTTGTCCTTATTTATGGTGCTCCGTTGTTTTATGTTAGTCTTTAGTTTGATGTGGGTATCATAAAATAGTCGGTATCGCAGAGTGTGCATTTGATATCGCAAAGTCTGCATCTGTTATCGCAGAGTCTGCATCTACATCAAGTCTCGCGAAGTCTGCGTCTGATATCTGCATGAATCATCCAGGAATCTGCTATTAATCTTCCTGTGCTCTACTATAGATTTTACTTTTAGTTTCATTCAAAAAATATATATGCTCAACAAATCCGAGGGTAAAACATGTTATTCAATTAAAATCCACATCTTGAATTATGGAATCATAACTTTTCAAGGATTTATAAATACAGAAACAAATAAAATTAGAAGAAATAGTTCAAATCTCCTATATAATGCGGCAAAGCTGTCTTGCGAACCAATACAGGTATCAGTTTTCGCATCTAGGTTGATATTCGTGCTCAGTGGCACAATTTGGAAAAGGCAAATCTGGACAGTCAGGGTATTGCCACGTTGATGCAAAAAATGGTTCATGGGTGGATAGAAAGCTACAACCGCATCCAGAACCTCCTCCCCAAGCCTGGTGAGTTTATCAAAATCACCTTCAGCGTGTACGTCGACACATAATTTGAGAAGTGGCGCAGCCCTTTTCGTACGTCCAGCACATACACACAGCATTCCACAGAGATAAGTTGCGTTAGCACTGAAAGGGACAAGCCGTTCCAAAAGCTCAATGGCTGTGCTGATGTCTTGTTCTGCGGTCACGAGTCTTGTAGCCTCATAATAAATAGCAATTGGGTTTTCGGTGTTTAAGCATCTTACAAAAAAGCTGCGATTCGCCCCGTCTAGGAGAATTTTATCTGTGTCCTCACATAGATCGTCGAGATTAAGTTCCTTGAGGACTTCATCACTGTACACTACATCTCTACCGATCCGCCCTATTCGAAGGATGTGTCCGACTCTCCACAAGGTGAGGCGGCCAAGTTTTTGTGCAATGACAGAGATAATGTCCGAAGGAAGCTCTGGTATTTGCATGTTAACCTACGATGTGATGCGGTATTTGGATTTTGAAAATAATTAACAGGCACTCTTTTCGTAAACAATCTACTATTTTTATAGATAAAAAAAGAAATGAAAGGGGTCGATCTTCCTTTAAATTATCTTGGAAAATAAAACTCAATTTACAGGGACATCGGTCAAACATTTAGTACAGTCATTGCACGCGCCTTAGTTAATGGCTCGACACGAGAGGCATGCGGGATGATTACTGTGCAACCGGTCAACTATCATAACATAAGATACTCTGCCTTGGAAAAGACAAGTCAATTTAATAAGAAATGGCAGAGAAAGCGCGTAAATTTGCCGCGCAATAAATGGCGCGAACACCCATAAGAATAAAGGACAAGTCATATTTTTACACATGAGGAGATGAATGACAACTCATTTAAAAAGTATACATCAATGAACATGTGTTTATTGCAGTAGTTGAAAACACATTCCCTAGTCTGCCAAAACCCTAGAGTAACGCTTCGTGTTCATATAGGAGAAAGTCGTGATGATAATAGGAACTTTACGGATGATAATAGGAACTTTACGGATGTAGTATTATTTAGATTAAATGTCTGAGTTGAGTCTTATATGTTTTAGGTCCCGTTGGTGATTGTGTTTACGAATGGACCCTTCGACAGTCCCTATGCCGGAGGGATTTTCTTGCTTACCATCCATTTTCCTCCGGATTATCCGATAAAGGCGCCCAAGGTTTGATTTTTGCTTTTTCAGTTAATTGTTATTTGTTGCAGGATAAAACTTCACTCTTGATCATCTTGCTTTTAATTGATATTCTCTTTGTCTTTGCATGCAGGTGGCTTTCAAAACAAAGATTTACCACCCAAACATCAACGCAAACAGAGCGATTGACTATGATATCTCGAGGAAAAAATGGTCTCCTGCTTTAACCATGTCCCAGGTTTGGAATTTTTTCAGATTTAACAAAGTTTTGTCGAAAAAAATACTTCAGCCAAACATGTGTGTTAATGGGATGGATTTTTGTTATGGAATTAGGTTTTGATGTCAATTTGCGCGCTGATGACTGACCCAATCCTAGATGATCCTTTTCTGCCGGAGGTAGCCCATATTTACAAGACTGACAAATCCAGGTTTGAGTCAACTGCGCGAAGCTGGACGGAGAAGTATGCCATGGGATCAGAGTGAGGTGGTGGAGGCAAAGAAAGGAGCTGTCTCACCTGTGTGTTCTTTAGTATCTTTTCTATGTTTGCTTTAGTATCTTCTGAATACTGGTTTGCTATAAGTGTTTCATTTTGAACTCGCGGATCAATTCGGTTATTGGTTATTTTGAGCGAATGCGCAGTATCTGCTTGTACTCTGCATCTGAGAGCAGATGATGGGCGGACTCTGCATTTAGGCTGCATCTGTGTGTTCTTTAGTGTCTTTTCTATGTTTGCTTTAGTATCTTCTGAAGACTGGTTTCCTATAAGTGTTTCATTTTGAACTCGCGGATCAATTCGGTTATTGGTTATTTTGAGCGAAGGCGCAGTATCTGCTTGTACTCTGCATACTCTGCATCTGAAAGCAGATGATGGGCGGACTCTGCATTTAGGCTGCATCTGTGTGTTCTTTAGTGTCTTTTCTAAGTTTGCTTTAGTATCTTCTGAAGACTGGTTTGCTATAAGTGTTTTATTTTGAACTCGCGGATCAATTCGGTTATTGGATATTTTGAGCGAAGGCGCAGTATCTGCTTGTACTCTGCAAACTCTGCATCTGAAAGCAGATGATGGGCGGATTCTGCATTTAGGTTGCATCTGTGTGTTCTTTAGTGTCTTTTCTATGTTTGCTTTAGTATCTTCTGAAGACTGGTTTGCTATAAGTGTTTCATTTTGAACTCGCGGATCAATTCGGTTATTGGTTATTTTGAGCGAAGGCGCAGTATCTGCTTGTACTCTGCAAACTCTGCATCTGAAAGCAGATGATGGGCGGATTCTGCATTTAGGTTGCATCTGTGTGTTCTTTAGTGTCTTTTCTATGTTTGCTTTAGTATCTTCTGAAGACTGGTTTGCTATAAGTGTTTCATTTTGAACTCGCGGATCAATTCGGTTATTGGTTATTTTGAGCGAAGGCGCAGTATCTGCTTGTACTCTGCATACTCTGCATTTAGGCTGCATCTACATCGCTTACACTGCGCATAAACTGCATCTTCTCAACCTGTTTTCATCCTTCTCAACCTGTTTTCATCCACAAAGGTCTAACAAAACAAAATAAAGTATACCTAAATTACTGAAATATTATAACGAGACATACATAAGTGTTACTCCGAGTCTCAAAAGATCGAGTGCAATAACATTAAACAACACAGTTGACGAGGTTTATTTATTCTAGGTGGTTTTGTTACGACGAATAGGGTCATCAATGTATGCATCTTTAACCATTGAGAAACCACCGCTCTTAACAACCCTTAGTTGCTGGATTGCTTCTTCAACGGCAGGACTTGCTGGATTTATGAGGAGTTCAGAGAATGGGTAGAGAGCCGAGACACGTATCTCACCTGCAATACCAAAGAGTCACCTAGTCATATATGTTGCAATAGTTCTCTATGGTTGAATGAAGTAGTAACACTACCTCCAAAATAGTCCATATTCCAATTTCGTAGCACGCAGAATATGACCTTCCCAATTGGCTGAAGTCGCCAGAAGTACTCAAATTCATCACCTCACAAAGACGAATTTATAGTACTTCATTCTCAAAAGACATCCTAAACTATAAACATAATTAACTTACCTGAAATTCCTCAATGTGAAGTGTAGAACTTTGTGACCAGGGACAACGTAAACGTCATCTGTGAAGCCTTGATAAATTTCTAATTTCTTGACTTTCACAATAGCACCAAGCAAATCAACTGTTTTATAGAGCAACATGAATATAGATTATTTGATCTGACGTGAAATGGAAAATCAAACAACTAATATTCCATCAATACTTACCAACACTAATCTTCTTATGCAATGAGCCGTTTAGAACTCTGTGAAATGGAGATAACGACACCATATGATTACCACAGATTCATGCTACCTTTTTAATGATCGATTCTTCATGAAAGAAGATATGGAACTCATGGTGTGTTAGTTTCCACTGACCCGGCCTCGTCGTCACTTCAAAATCCCTAATCAAATACCATTCCCCTTCAGCCACGTCTTCAAACTTTGACAACAGATGATTTCGAATGGTTGCAGAGATCCGAACACCCTAAACCATAAAACCAAAGATTGTATCTATTCCTCTAAAAATTAAACAAAATCATGTATTCCTAAGAGACAACATAAGGACATCAAAGCATGCATTTATTACGGCGTGATAATCAGCGAGAAACAAGTGTCTTTCAGGTTGAAAGCGTGCATAGTGCTCTCCAAATTCTCTTACGACTTGAACCAAGATTCTTCCACCATTCTTCATGAGTGACAAGTCTAGAACCATATCTAAATGAGCCATTTTTTTAGACTGAAAGTTTTAGAGAAAAGTTTGGAAGAAAAGTTTTGAGCCTGAAATGTTTGGAGAAAAGTCTTGGAGCCTGAGAAGTTTTGATTGTTTTGAAGAAACGATTGGATTGAAGAACGGTAAATAATCAAAACTGACTTTTTACGGTTCCAAAAAATGTTAAAGAGTCAAAGCAATATCACATCACAAGTTTGGTTCGCGAAGCACCACATGTCGATAATCGCATGATGCAATACGAGAAACAAGGCATTGCCGTAATTGTTAGAATGCGCAGTGTCATGCATTTACTTACTCTGCATTTAATTGGTAAAACAAACAATAACGTACAATTACCGTTATTCCGGAATAATATTTTAGATAAGTTATAGGAAAATATTTCAAACTTCCCAACTGCAGAGTACGAACAGACGCTGCGAATTCTCTACGCCTAGTACTGCTTTGTCTCTGCATTTATCATAACCTTATATTAAACTTCCCAAAAACCAATATTATTTTTATTATCTCAAAAACATATACGATTGTGAATACGTAATTATTACGTATATAATAAATTAAGAATATATAGTAAAAATGAAACTTACTTTTCATGGTTCCATTGCTGAAGGGGACTTATTTGCTAGTTTCTACGATTCTTTATTATGGGACCCGTATTGATGGACACTCTAGCAGAGGAAGAGCGGACTTCTTTAATTGATACTACAATAACTTTTGATTCGACGTAGAACTACTTTTAAAAATAACTTTTTAGACGCAACTCAATAAACTTATTGAATTGGTCATTGGAGATATTTAGAAAAGTTAAGTATAATATTTCAAACTTCACCATAGCAGAGTACGAGCAAACTAATATACTGCGCTTTCTCTGCGCTTTCTCTATTTATAATCTGCTTATTAAATAATGTTAGTATTTACTTTGCTCTTACTCTGCCTACGACAGAAGAAGAAGAACAGACCTCTATTTTTATTCTGCGTATTCTTTTATGGGGCCCATTTTGCTAGACGCTCTATCAGCAGAGGAAGAAGAAACTAATAAATGATGGGTCCGACTGGTAGCATGTAGTATCAAAGTTGAGTTGAAGTAGATGTTATATTTGATATAACTTGTAGTAAAAATATGTTGTAGAAACTGCAGATTGATTTGGTGAGTCAAAGCAATATCAACTCACATCACATCATGCACTCTTATACGGCCATACTCTGCAGCCATCAATGGCAAGATCAGGGTTGCGCCAATTACTTTTGATTCGACGTAAAACTACTTTTATAAATAAGTTTTTAGCAGCAACCCAATAAACTTATTGAATCAGCAGAGTACGAGCAAACTTCATATACTGCTCTTACTCTACCTACGACGTGTCGATAATCGCAGACATCTATTTTTAATCTGCGTATTCCTTTCTGGGGCCCATTTTGCTGGATGCTCTATCAGCTGATGGGTCCGAATGGTAGCATCTAGTATCAAAGTTGAGTTGCAGTAGATGTAATATTTGATATAACTTGCAGTAAAAATATGCTACATCAACTGCAGATTTATGTGGTGAGTTTGTTTTTACTTAGCATTTTACAGAAGAGGCTGGGAAAAGTCTATTTGAATTCTACGGTTTAGGGGGAAAATTAAAAATTCAAATATCTTTGAATTTTTAAACATTATCAATCTCGTGGCAAATACGGGCTCATACCCTTATATAGAACTGATGCTAAAGGTACTGCCGAAAATAAACGATAAAAAAGCACGCATTTGTTATATAACAGAACAATCAAAGGACGACGTATATGTGTAGTGTTAATTACATTTCTATCCATTAGGCATATCTCGCCACGTCATCATTATTTAGTCGCAAACCAATGGCAGATCAATAGCAAACCAATGGCAGATCAATAGCAAACCAACGGAAGATCAATAGCAAAACTAAGTAGATAAATGTGACAATTACAAAACTAAATAGATAAAAAAATAGGTGATATTCTACGAAGTGTCCGAGGCACGGTCGCGCTTCATCCCTCTAGAACTCCCAGGAACATCGCAGCCAATGTCGGCCAATCCAAACTCGTGACTTATACGATCCAAGAACCTTGACTGCTGGGTCAAAGTTGTTGCCACAACCCTAACCGAATCCACAGCCCTCTCCACATTCCGAAGCCGAGTCTCCAAACCACATATTTTAGCACGTAGGACTTCTCCCTCCAACTCCAACTCCTCGCAATGAGGACAATGAACATTAGTGATGCGAGACGGATACACATTTTGCCAAGTAAGCCTAAGGCTATCCAGGCTACCTGGACGGACCTCTGCTTCGTCGATATCCGCCCGAAGATAACTCCCGTCAACTGCGGTGTCGGAGAGAAGAAACTCAGGGCGCCGGTAAGGGAGTGGAATAAAAAAAAGGGCATTAGGAAAATCGGGATATGTGCGACGGTTCTGCTTTGTTAGAACTGATGAAGCGCAACAGAGAGAAAATGTTTGTTAAAAGAGTTAGCTTGATCAATTCGCCAGAGTCTAATGAATTGTTTGTAAGAGGGAAATTACCTGAATCAGACCACAAGCGAGGAAGTCCGTCAGGACCGGAATGATGGACAAAGAAGTAGTGAATCTTGTCATCATCACCACCATGAATTTGGAGGCGAAGTTCAACTGGAGATCTGCAACCGTCACGAAGAACAAGTTCATATCTATTAGACCAGGGGTCTATACTCCTAACCTCAAAAGCCCCAAAAATCATAGCACTGGAAACAGTGATTCCAGATAAGTCCGACAGTATTTGGAGGGCGTTTATCAACCCCCATGAGCGGGCATTAAGCTGGCTGGGTGCAATCCGAAGTTCTTTACAAAACTCCATCATAAAAAAAGACAGGCGATGGCAGAAACCTGTCCGAAAAGAAGACCAATAGACGGTGATATAGCCTACCGAAGGAATCCCGGGCACATCTTGTACCTCTGGATATTTGAACCAATCCGAATTCCTTGGCAGAGCAGGAATCACACTGTTGGGTTCGCTCCCGCCAGAGGAAGAAGAAGATGAGGAAAAGGCAGACATCGGATTCAAAGAAGATTGGTGAGACTGATGGGTAAAAATGATACGCTTGTGTTCTGTAGCTTTTGGATTATCTTTGTTTTGTTTGTACACCCAAAGAAAGAAGAGATCTTTTATACTCGTTGAAGGGAAACCGTAGCGGTATGGAAGCCCTAATAGGTCATACTCCGCAGTAATTACTGGATGCCTCTGAGATGATGCTGGGCCATGCGAAGGGCCACGTGTCGATCATCGCATTATTGAACACGAGAAACAAGGTAAATTATTAATTGTTCTACTATAATACGTCATACGCCACGTGTCGATCATTCATAATAGAACGCGTTAAATAAGTAATGGCAGTGATTGCGACTACTCTTTTTAGATTCTGCAATAAATTTAATAGTACTCTGCTTAGGCACCTTCTCTGCATATACGCTACGAAATAATGGGTTAAATGATGGGAAGGTGGACCGCTGAAATGATGGGAAGGTGGACCGTTGAAATGACAGCTAAGCGAAAAAAACTGACGTACGTGGTTTTGCTTTATCCCTCTCGTCTATAAAAGAAAGAAGAACCCTCAAAATAACTTGCGGCTTCTCTTCTACTCAATCTTTTTTTTAGTCTGCGCAGTTGATTTTTATTTTTAATAGGCACATTCTCTGCATTTTACTCATTTACAGGCACATATTCAAGACATCATGGCCGCAGATCATTCGAAGAAAAGAAAAGCACCAATGTCAGACCTGGAGTTGGAAGCAGAAGAGAAGCGGAATGTTGCAGTTATGGAGGCGGAAAGGGAAGGAAAGGATCGCCTGAGGGCAATTCTTTTGCTGGTGCGATCTCAAATGAGAGCAAAGGACGAAGCTCACCGCGTCAAACTCAAGTTGGAAAGAATAGCCGGTAAACGCTCTATGTTGGAGAAGATGATGCATGAAGAACAAGTGGTCATGGATGCTAGGCGACAGCAGTTAGCAGAGAAATAAATGATTGCTGAGGAGGAGCTGAGAGGAATTACAGTTCCTCGTATTGATTGGTTAAAACTTGATCTTTCGTTTATGGAGGACTAAAGTTATGTAGAACTCTTGTTATCCTAATTATTTTACTTTTCTTAAAATTTCAACAACATTTAGTTTATTTGATATTTTTTATCTTTTCTTGGATTTGTTGTTTGTACTCTTTTATTCGATTTGTGTTTCTGATGCTGAGTGTAAGCAAAGCAGATGCAGAGTATGAGCAGGTGCTGCGTATTCTCGGTTTACAATCTATCAGCGTAGTTTATGATGCGTGTAAACAAAGAATAAGCAGAATAAGTTCTCTTCTACTAAGGAAGGAAAAACTTAAATTCTCTTTGTACGCCGCAGAGTTTGGTTAATGTAATATTTACTAGAACAAATCTCCCTATTTACTATATACATATATTTACTAACCATGCAATTAAATTTGAACGTCGTAGGGATCGTAGATACTTGCAATAATTGACTCATCACACATGCGTTGATCGATATACGAAGATGTCTCATCCAACACCTCCGCAGCGAGCTTCGTCCTCCAGGTCATCATTTTGGCATTACGCAGTTCTCTTGCTGATAGCGGCAATCCTAACATGTGACACTCAATGTATTTGAGTGCGTATACTCCACAATCACCTACTTGTAAAAGCTGCTTAATCGTAGTCTTGAGGAAAGAACATGTGAATTGCGGTAGGAACCATTTCAGCAAAAGCCCTTGCAGATGCCACAATATCTGATTCTGGAGTATTTAAGGAATCATATATGTAGAAAACCCGGTCAACCAATGATATGACCGTCCTAACCCAATGATTCGAGCTCACGTATAGAACGAAGTATAACGTATCAACGTCTTTGCCCCAGGCCAAATTTGTTGCGGCATAAGCTGGAAGAATACCGTGTACATTCTCGTAAGTACCACCAGGCCATCTTTCAAGCTTACGCCAGTCCTTGTACCGATTTTTCCAAAGCATTTCAAATGCTGCATCCAATATAGCAATCTGCGGACTCTTGAAAGAACTAGGATTTCTCTTTAGCCTTAGTCTATACAAGTTCAGTGCTGCGTCAAGGTGCTGATAATAAAAGAAGGACAAATGTTAGGCACCAAAGCAGAGTCTACTAGACACACAACAACAACGGTCTGCCAGCTAAACATGAAATAAACACTTTTGCCAGATCCACTGTTGACGAGGAGGAATGTACTTACCATATCGTGTAACCATTTCCTCGGCTTCAAAAGTAAGTTGAAGAATTCATGGGCCGTTGTTTTCCCTCCAAATGGATAAATATTTGTTCTGCCGAAGAAAATCAACATTCAAGTTAGACTGTGTGTACTTACTCATTGGCTCTGAATACGTTCATCTTGTCCACAGTGTTTTGTTAACATCTCCAAATACAATTTCGTAAGCAGATTTCTAGGCCAGTGGTTTTGCGTTGTTGCTAGGTACAACAGGAAGTGCAGTCGATTTGCTTAACCTTTCACTCCTCCTTGTTGTTAGCTTGTTGGTCTGGCGAAGATTCCTGGAGCTTTCGTATATTTCGATTTGAGATGTAGTTGGGTGGACTGAATCCACTGATGGTTCAATGATATTAACTGGCTGGGAGTTTCCTTTTCCTCTCCCTCTTCCTCTTCCTCTTCCTCTTCCTCTTCCTCTTTCTTCAATGATTTCAGTGTCAATCACTAAGCCTTTACCATCTTCAGCAGTCGAAGCAACTGTCTCCATGCAGACGTTGGTTATCAATGCCGTAATGGGATCCTTAATGCATACATTAGTTTCATCTGCTGCAGCGGCATCCTTAATGCAGACATTGCTTTCATATGCGGGAGTGGCATCCTCTGCCTAAAGGCATGCTTTGGGATCATTATCTCCTTTTTCTTCTTTGGCATCCTCTGCCTTTTCACTCCCATCAATATTTTCAACATCTCCAACTCTACCATCATCTTGAAGATGTTCCTCTTTGGCATCCTCTGCCTTTTCACTCCCATCACTTTTTTCAACATCTCCAACTCTACCATCATCTTGAAGATGTTCTTCTTTGGCATCCTCTGCCTTTTCACTCCCATCACTTTTTCCAGCATCTCCAACTCTACCATCATCTTGAAATGTTCTTCTTTGGCATCCTCTGCCTTTTCACTCCCATCACTTTTTTCAGCATCTCCAACTCTACCATCATCTTGAAGATGTTCTTCTTTGGCATCCTCTGCCTTTTCACTCCCATCACTTTTTTCAACATCTCCAACTCTACCATCATCTTGAAGATGTTATTCTTTGGCATCCTCTGCCTTTTCACTCCCATCACCTTTTTCAGCATATCCATCTCCATCATTACAATCATCTTCAAGATGTTCTTCTTTGGCATCCTCTGCCTTTTCACATTTGTATATTTTTTCCCCATGGAACATATCTTGAAGATGTTCTTGTTTGGCATCCTCTGCCTCGATGCCATCTGCCTTTTCACTGCAATCTATTTTTGCATCATCTCCTACTTGTTCTTGTTTGGCATCCTCTGCCTCGATGCCATTATCAGTTACTTTTTCTTTGCCATCTCTTACTTTCTCATTTGAAAAGGAGCCAGAGGCAACAACCTTGATTCCTTCTCCTTCGTTGTCTTTGCCATCTCCTTTGTTATCCACCGTCGTCCCTTCTTCGTCATTCTGCAAAATTTCAAAGTAATGACTGTTACATTAACTCAGCTTCAACCTCTTACACCTTAAGGGCATACTCTGCCGTATAGGATATTAAGGGATGTCAATGATGAATAGAATTGAATGCCATTATTAGTCTGCCGTAACAATTACATGTCTCACATAAATGAATGATACAACGTAGGCAAGCAGAGTATGCCATGCCCCTCTATTGTTTTACCACATCTGATAGAGTATGATATCGCATATCATGCCAGTGCTTTTATTTCAACAATTGCTGAGTTGGACATACCATGCGATTGTCAGGTTTTAGTTTGTTGTTAGACAAGCGAGTATCTTGCTCGAAACAAGTCATCCTCTCCATCAGCTTTCCAACCACCTGTGCCAACTTGTTTAAGGTTTCACCCAAAACAGTATGCTGGTCCATGCTGGTTCGTTGCTGTTCCAAATTTCCTCGTTGCTGCTCAAGTCTGGCGTTTTCAATTCTAGCTACAACTGCGTCAAACTTGGTCTGCTGTTTATCCAGAACAAATTCAATGATGTCGACGAAATCTATTGAACCAGTAGATGGGATTTTAGCTACAGAGAACTTCGGTTTCGTGACATACCGTCTGTCATCTTCTTCATATTCTTCAATTCCCTTCCGCTTCCTCTTCCTCTTTTCCCCATCTCGCTCTTCAATTCCCTTCCTCTTTTTCCCTTTTCCTCTCTTTCCTTCATTATCTACTTTCCTTTTTTTTCCACTGCGGTTTTCTGGGACTGGCGGCGTTTTTGAGACCCTCCATTTGATGTCCGACAACGGCTGGCCAGAGAGAATGTATTTGATGAGATTATCAAGCTTGACATCTATTACGTCGTTACCTTTCCAACGTGGATAGATTTCTGCCCTTGATCTGTCACACATAGTAGTTACAATCACCTACAAAACAGTTATATGGTTACATAAATGTCAGCCAGAAGTCAGCCAGAAGTCAGCATAACTCTGCCAGAAGTCTAGCGATGGTAATATGTAAACTTGTAGCAGAGTCTTTTTGCAGACGCTGCCACTGTGGCTTACTCTGCCAAAACTCTACATTTTTACTTCAACAAACTATGCCAAAGATATACATACCTCTTCACTCGAGAAGATCTTCTCCATATCGGGTCTGCCAACTTTTCCCTTGTATCTTAGCAGATATGTACCTTCAAAAGCTATAGGTGTTCCCAAATTTTCTCCCACTTTGGGCACATAAGCATACGCCCAGACCTGTAGAACTTGCATGAACCCCTTCAAAACATAAGAGCCATATCTTCTCTTTAGTTACTAACTTAACCTGCTCAACAAGATCTTTGTAAGCAACCCTCCCCTAGGGATACCCTTTGAAAGTTGCCAAATCTATCACCAACCTAGCTAGGTTAAGGGGAATTTCGGTACGCCGATCAACACCCAACAGACCGTTAGACAGAATAGCTAGGTAACTAAGCCTAATTTTATCTTCCCTGGACCAAGATTTGCTTATATCTCCACCATGCTTCATACACAATTTCACTATGTCCTCAATACAAGGGCTAGGACGGCGTATTTTGAGAAGACCCCGAAAGCGATTCCAGGTTTGGTGATTAGCTTCAGAAGATACCAACCCATCCAACTGCATAATTTCATTACAGTTAAGACCTGTGATCTCTTCAAACTCGAAGAGCGAGAACCGTGCTGGCTGCCCCGCGATCAAAAACCACAACTCAAATGGGCTTTCACACTCCAATTGTTTGCAAATAAGATGGTGATGCACTAATTTCGCACTCCATCCGAAACCCAACTTCTCAAACTTACAAATAACTCCTACCGGTGACTTGCGGACATAATCCCACACTTCCTCACCCACTACACCTTCCACCAGTGAAAGATGATTGAACTTCGAACTGTAGTTTATTCTGGTATTTAGATCTGGCTCGTTTCCTTTGGAAAAAATAATGGCAGGAAAATCCATCTCGTAATCATTCATATACATGATATATTCGAAGGAGAAATATCGGAAAAATGAAGAGATCGGAGAATTATCGGAGAAATGAAGAAAATGAAGAAAGAGATCGACAAAATTGAAGATACGCTCCTCTGCTCTAGCATTGCCGAGGGGAAGTAGAAAAAGAGTCAATGTTGTGTTTTCCAAGCTTTCTGGGCTTCATGGGCCTGATACAACTGCTTTGAGGCCCGAATATATATTGTGGGAATATTTTTAAACTAATATTACCTAATTAAGACGGCGCCCCCTTTTGTCGTACACTTAAGGCAGCGCCGCCTTTTTCTTTTAGTTGAAACTCTTCAAAAACGCTGCGCTACATCGGCATACAGTCTGCGAAACCTTAAACCACTCAAAACTCTTCAAAAACTTCGATTAACATTTGTTTAGCCGTCATAACACCAAAGTGATCTTCAATCTAAGTGTTTAAAAGCTTATTTACATTGAAAACACAGCATGGAAGAAAAATCGATAACCATGGTAAATACCAAGGAAATGTTTCACATAGTGTCGTGTTGAACAAAGATACACGAAGAAACATATGATAACGATTTTTTTTGTCTGAGTTGTTCTTTTTAACATAAGTTTTAATTTGAAACCAGTAAGAAATAATGTATAAAGGTAGTGGAAGTATATACAAACATACCATAACAAAAAATCACTACAAATCCTATATCAATCTGCATTCGGTCTGTCGTTGGTGACATTCATTCAGTCTGCGATACCCTAACCACTCGGTTTTCACTGTGGAGTTTTTTTTTTTAACATAAGTTGTACTTTGACAACAGTTAGAAATTAATGAAATAATGTATAAAGGAAGTGGAAGTATATACAAATATACATCAACAAAAACTCTCTACAAACGAATTCTCCGATTGCGATCTGCATTCGGTTTGCCGTTGGTGATATTCAGTCAGTCTGTGATACCCTACCCACTCGGTTTTCATACCCTACCCACTCCGTTTTCACCGAGTTTCTCGAGTTTTCTGGTTTCGGCTTATACCGGTTAATGCACTCCTGGTGATTGTCTTCTGCCGTTGGTGACCTTAAGGGGTTATTTCACAACCACGAGCACTTCAACAAGAATCAGTCACCATTCTTTTCAAGGCACCTGCGATTTCGAGGAGTGGACACAAGAAGGGTTCAAGCACTTGAAGGAGTTGGAGGATATTTGGACTACTTGACCTACCCCGCGCCAACCATGCATTTCCTTGCCACGGTGAAGTTCATTGAGGATGAAGCGAATGGACACATGGATATGTCTACTTCATGGTTGGGCCAATCCAATACACGCTCGCATAGCGCTTCATGGATGAGGATGAGACGCCTTTGTGTTGTTTCTTCCACCCCTTCAAGATTACAACTCTGATCACTTCTAATAAATCTGTTTATGAGTTTATGTTTGTTTTTTTTTTTTTGTCGGGAGTTTATGTTTTATTATGAAGAAACATAAGTGCAAAGCTAATTGGAAGGAGTCAATGTTCAGCTCTTTTTTGTAATGAATTATCCTAAAGTCTGATACCAGTCTGGCTTTGGTCTACCGTTAGGTGGTTTGGTCTGCCAAACCCTAACTGTAAAAAAGCACAGCAGTGTATACCAAATTTTTGCATAATACAAGTAGAATATAAAACAGTGTTTGCGTATACTCTGCTTCCAACGGCAGAGACTGATAACGCTTTGTTTTTCTTCTGCGAGTAAAAGCAGAGACTGCGCATACTCTTTTCTCTCTCTACTTGTACTCTGCGTAGTCTACATTTCCTTGCGTTGCAAATGTCAAACTGCAGACAGTGTGCCACCGGTCCGCGTTAACTCTGCTGGTCTTAAGGGGTAGCGCTAGTATTTCCAAAAAGTGTACTAGTTCTACAATTTTCTCTAGGAAGGTACCCCGCTTGACATTAAAGTTAGAAAACGCACAATTTTGAACTATTTCTTCTAAATATATTATATAATAGTGAAATCTTTGAACTTTCAATTTGGTGAACTATTGTTGCATCTTACATAACATATTTTTAGATATATTACATAAGTTTTCAATCTAATGTTTGTTCAAGAGGAATATTTTTCAAAATTGTATTTAATTTGTATTAGTTTAGTCTATATACTGAAATATATACTTAAGAAATATAACAAAGATTTATTGCAAAGCAATATGTATAAGGTTTTTTGCTCGAAATTGTTAGAGTTTAGGGTATAGATTTGTGAATCACAAAATAATATCACAAAACAGTTACATTTTGTGACTACTTTGCTACTGTTATGAGAAAACGTAGTAGCAAAATATTCCCAAAATTGCGACTCTTGTATTAGTCAGAAAACGTAGTAGCAAAAAAGTACCAAAATTGTGACTAATTTGTGACTATTCGCGACTGTATTTTGAAAGTGTGACTGCTTTGCTTCTGATTACCAACTCATCTGTATGATTTTTTAAAATTCAACAAAAGATAATGGTAAATATATTAGTTTTAAGTATCTACATAGATTTAACTACTTGTTACACTTTCAATTTGATGAACTAATCTTTGTATCAACCATAACATGTCTTAAGATAAACTACATGTGTTTGTAATCTTATGTTTGTTAAAGTTTATTTTTTTTCAAAATTGACTTAACTAGTATTAGTTAACATTATATGCTGAAACATATATTTAAGACTTTGGATTTGATGAACCAGTTTTGCATCTTACAAAACTTCTTAACATATATTACACATGTTTTCTATGGTAAAGTTTATTTTTTTTCAAAATTTAGTTAATTAGTATTAGTTTAGTGTTTAATCTTCGCATATATTTCATGAAATAAGAAAAGACTGATTGGTTAATCATGTGGATTACTTATATGGTTCTAAATTGTTAGGATTTAGGGTATAGCTTTGTGACTCAAAAATAATGACACAAAAATGTCACTAATTTGTGACTACTTTGCTACTACGATCATTTATTTGCGACTAATTTGCTACCAATTTGATTTGAAATATTTTACTAATATATTCAATAACTTCAAAAAATTAGGCTTTATTCGAAAAATTTAGAATTTTTGGACGCTAATTATCCCTCCTAGAATAAATTTGAGACCAATTTGATACTCTTATTTAATTAACTAGGTAAAGAAATCAGATTCCCAAATTACTTTTGCCAAACCTTAAACTTCGTCTTCTCACTTGTTGACCCATACGATTTCCTTCAATGACTCGAGATTCATCTCCGAATCTTCATGTGTTATTTTTTTCCTCTTTCAATCTTCTTCTATTCCTCTTTCTCTCTCGATTTCCTTCACCGATTCGAATCGTTCCTCTCCGAATCTTCTTCTCTTGTCTGCCTCTCTCGATTTCTTAATCAATTTTGTTCTGATCTTGAACGAAATGGCTGGAAAAGATAACAGCGGTGGGACAAGCGGAGGTGTTAGATCTCTTGCCGCCGGTGAATCCGCTTCGATATATTCCGGCGACCGATTCCTGTTACTTGTCTTCTTATGGTAATAAACTTCATAATATCATCTTCATTTTCCTTCTCCGTCTCTTGTCACTTTCTGCGAGTTTTAGAAAACCTAGATCTTAGGGTTTCTTCTACCTTTTTCGATCATTCTGAAATTATCTGTCTCACTTGGTCACTACCTTCTCTCGGAATTCAATTCCTGGGGTCTTCCCCTTTTTAGTACATTCAATAACTCTTCTTTGAAACAAGTGATTTCCCGAAATTTATGGCTCTTCTGTTTAGATGGTTATCGAACTCTGTGTTATTTTTTTATCCTTGTAGTGCAGTGAGAATGGCGAGCAATGATTTGAACACTTGGGTTTCGGACAATTTGATGGTTCTTGGACATGGAGCTTTACCTTCTCTGTTGTTGCAGTTAAACCATGAAGCCAAACTTTCTATGCTAGTTAACGCCACTTGGACTTTGTCTAATCTTTGCAGGGGAAAGCCTCAGCCTCTGTTTGGACAGGTAAGTTTTAACCAAACTGAGTTTTGTTATACCAAATGATATGTTGATCAATCTAGCAATATCAGCTGTGTTTGTAGGTATTTAAGAAGAATGGGGTTTGGGGATTATGTTGCTCCTTTCAGAATGTCAATTTTGTTTTTTTAACATATGTACTCTTTATGAATTCAAGAAATTGTGCTTCTATTTAAATGACTGGTTACTTGCCTGAAAAAATGACTTGTTTCTCACACATCTATGCAGATATGACATTTCAAATTTTCTGATCTCACAATCATATATGAATCTCTCTGTCTCTGTTTCTCTCTTTTTGCAGAGTGCATGGATTGCCATAAAGTAATGTTGAATACAAACCGCTCCAGTTCATGTCTTTTGCGGTCTTCCTCAATAAAGTAATGTTGAATACAAACCACTGCAGTTTGCATTTCGTTACCCTCTTCCTCAAATTGATCATAGGAGCTCCCATCTCACTCTTCGATACAGTTTTGATCATGTTTCTGTACTTGAAGAACAGTGATCCCGCGATTGCAGCTCTTATGACTGAACCAACAACAACGGGAACAGGACCAGCCACTAGACGAACTATCACTACACCAGCTGCCAGTGGACCAGCTACCACTACACCAGCTACCACTACACCAGCTGCCAATACATCCTAGTAGACATCATCCTCTCCCTTCTTTTAAATGTTTTTGGTATTGAACATGAACGTATCTTATGTTTTATTTCATGTTTTGTAGTACTATGAAACATAACTTATGATCTTTTATGTGATGTATCTTTTGAAAACACCTTATGGATTTTATGTTTCAACATTCTGTTTTTCATCTAAATTTCAGCTTTTCAAATTAAAAAAAAAAATATATATATGTATATAGCCTATAAATTTTTTAGTCTCGAAATAGTCTCATTCAAGACTACAAAGACAGTTACAAATTAGTCTCAGAAATATGACTACAAGCAGCTGTCACTATTTAGTCTCTAATATACGACTACTACATGTTGTCTCAAATTAGTCGCTTATTTACTACTATGTTTAGTAGTCACAAAATAGTCCTAAATAAGCGACTACTTTGCGACCACTGAAATTAGCGACCAAATATTTGCGACCACTTTATTTAGTCCCTAAATAGTAGCAAACCGCGTGTTTGCGACTGATTTGAGATTGTTTGGATAGTCACTCATCGTTTGTTTTCTTGTTGTGATCCCGTTTCGATCCAGTTTATGTGCGTGTGGATACCGGTAGAGGCACGACACTTGGAATGCTAAGATAACCTCAATTCATTTCGGTTTATCGTTCCGCTGCAGAATATCCAGGTATATCCAAAATTCTATAGTCTAGATTTAATTCAATATTTGCACCTGACAATTGAATTCGCAATTTGTAATTTATAAATCGTTATAAACCGGTACGAATTCCAACACTAGTGACTAAGGTTTACTGTCCGATTATTCAGTCTTTGTTTCAATTTATGTTTGGTCCAGTTCGTAATGTACGATCTATGCTAAGCTTTATAATCTATCAATATAGTAGTAGATATCTTGTTGCGATGTTTATTAGCGAGTGATTGACGCCATGACATGTGATTGAGTATAATTATATGGTTATGATATCACACGAAGATTACGTTAATAATCAAAGATCGTTAAGGTAATGAATGTTTAAAGGTGTAGCCACCATTTGGTCGTCATCAAGAAGTGCTTTGGCAACAATGGGATTTGCAGTTTTGGTTGGGTGATACGTGTCCCATACGGCAAACTTGGACCGGTCCTCACAAGCCGCTTGGCTTGAGTTCTGGTTCGGTCCCTTGAAGCAAGTAAATGGTGGAAAGTAGCCACCACAACACGACATGTATGTGTTCTCCAACCCTTCGAAAACCCAGACCAAAACATTTCATTAGATTCTAATCAATAATATTAGTGATCGGGCGTCTCAAAACACAGATTCTTACCAAATTGACGATAGTTCAAACCAATTTCAAGAATAGGTCGTATGAGTTAAGATACACAAATATAGTGTTTTAATCTTGGGATCTTAACTCATTGTTCAATGTTTTGAGAGTGTCTAAGCTTATGTTATAGCCTCGGATGGTTTAGTTGACTTTTTCACGACTGTGTCCCAGTAAATTTCAAATTTGTGCATAGGAATTTCTATTGGATCGAGTAGTGTAATGGGCCTAGTATTGGGTCGCGAAGATTGATTTTAATTTGGGTCGAAGGAAAGGTTCAAAGGAGAAAAATCCATTAAAAAGTACTTGAAGGGTGTATGCCCAGTAAAATGTTTTTCCTCTCCAAAACCATAAGCCCAAATGCATATTTAATTAAGCTTTAACTTAAAGTTCATCAAAACTCTAGTCTAATCTACCCTAGTAGCTGACGAAAAATCAGAGAATGAGAAAGAGATAGAGTTATCGTGAGAAGTAGAATAAGAAAAGAAAAAGAAGAACTAGAAAGGAAGAAGAAGTGGAGGCCGAGAGGAAAAGAGGTCGAGAGGAGCGATGATGGTTGCGTGAAGCCACGGTGAGGCAGTGGTGGTGGAATGATCTTGGCAAGAGCATATCAGAACAGATTGGAGCCGTGGTGAACCAAACCAGAGGTGAAAAAGGAAGAAAAGGAGGAAGAAGAGGAAAACGGTTCAAACATGGGATTTTGGAGAGCCATTTCTGGTCAGATCCGGAATAGTTAGATAACAATTGTGGCATCACTGGAAATATTTTGTTGCCTAGTTTTTGGATCATCTTTCCGATCTTGGATCCGAGTTAAGGTCCAACCGCAAATCGCTTTCACAGTTGACCAAAACTCACAATTTCCTGAACCCATAAATCCTAAGTATATTAAATATGTTTCTGGGTTCAAGTTGCTAATTTTGGGGCAATATCGGTGGTGTCTAGAGCATCGGTGGGATTGACGGAGGCACCATCATGACCACCAATGTCACGGCTGTCTATTGGTGTCAAGACAAAATCCTAGATTCTCCCGAGGAGCCGCGTGGAGGCTTTGCTTCTCGGCCACAAAACTTGTTGAAAACCTATAACTCCGGAACCAGGAATTTCAGTGCGCGAGTAAGAGTTTTTCAAGGCGATTTACTGGTGATCAAGAGAGAGTTAAATCACGTTCAAGATTATGATGGAAAGACCTTGCTGCAAGGAAGGGACAAGAGTTTACCCTTGTTAATGGGAGATAAATTGCATCTACAATTTGTATTGCAAGTTGGGCAAAAACCATACGAGACTGCCAGTTTTCAGAAATCAGTGTTGACACAACTACTTTGAGGATTCGTCTGGAGGACCAGATGAAGTTCGATCTGCCTAAAATGGTTTTACCATCTTCAAAATCAACGTTCAAATCGTAAAGTGAACGGTTAGTTTTTCTTTTATGCACGTCTTCCCGAGCATGTTTGGTGCCATTTATTTCAGCGACCAGTTTGATGGTTTGTGATGTTTGCTTGAGCAAACGAACTCAGAATGAGCTGGAACCTTGCATGCACCTTCTGGACTCATCGGGAAACTGGTCGAGTAAGGACAGTTCCGGACTGCAGTTTCAAAAACTCTAGAAGCTTCGTGGTTAAGGTGATGGTTTGTGATATCTGGATTCATATTATGCAGTGGTCTCATTCTGTGAGCATGTATGCTTTTTTATGGAATAATGATTGATGTGTTGACTGAGATGTTAATTTGAAATCATGATGTGATCTATCAAGACAAGGATCTCCGACCTTGGAAAAATCAAAATCCCATTCTACGAAGTGACAACTGACCCAAAGGACCAAATAACGGCTTTCTGCATAGCGATGGGCCGAGCCAACCTGAGGGAAAGGCGCATCCCTTCAATGGTTTTCCAGGCTAGATTGGAGCTCCATCAACAATTTACAGCTACTGTCCACCATCTTCCTGAAGCACTATATTATGTTTATGGACAGAAGAGCCTCCGACGCAGATCTTTGGACCTTGGCCCAAGGACCAACAAAGACAAAACGACAAGGCGCCACCTACAAGATAAAGGTAGAGGATAAATATGATAATGGGAGGATCACAGTACTGCAGGGATATGATGTCTTCGCATTCCAGCGGAAAGCAGATGCTAGCATCAACTGGTCGGAACCCTCTAAACTACCAAACGACTAATCTCGTTCGAAGAAAAAAACTACCGGCATCGACCGACCTCATAACGATCCTCTCGTGATCAAACTAATTATGAATGATTGCAATGTCGTTCGAGTTCTCATAGACACATGAAGCTCTGTGGACGTAATCTTCTGGGAAAGTCTTAAAAAGATGAACATCGATCTATCCAAAATCATAGCGACTCCAAACCATTGACCAGATTTTAAAGAGAAACAATGATGACCCTCGGGATGATCAGGCTCCCTGTCTGCGCTGGAGAAGTAACCAAGGTAGTTGAATTTTCGGTCACAGATCATCCTGCGATCTAAAACGTGATCATGGGAACACCGTGGACAAACTCTATGAGAGCCATCCCATCGATATACCATCTCTGCATAAAGTTTCCAATGCCTAGCGGAATTAAAATGATTTGGGGGGGAACCAGAAGGAAGCTCTGATCTGTTTTCTAGCCGAACACAAAACTCCGGAGCCCCATAACTGAACATGTCTCCAAGGTAGAACGGAAGAAGATGAAGGCAAACTAGGAACCCGAAAAGCAGTTGGCAAAACTATTATAATAATTACAGATCGTGGAGGACCGCAAAAAAGAAAAAGAACCAATATGCGACCCCGTAATCTCAGTATGCATAGACGATAAACACCAGAGTGCTGTGTCGAGATCATAGCAAAACTAGACAAGGCAATTAATGAATAGCTGATTTTGTTTCTAAAGAAGAATCTACATACTTTTTCTTGGGACGCGGAAGATATGCCCGACAATGGCATCGATGTGACTTGTCACGAACTGAATGTGGATCCAACATTCAAACCGGTGAAGCAGAAAATGAGAAAATTGGGACCTGAACGAGCTAAGGCTGTGAATGAAGAAGTGGAGCGATTGCTAAAAGTGGGATCAATCATTGAAGTAAAGTACCTTGATTGGCAAGCCAATCTTGTCGTTGTAAAGAAGAAAAATGAAAAGTGGCGAGTGTGCGTCGACTTTACCGATCTTAACAAAGCATGTCCGAAGGACAATTTCCCGCTTCCATACATTGATCGCCTAGTGGAGGCAATGATAGGCAATAAACTCCTCTCATTCATGGACACTTTCTCTGGCTACAACCAGATCCTGATAAATCCTGATGATCGAAGAAAAACAGCATTCATAACAGATCATGGAATATATTGTTACAAGGTAATGTCATTTGGTCTTAAAAATGCTGGAGCAACCTACCAGCAATTGGTAAACAAGATGTTCGCGGAGCAACTCGGGAAAACAATGGAGGTTTACATAGATGACATGCTCGTTAAGTCGCTTGAAGAAAAAGATCACGTAACCCACCTAAAAGACTGGTTCACATAGTTGAACTTACACAAAATGAAGCTCAACTCAACCAAGTGCAGGTTCGTAGTAACCTCCGGAGAGTTCCTCGGATACCTCGTCAAACACCGGCCTTCGAAGCGAACCCGAAGCAAATCACCACCCTGATTCACATGGCTTCACCAAAAACGAAGGGAGAAGTCCAAACACTCACGATCCACCAATAAAATATCTGCCATTCTACGATACCTTATGGGGAAACAAGAAATTCGATTAGACCAATAGATGCAAAGAAGCTTTCCAACAGGTGAAAAAATATTTGGCCAGCCCTCTAGTACTCGCAAAGCCCGTCGAAGGCGAACCCTTGTTCCTATATATAGCAGTTTCGACAACTGCGGTAAGTGGAGTGCTCATTCATGAGGAGCGCAATGAGGGAAGGCCCAATTTTTACGTCAACCAGACTCTCACCGATGCTGAGACCCGATACCCGCAAATGGAAAAGTTAGCATTGTTGGTAGTAATGTCCGCTCAGAAATTGAAACTGTATTTCCAGTCACATTCTGTTGTGGTCCTAACCACTTTTCCTTTGCGGTCCATCCTGCATAGTCTAAGCCAGTCTGGAAGATTGGCAAAATAGGCAATAGAGTTAAGTGAATACGTAATCGAGTATCGGAGTAGGACCTGCGCAAAGTCCCAAGTCTTAGGAGATTTCTTGATCGAGCTACCGGAGGAACGAACAGACGAGCTGACCCCAAGCTTAATATGGACGGTTCACGCTGACGGGTCTTCTTTGAAACAAGGATCCGGAGTAGGAATATGATTGACATCTCCAACCGGCGAAATCCTGGAATAATCATTTCGGCTGGCTTTCAGCGCATCTAACAAAGAAGCAGAATACAAAGCATTAATCGCCAGCATGAAGCTCGCCTATGGAATCAAAGTCCAAAGCATATATGCATTTTGCGACTTGCAACTAGTCGTAAATCAGTTCAATGGCGAATATACAGCAAGGGACGAAAGAATGGATGTATATCTCAAAGTCGTCTAAGAACTGGCTACGTAATTCAAGGAATTCATACTAACTCGAATCACCCGTGGCGAGAACACCCCAGCAGATGCAATGGCAGTTTTAGTATCTACTTCAGATCCAGGCCTAAAAAGAGTCATTCCAGTACAGTTCATAGAACACCCAAGCATCGATATCCCCAGAACAGTAAACTCGGTCAACCAGCCAGAAGAGGGAATCGAAGCCGAAAACCCTCCAAGTAAGAACGGCATAGCAAACATGGAAGAAGACCCTAGGGACAATCCCCCAGACGAAGATGGCGTAGTAGGAATGGAGGAGGATTCGCACCCGACGGAAGGAGAATATGGCTACGATTAGGAGTGAATGGGAGCAATCTGCGTATACATCATGGACGGTGAAGTGCCACCCCATAAATGGACTGCCCGAAAACTCAGAGCCCAAGTTGCTCGATAAGTTATGCTAGATGGAAACGTCTTCAAATGGAGATTCTCGGGACCACTAATGGCAGGTGTCGAAGGCGCAGAAGCAAGAAAGTTCATGGAGGAAGTACACAGCGGCTCTTGCGGTAATCATACTGGTGGAAGGGCTCTGGCAATCAAGATAAAATGCCATGGTTACTACTAGCCAACTATGTTGAAAGATTGCGGGAAATTCGTAGCCAAGTGCGGTATGTATACTCATAGGTATGTATACTCATAGACTCCCACTTTTGGTAACGCGATCCTTCGTAGAAGTTAAGTCTTATCGAAATGGATATTATGACATATTCACTATCTCGCAAAATACCAAGTCTTATCAAAACACACTTTGATCATCCTCGTTGTTGCCTGCCACAACAACGAACTATTACATCCTTTAAAGATTTTAACTACTACATCTTCTACGGATTTAAGCGCGTTATATAAATACCAATGTCTATTATTGGAGCGGGCATGTTAGTGGAAAGCATGCACTTACACCGAAGTAAATATCTGAAATCGAGTAAACGAGCACTGTCTCAAAAATATAGCGCTAGACGTATATCATTTAGTGAGAGATAACTAAACATTTTTTTATCTAACCCAGCAATTGCACGTTTCTTAACACGCTGGTCTCTAGCATCTCAAACATAAGTACCAAATGTATACCATCCTGATATGAATTACTTAACATATTTCTAGCACGTTCAATCAAAACGAATACGGCAAAACAAACAAACAAAAACCATTCAATCGAAGTGGATAAAACCGACCAGGCACCATGTTCAGAAACCAAAGAAAAAAGTGAGTTAAATTTCGAAACCAAAAAGGGTTGCACAAATCCCAACACCAAAACAAAAGCAAAGTCTAATGATAACTAAAGGAAAATTGCCTAAGCAGCCTTCTCCACACTTGGCTCGGCAGTCTTCTCAGCAAGAAGCTCGGCGGCCTTCTCTGCAACCAGATCGGTAATAGCAGGACTGCCCTTGTTTGAACCCTAGGAGTCCTGAATGCCAACGCTCGCCGGGACATTTTCCACCAGCTCATTGCCGAAAAGAGAATCTACGGAGTCATAAGAGATATGAGATAGTTTGAGTTCGTCCCTCAATTTGGTGGCAATCTTCTCAAACTCATCATCGGCTGTCTCCAGTTCGGCTCTCCACCTCGGCATCCAAGGTTGACGGATCGTCCACCTTAAGAATTCCAATTAACTGAAGGTTGCCTTCGGTCTGCGTGAGGTCGACCATGTTTTCCTTAACATTTCTTTTCAATACATAAATCTTCTTCTCTGCCTCAACAATTCTCCCTTGGAAATTTTTGCCCAATTCCCCCCGTACCGCTTTCTGGGCTTTCTTGACGTTCGCCTCATGCAACGCCTTGTCCGCTGCAAGCCACCTCTTCAGAGAAACTATCTCGACGGTCTTCTTAGCCGTAGACGCCTCTAGCCAAAGAGCCATGTCTGCGACGTAGTCATGATTCTCCTTCAGTTTATTCTGCTCGTCTTCAAAGCCTTGATCCGAGCCGAAGCAACCTTCAGCTCGGCAACATGGTTACTCTCCGCTTCGTCAAGCTTTGTCTTCAGCAGCACAACATCTTTCCGAGCCTCCTCGACGCGGCATCTGCCTTTTCGAGCATCCTCCTCGTAATCGATGGTCATCTTATTTATATGCTCCAAAAACTTTGGAAAACAAAAGAAGTCAGCCCCGAACCAAAATACTGACAAGATGATGCATCCCTCCAAGTGATGAGCCTCGATTTTTACGTCACATTTGTAGCTCCGAACCAAAATACTGACAAGATGATGCATCCCTCGAGTCGTAATCTGTGCAGGAGCAAGACCGTACTTCCACAAGAACCGAAGAATGAGTCCAGGGATCAGGATCCATAAGAAAGAAAGATAGAAGAAACTTTCGTACATTGTGAAGTGATTCGGCGGTGGACTATCGGCTCTGTCCGATGATGAAGGAACCACTAATTGAACTTCTCTGGAGATCCCGAAGCCATGCGTTAGCGCCTCCAAAGACTTTGCGGTATATAAGGATGAACCTGGGGGATCGGCTCATTTCTTTTTAGCCTTGCTTTTCTTCACGGCTCATCGATTCGAGGGGACAGCCCTAAGACTCCCAACAAACGCTCTAATTGGCGCTTCCCCTCAGTAGGGTCAAAGAACCAATCTTCATCCTTGATTTTTACATAGGCGGGATCAGCTGTCTCATCAAATGGATTGTCAATCAAAAATGAAACCTCAATATGGATCCGTCCCAGAGGAGAGTTATGCTCAAGTGGCTTGGTGATTTGCGGAGATCTACTTTGCTACCCAGCAGTGAAGCAGAAGTAGTTGAACCAACAGAGTCTTCGAGCTCAGCGGTAAATGACATCGAAGTTGTTGGCTCGGGATTATGCTAAATACTTAGTGCCAAAGTAGAATCAGTATGACTTAACGAAAGGAAGGAAACTTCGAAGATCTTGGGCTACGCTGCAACCCAGATGATGATGGATCGGAAAACTCGAAGACGACACTGCAACGCAGACGATGATGGATCGGAAAACTCGAAGACGACACTGCAACGCAGACGATGATGGATCGGAAAAATTGAAGGCTCGCCGGAGATCTTTAAAGATGGATCGGATAATTTAATTGGCTCATCGAAAAGTTTGAAGATGGCCGCATTTTTGTTTGAAGGAAGATCGGAAAACTCAAGGGTTCAGCGGCGGAAGGATAAAAATCTAAAAAACCCTAGCCAAAACTTAAACATAAAAGAGAGAGAATATAGCTACTTGTTTTTGAAAATTTTGGACAAGTGAAGTTATGAGAAAGATCAAGGGGAAATCTGATATATATATAGGCATTTAAAAAACGTGACATCATTCGACCTCGGGAACCGATGGAAATGGTTGAACTTCTCGAGGCAGTTACGATTAATGACAATTAATATTTAATCACCGACCCGAAGTTACGACTTAACCAAGCCAAAACAGTTCGGCAGGATGATCGGCAAAATGGCTCGGCAACTTGTGCAACAGGAATGGCTCGGCGCATCAGTACATAAAATGGCTCGGATATTTCCATAAGGCAGTTCAGTGAACTATTTAAGACAACATCCGGCTCGGCATGATGATCTCAGTAACGGCTAATTTCACCTCGTCACCATCATCACTGACTCTGACGAGGTGGGGGGCAAAATGTTGGGGTCAGGTTTCACTCCACTGAAATCAACAGTTAAAAATGGTTAAGTACAAAGATGGACCTAGCCGAGGCGACGAGCCACATGACTCTGCAATCCGAACCGGTGAACCATGGGCTTCGGTGGACCTAGCTGCCTAGCCAGCAGGCTCGGCAGATCGAGAAAAGGGGCTGAAGATCCCGTAGGGCCCGGTGCACCGAAGCAACGAGCCGAAGGGTTCAGTGGGCCGAGTGACAAGCCCAATTCTTTTGTAGACCGAGGTGACAAAGCAGAGGCTTCGATGGGCCGAGTAACGAGCCAAAAGCTTCGGCGGGACGAGCAACGAGCCCAATTATTTTGTAGGCCGAGGTGACAAGCCAGAGGCCTTTGGTAGGCCAAAGCGACAAACCAAAGCAAGAAGCCCACGACTCTCAGCTGACCTGTAAGGATCGGAGGAGAAAGGAAAATATGACCATGAAGAAAGGAAGTTGGCTAAAACATAGGAAGTCTTCCTAATCCTATTAGGATTTATTTCAATCGACTTACACTTGTATAAAGATGCATGTACTTCTCTTAAGAAGAGGATGACAAATTCTTACTTAGCAAGAATACTTGTGATTTCTCTTTCAGAACTCTTGTATTCGAAGCTCTTATACAAATCAATAAAAATCATCTTTGGATCTCTGTTCTCGTGGTTTACTCATAGAAATTTTGGTTCCCTTAATTTTTTCTTGCCAAGTTTAGTTGTGCGAGTTTCCACTCCCACAAATGATTCCGTCGTTATTGGCCGGAGGCGCTGTTCGTTCTTCTGTTCTCGACATCGTTACCAGGCTTTCGAACTTTTGAGTCTATAAAATCTTGAGATTCCCCACATACGGCGCCAGTTGATGAATCCAGATACCGTAAAATAGCTTGGATCGATCAAACAGTTAAGAGGATTCGTGATTTTTACTAAATAAGTTCAAAACTAGGGTAAAATAATCGGAAATGGGAGAAAACTATGAATTGTATTAATGATCCTCTCCTTCTTGAATGAAGATACAAGTATATTTATACAAGGCATATGCGGGTTCAATAAAAAATTATACGAAACAGAAAACTTCCTATTTTCTCGCGGGTTTTCCTTTTTGATCGTCATCTTTTACTTTTTCTTTGGAGCCTCTAGGTCGGCTAAGCTTCGTGGCCTTGTAAATAGGTTGGGCCGAACTTCGACGTTGTGGGCCGAGCCGGCAGGTCTGTTCATCATCACGAGCCGAGACTGCGTGACGGCCTTCTCGGCTCATTTGGGCCTAGTTCGTTTTCCTTCCTGGGACGGTTCGGATCCAGGTAGGCTCTTTAAGGTGGATACTATACCCGTTTTCATCAAACCACACATTTTTCTCCTATTAGAATATTTAAAAAGAAAAAATTATAAAAACTTTTTAATATATCATAGAAATTAGAAATATCAAGATTGTAGGGTATGTCTCCCATATAGTTAAATATATTTTACCTTACGAAATTTAATTTGCATGAATTTTTGCTTGGATTTAAGCATTTTTTTGTATAAATCGAATATGTTGAACATTAAGGATTCTCTCAAACTTATTTATCAAAAGATCAAAGATTGGTTTGACCAATAAGATAACGCGTATAAATTTAGAAAGTTCACCAAAACCCAAAATAACGCGTTAGTATGTAAAAAAAATTAAAAATTATAAAATAAATAAATTAAAAAATGCAAAAACTGACGATATTTCAAAATTCAAGCATGATTTTGTTTGTTTTCAATTCCTACTGTATGAACATTTTAGATTTTGCCAATACCAATAACTTGTATGGTTGATAGTTTTATAAGTTTCAATAGTTTGATTGATAGCAAACAGAGCGATGACTCTTGTTTCTCTTTATAAGAGAAATTATCAAAAAAAATTAGATATATATATTTGTCGATAAACGTATAGTGTTTTCCTTTAAAAATTGTAAAAATATTATATTTGTAAAGTTGTATGGTTATAACAAAATTGCAAACAATCGGGATACAATTAAGTGATATTAAAGAAAGTAATTGTATAATCAATCATATTTTCAAATACAATACAATTCTATTTGTATGGTATTTAAATGGACAGAAATAAAAAATTTTGTAAAGTAAATTTAAATTGACATCAATTAAAAATGATTCATCGTTAAAACGTTATGTTATATAAAATTTTGAAATATTAAAATGTTACGTTTTAGTTAGGCTTAATTTTGTAAGACATGTATTTGTGGACTTATATTAAAAAAATTAATGGGAATCTGTAGCGATTTTTACCATGTCATATATAATTAATTAGAATGTTTTGATTAGTTAATTTAATTGATGTATCCCTTAAATTTCTCTCTAATCATCACATATGATTTTTTACATTTTTTCTCTGTCTTCTCAATTTATATAGGGAAAATGACTAAAAAAAACTCTACTTTTTAAAAGTGTTCATTAATATCTATAATTTTTTAGAAATTATTTTATTCCTCTAAAAACATAAAACTTCATAAGTAAACATCAAACTATTTAAAAAGTGTTAGTTTAATACCCAGATTTTTTAGGAATCGTTTTATCTCTATAAAAACAGAAAATTCCACAAATAAATACCAAACTTTTTTGTCAACTTATGAATTTCAACTAAACAAAAAAATCTGGTTAACCAAAGAGGTGAAACAGAGTTTACATACATACACACTAAGGAGCGAAAAGCAGCGCTGCATGCTAAATGTCTGCCTTACCATTATGACTGCATTGAATGTAAAAAATTGAGAAAAAATGAAAACAAGCTTTTAAGCCTGAAGACATTGGGAATAACATGGAGAAACCGTATCTTTATCAGCTCTTCAAATCTACTTTTTAGGAATATCGTATGGATTTTTAGGTGGAAATATATTGGTTGTATTTATGGATGGCAAAAAACAACATTGACAGAAGCACGAGAGAAAAAGAGGCCGGTTACTGTCAACTGTTCGTAGAGCACCTCGGCGACACTGCACTCACCTGGTTCTCCCGACTATAAGCGAACTCCATCGACAACTTCAACCAATTGTCTACAGCTTTCTTAAAGCACTATTCTATGTTCATGCAGAAAGGCACTTCCAACGCCGACCTATGGTATCTCTCCCAAGGATCCAAAGAATCACTACGAGCTTTCATGGATCGATTCAAAGCTACGGTTTCCAAGATCGCAGTAGTAGATGAAGTAGCGATAGCCGCACTACGTAACGCTTTGTGGTACGATTTGCAATTTCGCGAAAACCTCTTCCACAATGAGCCATCCACCTTATAAGACGCAATGCACAAAGCAACTCGTTACATCGAGGTCGAAAAAGATCGTGCAAAGTTAGCCAAGAAATACGCGCCAACAAGGATGATGACCTCAAGAGAAAAGGAAGACTGCTACGAGCCGGCGAAACACTACGAGAAAGATTACGCGAAAGATGATAGGAGCAAGAAAGTATCAAACTACTACGTTAGTGATAATCAACCTCCGAAACCCTGGAACAAATACAACAGAGAGGACGATCCAAAGGAAGCTGCTGAGAAGTCATACTATTATTTCCATAAGAGATCAGGACATTCAACTGCACAGTGCCGTCATCTACAAAACATCCTCCTTAAAAAGTAACAGAAGGGAGAAATCAGCGATGTCGAATTAAAGAAAACCAATGAGAGCAATAGATCTGATTATCACAACGAACAGCCAAGGTAGGCGCATGAAAATGACGAGAAGCGTACCAACGAACAATGAAGAGAAGGAGATCGGCGGACCGCTGCCGACCTTAACCCACCAAAGCGAAACCGAGATGATCAACACGGGGGAACAATGATTTCGCATCTCAAAAATGAATCAATATGATCATGGGGGCCTCGAAGCATGCAATGATTTGGTACGATCAATTCAAGAGTACGAAAGACAAGCTATCACGACACATAAATGACCAACCGCCATATGCGAAGGTCTTGCGATAAATTTTGATGAATCAGATACTACCGGACTCGATTTACCTCACAATGACCCCTAGTGATCGAGCTCATGATCGGTGATTGTGAAGTAACGAGGATATTGGTCGACACCGGGAGCACGGTGGATCTAATCTACAAAGAAACTTTGAAGAAAATGGAAATCAGTGAAGACCAAATCAAACAGTGCAACCGACCTTTAACATGATTCACTAACGAGACAACTTTGAGCATCGGCACAATCAAGCTTCCGGTATACTTGGCGAGAATGACTAAATATATCAATTTCGTAGTGATCAACGCACCCGCGGTCTACAATGCAATCTAAGGAACACCATGGATGTACGTGATGAAGGCGGCAGCATCGACCTACCATCAGTGCATCAAATTCCCAACCCCGAACGACACTTATACCATCAGAGGCGATCAGAAGATAACTTGTACGTGTTTCGTCAATGAGAAGAAGATTAGAAACAAAGCCGCTCTAGCACTACGAATCACTGACGAATCAATTGATCTTGGCAAATAGAAACCAAAGGATAATCCGGTCATGTAGATTATCGTCGACATGGAAAGACCTGAACGATGTGTAGGAATTGGAACCGACCTACAAGAGGAAATCAAGGATAAGCTCGTCGCACTTCTTCGAAAGAACGTTTCAACCTTTGCTTGGTCAATCGAGGATATGAAAGGTATCGACCCCAAGGTTATCTGCCATGAGCTAAACGTAGATCCGACGTACAAGCCAATCAAACAAAAACGAAGGAAATTGGGCCCCGAATGTGCCAAGGCAGTCAACGACAAATTAGAGCTCCTACTCGGTGCTAGATCGATAACCGAGGTCAAATATCCAAAATGGCTCGCCAATCTCGTAGTGGTCAAAAAGAAAAATGGAAATCGAGGGTATGCGTCGAGTTCACGGAGATCAAAAAAGCTTGTCCCAAAGATAGTTTTCCATTGCCACATATCGATCGTCTCGTATAAGCAACAGCCGGGAATGAACTTCTATCGTTTATGGATGCATTCTCGGGGTACAACCAGATCCTCATGCATCCTGACGACCGTGAAAAGATAGTATTTATAACGGACGTATGAATATACTGTTACAAGGTAATGCTTTTCGGATTAAAGAACGCAGGAGCAACTTATCAATGGCTCGTCAATAAAATGTTTGCCGACCAGCTCGGCCAATCCATGAAGGTTTACATCGACGACATGTTGGTTAAGTCTTTCAACGCTAAGGACCATATCGACCACCTGAGCAGATGCTTTGAGACCTTGAAACTATATGGAATGAAGCTCAACCCGGTAAAATGCACCTTCGCCGTTACGGCCGGTGAATTCCTAGGGTACATCGTCACTCAAAGGGGAATCAAGGCCAACCCGAAGCAGATCGCTGCCATCTTTCTACCAGCTACTCCGTGGAAACAAAGATTTTGAATGGAACGACTAGTGTGAAGAAGCATTCAGGCAGCTCAAAGAATACCTTTCTACACCCCCTATCCTAGCTAAACCTGAAGAGGGAGAAATATTTTACTTATATGTCGTGATTTCCTGTTCGGCAGTCAGCGGAGTACTTGTGCACGAGGATCGAGGAGAAAAAAAATCTATCTTCTACGTCAGCAAGACCCTCAATGGAGCCGAGATAAGGTATTCCACGGTAGAAAAGCTTGCCTTCGCCGTCCTCATCTCATCTTGACAATTACGACCATACTTTCAGTCCAATACGATTATCGTCCTCACCAACCAACCTTTGAGAATGATATTGCATAGTCTAAGTCAATCAGGGCGATTTACCAAATGGGCAATCGAGCTTTGCGAGTACGACATCGAGTAAAAAGGCCGAACTAATGCGAAGTCGCAGGTCTTGGCAGATTTCCTTGTCGAACTTCCACCCGAACTGCTTACCAACGATCTCCCAAAGGAAGGATGGTGGACACTGCACGTGGATGGAGCCTCATCAAGACATGGCTCTGGAGTCGGGTACGTCTCGAATCACCGACAGGGGAAGTATTGCAACAATCATTCCACCTCGGCTTCACCGCATCCAACAATGAAGCTGAGTATGAGGCATTAATCGTTGGTCTCCGTCTGGCCAAAGGAATCAAAGCAGAATAGGTCCGATCCTTCAACGACTTCCAACTTGTCACTAACCAATACAATGGGGAATACAAAGCAAATAACGAAAGAATGGATGCATATCCCAAAGTAGTCCAGGAGATCGTAAAAGACCTCAAATTCTTCGAGCTCACAAAGATTTCCCGATGAGATAACACAGCGGCCTATGCACTGACCACATTGGCTTTGACTTCGGATCCGGATTTGTGACGCATCATTCCGGTGAAAAACATAGCCGCCCCGAGCATAGATCTCCCCAAAAGAGTGCATCAAATCACCGACCCGCTAACGAAAAATATTGAAGATGAGATAATGGCTGAGCCAATGAATAAAGACACGAATCCAGAAAAAGACTGGAGGGATGAGATCAAATTGTATATCTACGATGGTGAGGTCCCGGCAGATAGATGGGCAGCTCGTCAATTAAAAGCACGAAGTGGAAATTACATAGTACATAAAGGAGAACTTTATAGGTGGAGCTCGTCGAGGTTACTACTACGATGTATTCATGGAGACGAGGTCTTCAAAGTCCTGAGCAAGACGCATGACGGAGCCGGAGGTAATCACTCTGGAGGTCGGTCACTCGCGCTCAAAATCAAGAAATTGGGGTTTTCTGGCCAAGTATGATCTCGGATTGCGAAACATATGCTGCCAAGTGTGATGCCTGTCAACGCCATGGTCCACTAAAGCATGTACCAATTGAAGAATTTTCCTCAGCAACCATCGCTTACCTATTCATGCGTTGGGCAATAGATGTCGTAGGACCACTATTACCTTCGCATCTAAAGAAGTACATCTTGATCATGACTGATTATTTCAACAAATGGGTTGAAGCTAAAGCCTACACCAAGATCGAATGACTTGACGTGCAGAAATTCGTGTGGAAATATATTATCTGCCGACATGGGCTTCCATACGAAATTGTCACCGACAACGGACCTAGTCTTACTGGCAGAGTCTTCGACAATTTCTGTGCCAAATGGAGAATCCGACTAAGCAAGTCCACTCCTTACTATCCCCAAGGAAATGGGCAGGCCGAAGCAAATAACAAAACGATCATCGCCGGATTGAAGAAAAGATTGGGAGCTACCAAAGGAATCTGGACGGAGGAGTCGATGGAGTTCTTTGGTCGCACCGAACATCACTCGCCAACCTACCGGACAAACACCCTTCTCCTTATCCCATGGCATCGAGGCGATGGCCTCCGCTGAAATGAATGTAGGAAGCCTACGACAAGTGCTGATGACACATAATATGGATCTCAAAAATGATCGACTACATGACAGATTGGACGAATTGGAAGGATTACGAGACCAGGCGTTACTTTGGATTCAGAACTATCAGCAAGCTCGGCGCACACTGGGAAGGACCTTACTTAGTGTCAAAAATCGTGAAACCTGGAGTATATGAACTCATGGAAATGAATGGAGAGGCCGTCCCACGACCTTGGAACGCTTGGAATCTAAAGCGATACTACTACTGAAAGGGATAACTCCTCAAGGATCACCTCGGCATCCCCTCTCTCTAGCGCCACCCAAAAAAAAACTCACATTTTGTAAGTGAACTACGAGCGGCTTGATTCCTCTTCGGGTATACGTAGGAAGCCTTTTACAAGGTACATCTGCGATTTTAATATAAATAAAATATTTTTTTTATAAAGCATGAGGTCGTCTACTTAAATAAATTCGGCGCAACTAGGAATATCCAATTCCACAAACTCTTCGTAGTTTAAATTTATTCACATCGCCGTCCTGACCAGGTGTTCGATATTCTACGCGCTCCTCATGGGTGCTGTGGTGAAATAATCCACGCTTCAAACCTCTAAATCTAACCCACTTATGTTGGATATTTAAAGCCGAGCTCAGCCTTGCACATGTTCTAGGTCGGCTAAATAACAAAATGCTGGACTAAATTCGCATATTTATGACCTATAGAACAACCAATAGGATAAGCCGAACAACAGTATTCGCGCCTATATTTCACAGATTACCAAGAAATTTCTTTTTACCAAAAAAAATCTTATGTTTCGAAACCTTTTCTAAGAACTCACAGCTCAATTCGACTTATTAACTAAGTTACACAAAAGAAATAAAAGAAAAACGAGATAAATTCTACTTTCGTTTCTGACACAACTATACAAAGACATCTCATGTCAATTCACAAAGAAAAACAAAAAACACGAATTCGTATTCGATTGATGAACGACGAAGAAGACGATAAGACAAAAAGAAGAGAACACCGACATCACATACTCATTAAACAGACAAGAAAAAGGGGGGAACTGTGTCCAAACTTAAATTTACAAAACAAAAGAGAAGAAAGAAGAAAGAAGAAAGAAGAAAGAGACGAAATAAACAATAAAAACATAAAAGCCATATGCGACTTTAAGCTTCTTCATCTGACACCTCAGCAGGGACGGCAGTCGTAGCTCGAGGGTCGATCATTCCATACTGATCAACACCGGGAAGCACCTCGGTCTGTACGTCATGAGCTCGAGAACTATGAGGAGGGGTAACGACAAAGATATCTTGTGGAAGATCTTCCACATCCAATTCCATGGTCGCAGCAAGGAATTTGGCCCCTTTTTCCTCGAGCTCTTTCAACACCTTTTCGGAGACCACGACCCCTTCTTCCTCTGAAAAAACTTTAGACCCGCCAACGTCCCCCGGCATTGACTAAGCTCCAGGATTTCTGGATTAAGTTTCTCTCTGGCAATGAAGTAATCTTTGATTACTTCAAGCCGAGCTGCATACTTAGCAGAGGGCTCAGCTCGAGTACGACTCTCCACCTCCCGCATCGCCTTGCCCCTCGCCAACCTTAGGTGCTTATGCTCCGATTCGACTAAGGCCTGAGAGGATTCGAGATTCCCCTTTAAGACCCCATTCTCAATAGAAATAGCCAGTAGACGAGCTTTTACCGCGGTCAACTCCGCTTCGGCTTTCTCCTTCACATTCTTGAGATGAAGCACCCTGTCCTTGAATTCGTCAATTTGGGTTTGACGATCAACCGATGTAGACTCGTAATGACGAGCCTTCTCTGTCTGTTCTGACAGGGATTTCTTCAGTTCAAGTATCTCGGCGTTTTTCAGCGCAAGAATCTCCAGGACGGCGGCTTGGGAAGTAACTCTCCTTGCCGACTTGAGCTTGTTTTCGTACGACTTCACAGCAAAGTTCGCAGAGGTTATGACCTGCAAATAAAAAAATAAAAAAAAACATGCTCGTAAGCATATGAAAAAAATACTAACAACGAGGAAAAAAAGCGACAGAATTGTACCCGGACGATGTCAAGAGCCAAGGCTTCGTAAGCCTTGGAACATTCGAGTTTTTGAACTTCAGGATGGAAGTTCGTGGCTGCTCAGCGATCACTTGAGATAGGGACAGTCGAGTTACAGTAATTGAAATACCAGCTCATGTCAACGCTGGACCTACGCGATCGATGTTCGTTGGTAACTGAGACTTCAGATCTATGTCTTTTGGCAGACGAGACCCGTTCGTCTGCCGGCCTCTTCCTTGAGGGGTCAGAGGAAAGAGGAGGTTGTTCCCTCACACCTGAATGATCAGCAACGGGTTCATTTACAGGAGGACTCTTGGGAGCGCCGCCATTCTGAAACGGGGGAACTCTCCAAGCCACCAAGTCAGCTTTCGCCCTCTCGCGTACCTCCTCTTTCTCTTTCGTCTTATTTCTAGGGGGAGCAATGCCTTTCCCATTATCTTGATTTTCTGAGAGGCAGACTCCCTTGTCAGACAATATTTTAGATCGTCTCTCTCTTTCGACCTCCACTCCGGTCGTCGTTTCCTCCCGGATCGCCACCTCGTTCGCAGCCTCTACCTCGGTTGTGTTCCTCTCAGCGACCTCGGACGATGGTACATCAATATTCTCCACATTCTTGGCGCCCTCTTTGGCCAAAGAGTTACTAGATTTCCTTAGGTCAGAGGCGAAGTCAGGAATGATGTCGAGTCTTCCCATTTTAACTCTTTGGCGGTTTGCTCCCCAACGATCTGGAACAAGCAGAAAATAAGTAATCTTTAAATATAAGAACTTCAAAAATGGAAATTGAAGTTTGAATGAATATTTACCAATCTGGGCTCGGCTTCGTCGGATCCGTGAGAGATCGAACTGTGGCCACCTGCGTTCCCTGATTTCACGGAGTTTTTTTCACCTTGTCAGGAAAACATGGCGTGGGGAACGAACCGTAGTTAAAGTGACGTACTACAAACAAAAGAAAAGAAAAAAATCAAGGTTAAAAAACCTAAGGAATAACCATAACAGACGATGAGCTAATCAAGGCATATACCCATAGTTTGTTTCCATTTCCGTCTATAAGATCGAGAGACGTCAGAGATCGACGCGTTATTGATTGTGACGAAGAAATACATTTCGTCCTAGCAATGAACCTTGCTTTTGGAATGGGTAATCAGTTTGTACCCTGGCTTCGTGATGATATAAAACTGATCGGTTTGAAGTCCTTTGTTTATTGAGGACATCTCCTCAAACACCTCGACCGTGACCTCAACCCCCAACGTTATGACCGACCAAGTTGCAAACACCTCCTATACGAATATGGGTGAAGGAGACATCACGATCAGCACAATACTTGACAAAAATGTATGGTAAGGGGAACCACATGACGCAATACGAGAAGAATACCTCGTACAGACATATATACCCTTTTGTGCAATCCCAAGGACGTTCGCCCTCTTTGGGTACTATGAATTCTTGCTCGGAAGACATCTCGCACCCTACCCTCATATCCTCAAGGGACTGCACGGCCGATTCAGTGGGATTTACCATGGGTGTTGTCGCAGACGGGTTTCGCTCGGGATGCTGTTTTACTCTTCGGGGTCTTCTCTCCCTTAGCTCCTTTTTTCCTAGAAGGTTTGGACTTTGGAGTAGGTTCCGCTTCCTCCCCGTTCTCTTCCTCCTCATTTGCCTCCTCGACATCCTGTTGTTCAACCTGGTTTTCCCCCGCATCATCCTCATTCACTCCGTCAAGTTGTTCCTTGTTTGTTGAGCTCTCCCCGCTTTCTAAATCCCCTCCAACGACTTGATCTTCCAGATCATCTTCCAGATCATCTTCCAGATCATCTTCCAGATCTTGACCTTCGGGGTCACGCCGAGGGAAAAGCTCATCCAAATTCTCATCAATGAGATTAGGAGGAACAATATCAGTGGCGGTAAATCTGGATGTAGCTTCATCACCGCCGGGGTAGCGACGATGATGCAGAAGCATGGGCATCACCAAAGATGAGGAAGTCTCTGAAGAACTGGGTTCTCGACGAACTGGAGATGGACCGGCAGGTGAATTAACAGCGGAAGGAGTCGCCTCGCCGGAGGTAGGAGCTGTTCTCGAACTAAGATACGAGTGAGACATCTTTGCAGAGATTTTAAGAGGACAGATTCACTCGAAAAACTACGAAGATACGAGAAATACGACACCAGAAATCTAGTCGAAATAAAATAATAAAGCAGAAAACACATAGATAGGGAGAGAAGTTACCTTTCGGATGAAGAAGAAATGAAGAAGGAAGACGCCATATGAGATATTTATAGAGAGACAGCGGTTACTAGGTGTAATCATTAGACCTAACCGTCGTTTCGAATTTCAAAATAGGCAACTCTTCGACGTCCCATCGAAATATATGGCCAAAATTGTGCCACGTGTCAGAAAGAAAAATGCGTGTCGATTCAAAATCCATGCCGAGCTGAAATTGCTTGAAATCCACCGACCTCTCTCTCCGACTTGATCGACGAACTAGGGGACCTTATTGATGGTGTCGGATTTAGCACCCATCTTAGAGACCCGGACCGACCCGAAAGAATACTGGAGGTCGACCCAGGAAGGCAGAACGAACTGGGCATGGATGGGCCGAAAAGCCTAAGAAACGACCTCGGCCCACAACAGCGACCGGGTTTAATGGAGTTCGGCCCACGGTGTTGAGTTTGGTCTATCTGATCGAATAAGCCCATGAAGCCCACCGACCTGGAGACTCTAAAGAAAAAAGAAAAGATGACAATTGAAAAGAAAAAAGGCTAGGAAATAGGAAATTTTCCTATTTTTATTAGGTTTTAGAGAACCGACTGTTAGTTGTATAAATATACATATAATCTCATAAAATTAGGGGATCAAATCATTAATACAGAACACAAATTCCAAACTTTTTGGCTTTCCGACTTTCTGTTTTAGCTTTCTAACTTGTTTGATAGATCCAAAATATCTAGAGGTGTCCGGATTCATCAGATACATAGGTTTTCTTTTTTATTCCAAAAATCAAAATGAGACAAAAAGAGAACGATATTTATCTATTCTGATTTATTACCCAAATGTTTAATTATAAGTTATCATAGTTTATGGTAAATTCAGTTAAGTGAAACATATCAGTTTTATTTAATTTTGTCAATTACATATGTCACGTCATCTTCCTTTAACGGATTAAAAATGATGTTTTGACCATTTGACGGAAATAACATTTGAGGTCCAAAACGAACACTTTTAAAAAAGTTTAGTATTTATTTGTGGAGTTTATTGTTTTTCAAGGAATAAAATATTTCTAAAAAAGTTTAGGTATTAAATGAACACTTCTAAAAAATAGAGTTGTTTGAAAAACAACTTTTTGGCTTTCCGACTTTCTGTTTTAGCTTTCTAACTTGTTTGATAGATCCAAAATATCTAGAGGTGTCCGGATTCATCAGATACATAGGTTTTCTTTTTTATTCCAAAAATCAAAATGAGACAAAAAGAGAACGATATTTATCTATTCTGATTTATTACCCAAATGTTTAATTATAAGTTATCATAGTTTATGGTAAATTCAGTTAAGTGAAACATATCAGTTTTATTTAATTTTGTCAATTACATATGTCACGTCATCTTCCTTTAACGGATTAAAAATGATGTTTTGACCATTTGACGGAAATAACATTTGAGGTCCAAAACGAACACTTTTTAAAAAGTTTAGTATTTATTTGTGGAGTTTATTGTTTTTCAAGGAATAAAATATTTCTAAAAAAGTTTAGGTATTAAATGAACACTTCTAAAAAATAGAGTTGTTTTAGTCATTTTTCAATTATATATAAAAAGTTATATTTACGACTAATTCAGTCTAAAATTGAACACGAAAAAGGGCAATTCTCATAAATAGCACTAAACCAAGTTTTGTGGACAAAAATAGCACCTTATCTTCAAAGTTCCACAAATACCACAATTTCTTATCTAAAAGACTAAAAGCCCCTTATTTTAATATGAGACTTAAATAAAAAAATTTAAAAAAAAATCAAAAAAGGAAAGATTATCGTCATCTCCTCTCTTTGTCGGAATCGGAATCGATGCCGTAATCATCGTCGGAATCGTTAACGGTATACTCTCTCTCTCTCTCTCTCTCTCTCTCTCTCTCTCTCTCTCTCTCTCTCTCTCTCTCTCTCTTTTTCAATGAATCTCGATGGCTTAGCTTCTCTGACGAAGCCGAGATGACGACGATTGAGCGATGCAGATCTGGAACCGAAAATCCCGTTCGATCACTGCACAGTCTCAAGCGAGGTACACGCGTTGGCAAAGATGGTCACGGATGAGTTTTCGAAGAAGAAGCTAGGAAGAAATCGAGACTCGAGGGTTCAAATCTCAAAAATCTGGCTATGAGGTACACGCGTTGGCAAAGATGGTCACGGATGAGTTTTCGAAGAAGAAGCTAGGAAAAAATCAAGACTCGAGGGTTCAAATCTCGAAAATCTGGCTACGAAATCGGTTCTGGTTGAAGAGGAACGAGCGATTGAAGAGGAAGAAATGCGAAGAAACTGTTGCTGCTGGAGAGGGATGATTAGCAAAAGGAGCGCCTAACAATCTCGGCGTAATCGTGAACTGATGACGACAAAGAGAAGAGGACCTACTTCTATCAAGAAGCTTGAGAGCCTTAAGAAGACTGTATCCATGGTTGAGACAACAACAACGCCGAGGTATTCTCTTAGGAGCGTGACAAAAGAGATAGTTTGGCTTATTCACTGTCTCTTGGTGTTGGACTGATATTTAACTCCAATTGTTTGCTTAGAAATTGTGTATTGGATTGTTGGAATCCGTTAGAACATTAGTCTCTAGGGTTTTTGGAAGATTTGTGGAAATGCAGGGGTTTGTGAAGCTTACAATGTTCTATTTTCTGGATTTTGTGTCATTTGTTAGTGGAGTTAATTAAGTCAAAGGTAAATTCCATCTGCTAGGTGATGTTTACTAGGTGAATCAAAGAATAAACTGGAAAATTAGCTAGTGTTGCAGCTGGTTTGTTTCTTCATCAATTGATAAGCAACAAAGCAATTGTTTACTAGATGATGTTTATGCTAGTTATACTTGTAACGTTTGCTTATCAATGGGCCAAAGCTAACATTTTTCTTATTTGCGAGAAATTTGTGCATATACATATGCTAAATGTTACTCAAGTTGTAAATATGGAGGCATGAGAGAATGTAAATTCATTTGGTCCTCTGTCATCTCTTTTTCTTAATAATTTTCATGTTTCTTGATAATTTAGGAAGATCTTCCTAAATATGTAAGAATCATTCCTAAATAAATATTTAGGAAGCCTTAATGATTATTCAGGAATGATTCCTACGTATTCAGGAAAGTCTTCCTAAAAAATACAAGAAACAAAGAGTTTGCTTTCTCAAATTTTGTTGTTTTTATTCTAGTATATTTTATTTTACAGGTGAGTATAACATGCATCCTACCAGCACTTGATGAAGATAAGGAAGATTCTTATCATTAGAAAATATGGAAAATGCAGAGTTAGATGAGATGATTGAATTGGTAGACAAAGGTTATCGAATAATTAAGTCTGATTAGGATAATGGAGCAATTGACGTAGGCGATGCAATGGAAGCAATTGCTCGACCCTGTGATGCATATAAAAAATAATAAGTATTATTAATCAAGAGATAACGTTTGGAGTCAAGAGATAAAGTTTGGAGATACAACGGCTTGGAAGAATTAGCTATCTTTAGCTTCTCTGCAAAACCTATGTAGGGTGATCTTTTTTATAATTTTGTCAATTTGAATATATTGGTTGTATGAACGTATGTATGATATTTTATGAATGTATATATGATAATCTTGTCACTTTGAGTATTTTTAGGTTTATGAACGTATGTATGATATTTTATCATTTATGAATGATTGTCTTGTCACAAAAAATTCAAGTTCATCAGAATCAAAAGTGGCAATGCTATATCATCACAAATTTTGTTTTTGTTAAGTTAAGACACCTTTCTAAAATATTTATGAAAGATTACTACATATTTAGGAAGGCCTTCCTAATTCGGAAGGCTTTCTTAAATGTTTATGAATGATTCCTGACAAATCAAGAATGCTTCCTAAATTTGTATTTCGGAGGGTTTTCTAAAGAATTAAGAAGGTTTTTCTAAATAATTAATAAACAAGAATACACACTTAAATTATGCAAGATATGCAACATTAGTCAATCGATTGCATTTGTGACTTGATATTTAGAAAGGCTTTCCAAAATATTCAACTTCAATTTGCCATCGGTAACTGTAGGTCTCCGATGCACTTGGCCGATGCGGAAAACCAGTGACCGATTTTGCTGCTGGAAATAATTAACTTTCAAACATATGTTTCATGTATGTATAATTGAGATTCATAATTATTTATTTATAACATATATATATGTATTGGGAAAACAAAAGATATATTTAAACTTGAACCTCCATATAAATTATGCAGTACTTGCGTGCGTTGATTTTTGTCAACTTCGGAATCTTCATTGTTGTGTATGGTCTTTGATTGAGTGCTGCTCCCAACATGAGCAATATGACTGAATTTATCATTCACCTATAATCCAGATAAAAAGAAATTTAATTGAGCTAAAAAAAGAGTTACAAGTGATTTAGCAAGGAATGTTCATCATGAAAATTTGTGTAAGAAGAATATTACCTATTTTTTTGCATGCACATTAGATTCAGCTACATATGGATCACCATCTACAACTCGCAACATATGTCTTTTCTCCACATCACAAATCTGTTGAGTGTGTATGGTCTTTGATTGAATGCTGCTACCAACAATCTCAACAGCAACGTCGTTCCATTTGTCACTCACCTAAACCAAAAGAAAACAGAATTTAGTATTGAAAGAGTAGTAAGTAAGCTAAAACAAATGTGACATACGTTTTAGGAAGGCCTTCCTAAATGTTTAGGAATCCTTCCCGAAATTTGTATTTAGGAAGCTTTTCTAAACGTTTAGGAAAGCCTTCCTATATAGTTAATAAACAAAGAATGCACATTTTAATTGAAAGCTATGTAACAGTAATAACTCAGTTACATGTGCGACTTACCGTTACACACAAACGAATTAGTTCAACATCTTATTTTATCTTCTGGATGAGTGTTCTTACTTGGCGATCATTTCGCACATAAATAGGTGTAGAATCCTCTACCATCGCTTTCATTCTCATTGGAAGTCCATAACCGAGTGAAATATCTCTTTCTTTAACTGAGCAATCAATGCCAAAATCTTCGACAACCATCTCAACTAGCTCCTTGTATGTAACGTTCTCATCTACCTCACAAAGGGATCCTCCTTTGTTACTATCTACAAGAAATTCCAATTGGAGTTTGTCATTTAACTTCCACTCACCGAAAACAGCATAGATCTCAACCATACTTTTTTGAAATAAAGAAAAGAAGATAAGATAGAGACATATGAAACACATATCAAGTGAACTAAGAACTAACAATTAGCTATTTTCACAATTACAAATTCCCACGAAAACCTCAAGCCAATAAAACATCAGAGCAAAAACGAGCTAAACAATATAATATCGTAGGTCGTTTGGAGAAATTCAGAGACAAACCAAAGGTAAAAGTGTTGGGTCGAGTTTTTTCCCCAAATCAATATCAAAACTCGAATATGGTTTTGTTTTTCCCAAATCGATCCAAAAATAGAGAAGAAGGAGAATACATACTGAATCTATTAGAGATTCAGATAGGGGATTCGAATCACGATCCCGATTCGATGTCGTCGTCATGGTTTTTTGAAGAACGTGATTTGATTTCCAGATTTGAAGAAATCACCGCTTACAGAGACTACCGTCGATTACAGAGACCACCGCCGATTACACAATCGATCTGAGATCGTCGATTGGATCTCCGAGATCCGAAACTTCTTTTTTTTATTTTATCAAATAAAATATTCTTTAAAAAAAAAGAGAATTATGAGAGTTTAATATTCTTTTTCTTTTTAAATAATGAGAATTCTTAATTAAATGAGGGTATAAATGTCTTTTGTTCTCTATACTAATGGTATTAGTGAAACATTGATATTTTGGTGGTATATTTGGAAGGAAAACATCATTTGATGGTATTCTAGAGAATTTTTTTTAAAAAAATTCTATAACTATTGAAAACCACAAAAAAAGAAAAACAAATCATAAAATCACGCCAGACACAAATGGGCATACCTTGGCCCATAGCACACTAAAGGATTTTATAAAATTATTCGGATCAAACCCCATACTTCTGTGGAAATCCCCAGAATCCCCAAAAGTCACCAAAAACTTGAATCCACATGATACGTCATCATACTAATATAGGTCGGGATATTTCATAGCATGGATAGTGCTCTTGCATGATAATGACTAGCAAGTTGCAGGATATAATTATATGTATCGTCAATACTTTAATTATTTATAGGTCATGGATGCTAAGGGTGGAATTATTATTCGGAATCCGATATTCAATTTGGGATTTGCTCCGAAAATTATGATATCCAGAATGTCCGAATCCGGATAGTAAAATTTGAAGATCCGGATATCCAGATCCGGATCCGGACATATTAAATATATTAAAAACGTATATTTTTTTAATATCTTACAGATAAGTTATATATATATATATATTGATTTTAGTTATTTTCTAATATATCATATTTATTTTGAAAATATTATTTAAAATTTTAATTTTTAAATTTTTAGTATTTTAATTTAGTTATTTTAATTATTTTATTATTATTATCGGATACGGATCAGGATCCAGATTTCCGCGAATATTCTTTTTTTATCAAATACTCGAAATTCAGATATCTGAAAACCACGATTCTAAATACTTTTATCACGGATTCGGATATTCTGAAATTTCAGAATATCTGAAATTGTCTCACTCTTAATGGATGCCACTTAGGTCACGAAGTGTCTATACACACGCAAAAATTAGATATATTATTCGCTAATAGTGCAATAATTATTTTAATTATTAATAAATAACCACTTGTTCGGATATATATATATATATTCCCTACTTCATTACTGGCAGAAGAAGGTTCTAGATCATACCTAAAGTTAGGCAACTATATATATATATATATATATATACTATTTTATTTTAAAAAATTTGCATCTGATAGCAACCAACTATCACTATATTTGCAAACTAACTATGACACTATTTGAACAACTATTCACATTTCATTAATTCGATTCTACCCCTATATAGCTAGACATGCTTACGCTTTGTAGTATAAGCGTGTATACATATCTTGTCAGGAGAAGATCTAAAGAAATATTTTGTTTGAATTAAGGCTATACATACAAAGTCTATAGAAATACGACTATACATACAGACGATACAAACAAAGACAGTATATTTTGAAGGGGAAAAAGAAAAAAAAAATTGAAAGTTTATCAGAGACGTCTCTTCGTTTGCAGAGAAAGAAAGTGCGAGTTTTGTGGTGGTTTGTAGAGAGAAAAAGTGCAAATTTTACGAAATCCGGCGAAAAATCCGACTGTTGTCACACAGCGACGCCGCCGAGAAGGGGGTATGTGGAGTAGTAATTTTTTACCAAGTATGCATAATGATTTTCAACAATTTATTGTCCCTAGTTGCTGCATGTTATAGATCTCAAACTTTTCTCACAGATTAAGATGGAGGAGATGCCGGAGTTACCGAGAAGGATGTTTGCCGTAAGCGAGGAGCCGGTGGGGATTAGGGTTACTTCATATGGACCCTCAAGCGGGATTAGGTCGATTATAAACGCCTTGGAGGAAGAAGAAAGAGAGGTCATTCGAAACTCGTCGTTTGGCAAGTTCATTTCCATAGCGGAGAAACCCTCTTACTCCCAAAGATTTGGAAGGTATATCATATCCAGACAACTGAAAGTAAAAAACAAGCATGAAATTTGGATCTTGTATGCCGGGAAACCGATAAGGTTTTCGTTGAGAGTTTTTGCGATTGTGACTGGTTTGCCTTGTGGTAAATTTCCGAAGAAATCGAAGCAGAGGCTGAAGAACAACATCACCGAGACGCCTTATTGGCCTTCTCTTTTTGGGAAATTGGGGTCCGTGACTGTTGCATCCGTGATAAAGATGGTGAAGAGGAAGATGGTGACAGACAAAGAAACAAGGATTAAGTACGCTTGTCTCGATCTCGAGTCTTTTTTTTCTTATCCTTGGGGAAGGCTAGCGTTTGACATGGTCATGAGTAGTATCAAAGAGAGGAACGAGATTACTCTATCGCAAAACACAGTTGCGATCAAGGGCTTTCTGCATGTCCTTCAACTGGTGATGGTTGAAGCCGTACCTGCTCTGCTTGAGGTAGTTCAAGTAAACTCTACCTCTTCGTCTGAGTCAGAAGGAGAAGGAGAAAGAGACGGGCCCCGAGAGAAGAAGATAAGCCTCAGCCCTGCGCACGCAAGAGATCTGCACGAAGCTGGAATGGTATAAGAAACCAGTTTTCATTTTAATTAGGTAATATGGTCGTGGATGTACTTAGATAGTTAATTTTTGATAGTGCTAAGATAGGTTCGATATAACGGCTACATTGGAAACTGGTAGTTAATATATACAATATTCGGCCATCTCAGACGATAACGGACATGTTTCACATGTGCAGACTGATGTTGACTGCATAATAGCCGATGATGGTGGGACAGAGCTCGATGAAACGGAGCTTGGGTGGTCAGATGAGGAGGTTGATGTTGCGGTTGATAACATGCTTGGACTTATCAACCAGGAGCATAGTTTCTGCAGTTCGATGTTTTCGAGAGGAGCTACAAAGGCTGATGTAGCTCGCATGATTAAAGAGGCGCAAGAGAAGAATGCCAAAGCGAAACAAAAGAAATCTGGAGTCACTACAGAGATGGTTGGGCCAAGCAGCGGAATTGGTACGGGGACAGCAATGATGGATAATGATGTGCAACAGATTGCAGATATAGTTGCAGCTAAAGTGAAAGTTGATATCAACAGATTGGAGGGGAAGGTGAGTGAGACGCTTGAAAAAATTGAGGGTTTGAGAACTGTTGTTACTCTTATGGACACATACATAACTAATGAGGTGTCCCAACAAATATCCCAGATGAAAACAGCTGTGATTGATGGCATCATCGAGTTTTTGGACAAGTCAGTGGTTGCTTCGGGGAACAATACGCAAGACAGGAAGGAGAGAAATGCTAACAATGTGCAGAAGGAACAAGTACATTCTGATGTATCTGCGCACAATCAGCAAAACCAGGTAATATTGAAGTGTCTGGGCACCGTTGAGACTATAATTGCAGGTGTTCTTGGGGATCTCGGCCAGGAGTCTAAGGATACAGTATGTGTTCTGTATAGTACACAAAATAAATGAGAGAGTTGATTATTCAGAATTATTGTTGTTAGACATATACATGACATAACTAAGTATATCCTAATTTTGCTGGTTATTCAATTTGCAGATGGACAGAGGCGCCAGCGACGCAAATCGCGGTAATTGGTCTGAAGTAGGAGATAACACTGCAGTTGAACCCGAGAATGTAAATGTAAGAAAAGACTTCACACATGGTGATGTAGCTACATTTCATTGCTTGATATTCCCTCTAACAATGGACTGTATGTGTTTGCATCTAAAGGAGATGCGCTCTGAAGGTGGTCTTATGAAGACCATGGAGAATCCAGGTGAATAACAAAAGCAAGCTGAGGTATTTACCTTTCCTGTACGCGAGGGATAGACAGCAACAAAATGTGATATATATTTTTGAATTTCAGATGCATCATCTATTATTTCCATCACCGTCATTCTCGTTTGGACTATCGCAGGAGGACGAGGATATGCCTTCTGATGGTGGAGACAGAATGGATGTTGTTGGGGAAGCAAATGAAGATGTTGATGGTGGCATCCTTTGTCTTAAGAGCAAGAGGCAGAAAACCATCCCGGCTAGTCTGGTTGAGGACTACCAATGTGACAAGCGCCTGCTACATCGAGCAAGGGAAGCCCACTTGATTGGATATGGAGATGGCCAAGTGGATGACTACGCTGCCAAGATTGCAAAGCTGTATGAGAAGCTCAAGAGCATCCCGTAAGTTAGCTTTGTTTTTTACCACTAATAGGAAATATAATTAGTTAGGCGGATAGAGGTAGAACACAACCTGTTATTTCTAGTAATAGCCGGATATTATTACCAGTAGTCAGTTTTATTACATCACACTAAGCTATTTATATAATTAGTTGGGGTTTTAACAACTTATGCCAACCAAAGGGGAACATGACCGGCTATTATTATGTGTTGCAGGAACATATGTATGGGAGGAGTTAACGTTTCCAGCAAAGAGTTTGCTGACATAGCTGGAAGAACAAGAGCTTTGCAACCTAAGGTTCTTCGTGGTCTTTGTTAAGAATAGGGTATCACTTTATATGGCATTATATCTGATTTCATTTTTTGCAGATGGTTGATTTGCTTATCCAGCACACCCGCTCAGTCATCGGCAAAAAAGGATCACAAACTTTGCCTAAGAAGATTGAGTTTTTCGACACCAAATTTGTTTCTCATCTGGTGAAAAACTACACCAATTTTTCGAAGATAGGAAAGAAAGAAGGTTACCAGTTTTCAAAGCAGCTTTTGCAGTATTTTGAGGATGAAAATGTCAAGAATGTAGATGCTGATCGTTTTTACTTCCCATTCAACTTTGACAAGATTCACTGGGTGGGTGTGTGTGTTGACAACTCGTCCTCCATCATTTATATCCTAGATTGCAACATGGCACTGCGCAGTGACAGTGCAATTTCAAAGGAGCTTAGCCATATCTCCCAGATGTTCCCATATGCGCTTAAGCAGGCTTCCCGAATGTAAACAACAAGAGATCTCAGAGCGTTTACCGTGGAAAAGCCGAAAGGCATCCCCCAAAATGGGATCCATGTAGACTCAGCCGTTGCTGCAGTCCTTTTAATGCAAGCACACACAATTGGTGGTTTAGAAGTTTGCCGGTGCATCACATCAGACCTTCTGCCATCAGAGGCCGAGAGGATAGTTGTTATGATGTATGAGGAGAATTGTGAGGGGTTGTAGGTTTACAAATCGTCTAGTTGTTATGATGTTACATGTATCCTTGGGCAAGACTATGGACGAAGCCCCCCCCCCCCCCCCTCGTGTGTCTTTTGGATGTTGTTTCTTTTCAGATGTCTTATATTTTCTGCTTGTTTCTCTTAATTTTTCGGATGGTTTAGTTGCATTGACGAGGAAACATTCTAGTTGACGAGGAAATATTTTAATTGATGGATAGAATCAACAATATCCAAATTCGAAACACATAGCCGGCCAAACTAAATCGTAGATTTTCAACCCATCTTATAATCTACAATATCCTCCAACTTATAATTTTTGGGATGTCATCTTCTTCTCCGTCTATATCTCATGAGAAAACGTTCTAAGTGACTGGATAAAATATATAATTCCTGAAAATGGAAGACATAGCCGGCCAAACGTAATCTTAGATTGATAACAAATCTTATATATAAAAAGAGGGGCAAACGAAATATTATTTGTCTATTTTTTAAGACGAAAGATTGTAATTGGCCAGGATGGTAACTTGTAATAGACCGGATAAGCTATAAATGATCTGTCTTGTAATGGCAATATTCAAATTTCATCCACATATCCGGCCAAACTAAATTCTAGATTTTTAACACATCTTATATATAAAGAGAGGTAACCTGATGTATCCACTAAATTAATCACTAATATAATTAAACACATCTTATATAAAAAGGGGCAACCTTATTCTTTCACACAGCTGATACAGGTCTCATCTAGGATGTTAACTTATTATCTTACAATATTTAACATGAAAATTCTGCTGACCCAGGTACAGCATGTGATAAGTCGTCACACCAACAACTCCACGCATGCCCCTTTAATCATACGCTTATCATATTGCCATCTTACAAGTTGCTCGGTTGTGACCCAGCCTCTTGCAGCGGCTGCAACCGGTTCGACGTATCAAGCTCCGTACCTTTAACAAAACAATACCAAAAGAAGTTAAGTAAAATAATAGCTAATCTTTAAGGAAGTAATGCGCAGAAGCGTAATCTTACATGGGTTTCCCCACGTGAAAAGAAACGCCTCTTTCTTGGCCTACCAGGTGGGCGTCGCGTACTTGGTGGATATAGAACGAGGCTTGACATTGCAGATGTTAGCTCTAGCACACCGTTCAACTCCGTTATGGGATTAATCGTAGCCGCATACATACGCTTGCATCCAGTTGGCAGTAGAGTGTTCCTTTCCAACAAGGGAGTCAACACGCACCTTTGAACATACAGTAGCAGCAACAACATGAGAACAAGGAATGAGCAACATTTGGAATTCGAAGCAGCTACATGTTTTGTTGGCAAGGTCAACGTGGAAAGATACACTGTCCTTATCCCGGATCTCAAACTCGTTAGTGTTGATTCGACGCACATCATAACCGGAAGATATCTCAAAGTTACTAGCAATAATATCTAGAACTTTGGGGGTTAGACTTTCGATAGAATCCTTGGAGGCTTCACAGCGGGTGGCGAACCAAGTCATCAATTTTGATCTGATGTATTCGACAAGACACACAACAGGATACTCTCTAGCCTCAGTAAGCACGGTATTCCAGGATTCAGCAATATTGGTTGTCATGATATCATACCGTGCCCCCTTGAAATGCGAGCGGGCCCAATGGTCAAAACCGATTCCAATCAAGTAGTCCGCACAACCGAGGTCCATGTTTTTTATTTCAGTAAAGATGCGGTAGAAATCAGCAAGCTTGAAAGCCCTTGCAGTCCTGGAGACTAGGTTTGCTAAGTGCTTCCCTTTGAAATATGTCTTGATGTTCCTTTTGAGATGCACAACACAAGCACAGTGCCCAGCAGACAGTAAACCTACATTTTAACCGGATACGTCTGTCAGTCGAGTATCTAACAACGTACTTACCCGGCCAACATAAATCCTAGCCTATAAGTAGTATATTTACAACTATTAATACCTTGTTCAGTCTGGCGTAGATTGACGCATGACGGTCTGAGATGAAAACGACATCTTCTTCGTTTGGAATAAACAAAGATAGCTGAAGAAAGAACCACTCCCAAGCTTTGTCGTTTTCACTGTCAACGATTGCAAACGCCAGCGGGAATATTTGATAATTTCCATCTAGTGCCGAAGCTGTCAAAAGACAGCCTGCGTACTTACCTTTTAAATGTGTTCCATCAATCACCACCACTTTTCGCATATATGGATAGCCCTTGATAGATTCTCCCAAGGCGAAAAACATGTACTTAAACCTTTGTCCCACGCCTTCTTCGTATACAGTCTCAAGCTTAACAATCGTGCCTGGATTGGCGACAACTAATTGTTGAAGGTATGGAGGCAGGGAGTTATAAAACTTATCCGACGACCCCTTTGTGGAATCCATGGCTACCTCCCTTGAGCGCCAGGCCTTCCAATAAGATATTATGACATTATGGTCACCACGCATCATATCTCTAATTTCGTTAGGACGTGGTCCGCCACCTGTCCCTCCATATTTAGACCTCATCACTCCCCCAATTACGGTTGTTGTCGCTTGTCTCTGATAACCCCCACGATCATCCACGGTGCAGGTATGGTCAAGTTTTGCACTCCGTATTTCATAGATATCAGACCCTTTAAATAAGGCGGCATAAACCCGCCATGGGCAAGATATTCCCCAACATTTCAGAACCATTAGATGTGGAGTTGATATTGAGTTACGGTAGTGGAATTTATGATGCAAGGCATACAATGCCATGTGAAGCTTAAAAGCATCTCGGTTGTTAAAGACCATGCCGACGTATATGTCATGCGGATTGTTAAAATTGGCGCCTACATGTGAAAGGCATTGTCATTAGAAATGAGAGGTGATCTGAGTAGAATATAAACAAAATAGTTTATAACCGGTTAATACATAATACAACAGACAGTGATATGTTTAGGCTTTACAAAACATCTTAACCATTTTTCAGAAATGGTGGGATCCATATACGACCACCTAAGTCTCAAACAGAGATTTCTACTGTGCGTTAACACTTTTAGAAAAAGGTACCATGTGGAACGCTCCATAAAACATTACAATATTATTGCTATTTAGGATTCATAACCAACTTAACACCCACCAAGATTGAGACTCCCCTCCGAGGAACTGCCATCTCCCCCCTCCTCGTCCTGCAGACCTGGTGTGTCAGTTAATGGCCCACTGTTCAAAGTCAGCCCAAGGAAAGGCCCATCAAACCCAAGCAGAGTGAGGACACTGGGCTTTTCTGGAGGTCCGGCCGCAGGTGAACCAAGATTGATGCCACCACCTACATATTTGTCTAGCTACATTATATCCCATACATGAACATTTATATATAGCTAGATAACAACACCAAACGCAAGCTAAATAAAATGTTATCTAAACAAAACAGAAACTAAGCATAACTTCACCTCCCGACACCTCTACTTGGAGGGCCACTTGTTCTTCAGTTACAGGGACCATCACTGATGGTTGACCTACAGGCGATGCTACGATAGAAAGATCATGCTCTGCTTCAAAGTCAGCCAAAATGCAGACATCATCTGAAGAACCGGTTGAAGAGGTATCCCCTCTACATTCTGCGGCAAGGAGAGCCGGGTTGTTGATGTGCACAGCAGGCGGTGGTCCATCATACATGGAAAAGTCTCCCTCCTGTAACATACCCGCCACACAAGTGTTGTCCTCAGCTGCATATCCTTCGGCGAGTAACCCCCCCCCCAAGGAAACCATTGTATCATCAACGCCACCGAAAGTATTAACCTCATTGGTTTGCATATAGCCGTCCAGGAGATCCATACCGACGTCACCAAACTCGTGAGGTGCCTGGTTGAAGTCGTATTGTGTGAGGACTATGGCAGCTTTGTTCTCACCACCAGTCTCTGCACACCGATGTTGTAATCATTAGTGTACTAGCTAACTATCAACGAGACCATGAAAACAAAATTCGTCCAGAAAGGTTTAAAGATAAAAAAGGTAGATACTTTTACAATGCTAGCAGATATTCTAACAGATAATCAGTAAACTCACCAGGATAGAGTGCAACCCCTGGGTTAGCTTCATCTCTGGTTGGCTGCATAACTGTGTCCTCATCACCATATAGCACAATGATCTCCTTCTCGGTTGGAGTTTTGTTAAATACCTCTCCTGGAGCAACATCCTCCACCAATTGATTCAAAGGGTTTGAGTAAACCGTCTCTAGATGCACCCTGTACATTATTCACATCTCCTCTTCAGTGAAAATCTCCTCCAATACACTCTAAGCCGCGGAAATAGTTCTACATGTGACCAGCTCTGTCGAAAATCAATATTAAAATGTTATTCGAGGCCACGAAAATTTGTCCCTTTTTAAAAAAAAAACTAATTGACCCTTACCGTGGTAATCAAAACGGCTACGAAAATTGTTAACCGTATTTTCGTTCTCAGGCAGGTAAGATGTCCCACCGACGGAGAAAGTTCTCTTACTTTGGAACTGGTAAGTAGCTACAGCTTCTGCGCCGACGGTTATACAGAGTGTTAGCTTCAGGTAGCCAAATCGCACAGACATGAACAGAGCCACGCCTGCATCTATCAAGATATCATTCGGAGGCCCACTATTCCCACATGGATTGGTCATCCATTCCGGCAACCAGTAGGTCAACGCCATCGGCGTTGTTGCTTCCAGCAAGTATCTCGTCCTTACGATTCCCACCAACGATTTGTAACTCTTGTCGTCACAGATATTTGCTCTGAAACCGAGGTCGGAGGGGTCGCTTCTGAATTCCCACTTCCCGTTGTCCGTCTTCACCCAAATGCCTCGCATGAGACGTAACAATCTTCCCATCTGGAAAAAAAACAGCGTATACGCGAGTTAATCGTCTTCTATTTATGGGTATAGCTACAAATGCCGAGACACTCAAGCATTCTAAATATCACACTAAAACCTAAAAGACACCATTAATGGCGGTATAATAAAGTGATGCGACAAACCATAACTCAAAAAACTAGTTGGGTTAATAAACTGTTGTCAAAGTACAACTTATGTTAAAAAAAAAACTCCAAAGTGAAAACCGAGTAGTTAGGGTATCGCAGACTGAATGAATGTCACCAACGGCAGACTGAATGCAGATTGATATAGGATTTGTAGTGATTTTTTATTGTTGTATGTTTGTATATACTTCCACTACCTTTATACATTATTTCTTACTGGTTTCAAAGTAAAACTTATGTTAAAAAGAACAACTTAGACAAAAAAAATTGTTATCATATGTTTCTTCGTGTATCTTTGTTCAACACGACACTATGTGAAACATTTCCTTGGTATTTACCATGGTTATCGATTTTTCTTCCATTATGTGTTTTCAATGTAAATAAGCTTTTAAACACTTAGATTGAAGATCACTTTAGAGTTATGACGGCTAAACAAATGTTAATCGAAGTTTTTGAAGAGTTTTGAGTGGTTTAGGGTTTCGCAGACTGTATGCCGATGTAGCGCAGTGTTTTTGAAGAGTTTCAACTAAAAGAAAAAGGCGGCGCTGACCTAACTGTACGACAATAGGGGGCGCCATCTTAATTAGGTAATATTAGCTTAAAAATATTTCCACAATATATATTCGGGCCTCAAAGCAGTTGTTTCAGGCCCATGAAGCCCAGAAGGCTTGGAAAACACAACATTGACTCTTCTTCTACTTCCCCTCGGCAACCCTAGAGCAGAGGAGCGTATCTTCAATTTTGTCGATCTCTTTTTTCATTTTCTTCACTTCTCCGATCTCTTCATTTTTCCGATATTTTTCTTTCGAATATATCATGTATATGAATGATTACGAGATGGATTTTCCTGCCATTATTTTTTCCAAAGGAAACGAGCCAGATCCAAATACCAGAATAAACTACAGTTCGAAGTTCAATCATCTTTCACTGGTGGAAAGTGTAGTGGGTGAGGAAGTGTGGGATTATGTCCGCAAGTCACAGCTAGGAGTTATTTGTAAGTTTGAGAAGTTGGGTTTCGGATGGAGTGCGAAATTAGTGCATCACCATCTTACTTGCAAACAATTGGAGTGTGAAAGCCCATTTGAGTTGTGGTTTTTGATCGCGGGGCAGCCAGCACGATTCTCGCTCTTCGAGTTTGAAGAGATCACAGGTCTTAACTGTAATGAAATTACGCAGTTGGATGGGTTGGAATCTTCTGAAGCTAATCACCAAACCTAGAATCGCTTTCGGGGTCTTCTCAAAATACGCCGTCCTAGCCCTTGTATTGAGGACATAGTAAAATTGTGTATGAAGCATGGTGGAGATATACGCAAATCTTGGTCCAGGGAAGATAAAATTAGGCTTAGTTACCTAGCTATTCTGTCTAACGGTCTGTTGGCTGTTGATCGGCGTACAGAATTTCCCCTTAACCTAGCTAGGTTGGTGATAGATTTGGCAACTTTCGAAGGGTATCCCTGGGGGAGGGTTGCTTACAAAGATCTTGTTGAGCAGGTTAAGTTAGTAACTAAAGAGAAGATATGGCAAGACTCTTATGTTTTGAAGGGGTTCGTGCAAGTTCTACAGGTCTGGGCGTATGCTTATGTGCCCAAAGTGGGAGAAAATTTGGGAACACCTATAGCTTTTGAAGGTACACATCTGCTAAGATACAAGGGAAAAGTTGGCAGACCCGATACGGAGAAGATCTTCTAGAGTGAAGAGGTATGTATATCTTTGGCATAGTTTGTAAAAATGTAGAGTTTTGGCAGAGTAAGCCACAGTGGCAGCGTCTGCAAAAAGACTCTGCCACAAGTTTACATATTCCCATCGCTAGACTTCTGGCAGAGTTACGCTGACTTCTGGCTGACTTCTGGCTGACATTTATGTAACCATATGTTGTTTTGTAGGTGGTTGTAACTACTATGTGTGAGAGATCCCGGGCAGAAATCTATCCATGTTGGAAAGGTAACGACGTAATAGATGTCAAGCTTGATAATCTCATCAAATACATTCTCTCTGGCCAGCCGTTGTCGGACATCAAATGGAGGGTCTCAAAAGCACCGCCAGTCCCAGAAAGAGAGTAAAAGGGAAAAAGAGGAAGGGAATTGAAGAGCGAGATGGGGAAAAGAGGAAGAGGAAGCGGAAGGGAATTGAAGAAGAAGAAGAAGAAGATGATGACGGCCGGTATGTCATGAAACCGAAGTTCTCTGTAGCTAAAATCCCATATACTAGTTCAACAGATTTCGTCGACATCATTGAATTTGTCCTGGATAAACAGCAGACCAAGTTTGACGCAGTTGTAGCTAGAATTGAAAACGGCAGACTTGAGCAGCAACGAGTAAATTTGGAACAGCAACGAACCAGCATGGAACAGCATACTGTTTTGGGTGAAACCTTAAACAAGTTGGCACAGGTCGTTGCAAAGCTGATGGAGAGGATGACTTGTTTCGAGCAAGATACTCGCTTCTCTAACAACAAACTAAAACCTGACAATCGCATGGTATGTCCAACTCAGCAATTGTTGAAATAAAAGCACTGGCATGATATGCTATATCATGCTCTATCAGATGTGGTAAAACAATAGAGGGGCAAGGCATACTCTGCTTGCCTAGGTTGTATCATTCATTTATGTGAGACATGTAATTGTTACGGCAGACTAATAATGGCATTCAATTCTATTCATCATTGGCATCCCTTAATATCCTATACGGCAGAGTATGCCCTTAAGGTGTAAGAGGTTGAAGCTGAGTTCATGTAACAGTCATTACTTTGAAATTTTGCAGAATGACGAAGAAGAGACGACGATGGATAACAAAGGAGATCGCAAAGACAACGAAGGACAAGGAATCAAGGTTGTTGCCTCTGGCTCCTTTTCAAATGAGAAAGTAAGAGATGGCAAAGAAAAAGTAACTGATAATGGCATCGAGGCAGAGGATGCCAAACAAGAACAAGTAGGAGATGATGCAAAAATAGATTGCAGTGAAAAGGCAGATGTCATCGAGGCAAAGGATGCCAAACAAGAACATCTTCAAGATATGTTCCATGGGGAAAAAATATACAAATGTGAAAAGGCAGAGGATGCCAAAGAAGAACATCTTCAAGATGATGGTAGAGTTGGAGATGTTGAAAAAAGTGATGGGAGTGAAAAGGCAGAGGATGCCAAAGAAGAAAATCTTCAAGATGATGGTAGAGTTGGAGATGTTGAAAAAAGTGATGGGAGTGAAAAGGCAGAGGATGCCAAAGAAGAACATCTTCAAGATGATGGTAGAGTTGGAGATGTTGAAAAAAGTGATGGGAGTGAAAAGGCAGAGGATGCCAAAGAAGAACATCTTCAAGATGATGGTAGAGTTGGAGATGTTGAAAAAAGTGATGGGAGTGAAAAGGTAGAGGATGCCAAAGAAGAACATCTTCAAGATGATGGTAGAGTTGGAGATGTTGAAAAAAGTGATGGGAGTGAAAAGGCAGAGGATGCCAAAGAAGAACATCTTCAAGATGATGGTAGAGTTGGAGATGTTGAAAAAAGTGATGGGAGTGAAAAGGCAGATGATGCCAAAGAAGAACATCTTCAAGATGATGGTAGAGTTGGAGATGTTGAAAAAAGTGATGGGAGTGAAAAGGCAGAGGATGCCAAAGAAGAACATCTTCAAGATGATGGTAGAGTTGGAGATGTTGAAAAAATTGATGGGAGTGAAAAGGCAGAAGATGCCAAAGAAGAAAAAGGAGATAATGATCCCAAAGCATGCCTTCAGGCAGAGGATGCCACTCCCGTATATGAAAGCAATGTCTGCATTAAGGATGCCGCTGCAGCAGATGAAACTAATGTATGCATTAAGGATCCCATTACGGCATTGATAACCAACGTCTGTATGGAGACAGTTGCTTCGACTGCTGAAGATGGTAAAGGCTCAGTGATTGACACTGAAATCATTGAAGAAAGAGGAAGAGGAAGAGGAAGAGGAAGAGCGAGAGGAAAAGGAAACTCCCAGCCAGTTAATATCATTGAACCATCAGTGGATTCAGTCCACCCAACTACATCTCAAATCGAAATATACGAAAGCTCCAGAAATCTTCGCCAGACCAACAAGCTAACTACAAGGAGGAGTGAAAGGTTAAGCAAATCGACTGCGCTTCTTGTTGTACCTAGCAACAACGCAAAACCAGTGGCCCAGAAATCTTCTTACGAAATTGTATTTGGAGATGTTGACAAAACACTGGTGGACAAGATGAACGTATTCAGAGCCGATGAGTAAGTACACACAGCATATAAGATCGTCTATTTTATCTTGCAGTCTAACTTGAATGTTGATTTTCTTCGACAGAACAAATATTTATCCATTTGGAGGGAAAACAACCGCCCGTGAATTCGTCAACTTACTTTTGAAGCCTAGGGAATGGTTACACGATATGGTAAGTACATTCTTCCTCGTCAACAGTGGATCTGGCAAAAGTGTTTATTTCATGTTTAGCTGGCAGACCGTTGTTGTTGTGTGTCTAGTAGACTCTGGTTTGGTGCCTAACATTTGTCCTTCTTTTATTATCAGCACCTTGACGCAGTACTGAACTTGTATAGACTAAGGCTAAAGAGAAATCCTGGTTCTTTCAAGAGTCCGCGGATTGCTATATTGGATGCAGCATTTCAAATGCTTTGGAAGAATCGGTACAAGGACTGGCGTAAGCTTGAAAGATGGCCTGGTGGTACTTACGAGAATGTACACGGTATTCTTCTAGCTTATGCCGCAACAAATTTGGCCTGGGGCAAAGACGTTGATACGTTATACTTCGTTCTACACGTGAGCTCGAATCATTGGGTTGGGACGGTCATATCATTGGTTGACCGGGTTGTCTACGTATATGATTCCTTAAATACTCCAGAATCAGATATTGTGGCAGCGGCGAGGGCTTTTGCTGAAATGGTTCCTGCCGCAATTCATATGTTTTTTCCTCAAGACTACGATCAAGCAGCTTTTACAATCACAATTGTAAAAGACGTTCCCAAAATGTGTCCACTAGTAGGTGATTGTGGAGTATACGCACTCAAATACATTGAGTGTCACATGTTAGGATTGTCGCTATCAGCAAGAGAACTGTGTAATGCCAAAATGATAAACTGGAGGACGAAGCTCGCTGCGTAGGTGTTGGATGAGACATCTTCGTATACCGATCAACGCATGTGTGATGAGTCAATTAATTGCATGGTTAGTAAATATATGTATATAGTAAATAGGGAGATTTGTTCTAGTAAATATTACATTAACCAAACTCTGCGGCGTACAAGCAGAATTTAAGTTTTTTCTTCCTTAGTAGAAGAGAACTTATTCTACTTATTCTTCGTTTACACGCATCATCATAAACTACGCTGATAGATTGTAAACCGAGAATACGCAGCACCTGCTCATACTCTGCATCTGCTTTGCTTACACTCAGGATAAACATGGGTAGAATAAGTTCTCTTCTACTAAGGATGAAAAACATAAACTCTGTGGCGTACAAGCAGAATTTAAGTTTTTCCTTCCTTAGTAGAAGAGAACTTATTCTGCTTATTCTTCGTTTACACGCATCATCATAAACTACGCTGATAGATTGTAAACCGAGAATACGCAGCACCTGCTCATACTCTGCATCTGCTTTGCTTACACTAGCATAAACATGGGCAGAATAAGTTCTCTTCTACTAAGGATGAAAAACATAAACTCTGTGGCGTACAAGCAGAATTTAAGTTTTTCCTTCCTTAGTAGAAGAGAACTTATTCTGCTTATTCTTCGTTTACACGCATCATCATAAACTACGCTGATAGATTGTAAACCGAGAATACGCAGCACCTGCTCATACTCTGCATCTGCTTTGCTTACACTCAGCATAAACATGGGCAGAATAAGTTCTCTTATACTAAGGATGAAAAACAAACTCTGCGGCGTACAAGCAGAATTTATGTTTTTCCTTCCTTAGTAGAAGAGAACTTATTCTGCTTATTCTTCGTTTACACGCATCATCATAAACTACGCTGATAGATTGTAAACCGAGAATACGCAGCACCTGCTCATACTCTGCATCTGCTTTGCTTACACTCAGCAGAAACATGGGCATAATAAGTTCTCTTCTACTAAGGATGAAAAACATAAACTCTGCGGCGTACAAGCAGAATTTATGTTTTTCCTTCCTTAGTAGAAGAGAACTTATTCTGCCCATGTTTGTGCTGAGTGTAAGCAAAGCAGATGCAGAGTTTCATTGAAGTTGGAATATCTAGCGTCATCACTCTTGTAATTAATTTTAAGTGGATTTCCTCAACCACTCTTGTATTTATGAAGTGGGTCCACTCTTGTATTTCGTAACTCGGTCCACTCTTGTATTTATGACGTGGGTTATCTTCAACACTTCTTCTTTATTTGCAGAGCACATATAGCCGACTTTTAATGGAGCCATCTGTAGTCTCTGTCTTTAATCCGATGAACGATAATGAATCTTCCGCGAGTTCAACAACTGTATTTGAACGATCCGGATTGAAGATTCCTTTAGTTTTACTAATGAACCATAACCCGAGATGTTTTTAGCAATCCACGGAGTTCATAACTAAGGTAAAGGTGTTGCATGTTTTTCAAGAGTCTTCCATTGCTGTTCCTTATGTATCTAGAATTTATTTTATGCAGCTTAATGAGAAGTACCGGCGAGCAATCAAGACTCACGAGAAAATCTTGAAGAAACAGGCTAAACTTCACAAGAAACAGAAGAGAATCGAGAAGATTATAAAACGGCTCGAGGCCCATCCTTCAGAATGGGAACAGCTTGGATTTGACAAAATATCCCCTATCCCGGAAATTATCCGCCAGGTATTTCACAATGATCAAGACGAATAAGAACATTTACCAGTTTTTGCTTGAATTTTTTTGTAATAAATTTAGAAAAGGAATATGAAGAATCATCCCATTTTCCAGCAGAGAAGTTGATGTTTATTATAAATGCAGAGTTGATGTCAAAAAAAAAAAAAAATTATAAATGCAGAAAAGAAGAAGTAGTAAACGCAGAATCTGCAGAAACATACATGGTACGTATATAAACATAAGTTCAAAATCTGCCTAAAATATGTTCCAAACCTAGGTCCTCTGCTTCGCATACTTTTTCGGTACTCTGCTTCTATATTTGAGTCTATTTGTACTCTGCACCCAAATCTGGCCGAAGTTTGCATCCAAAACGAGATATAGGTTACTCCGCACCAACCGTAGTTTGCATCCAAAAAGAGATGTAGTTTGAAAGTTTTGAATACACAGAAACACAAGTCGAAGAAAAGAGTACAAAAAACAAATCCAAGAAAAGATAAACAACATCAAATAAACTAAATGTTGTTGAAATTTTAAGAAAAGTAAAATAATTAGGATAACAAGAGTTCTACATAACTTTAGTCCTCCATAAACGAAAGACCAAGTTTTAACCAATCAATACGAGGAACTGTAATTCCTCTCAGCTCCTCCTCAGCAATCATTTCTTTCTCTGCTAACTGCTGCCGCCTAGCATCCATGACCACTTGTTCTTCATGCATCATCTTCTCCAACATAGAGCGTTTACCGGCTATTCTTTCCAACTTGAGTTTGACGCGGTGAGCTTCGTCCTTCGCTCTCATTTGAGAACGCACCAGCAGAAGAATTGCCCTCAGGCGATCCTTTCCTTCCTTTTCCGCCTCCATAACTGCATCATTCCGCTTCTCTTCTGCTTCCAACTCCAGGTCTGACATTGGTGCTTTTCTTTTCTTCGAATGATCTGCGGCCATGATGTCTTGAATATGTGCCTGTAAAAGAGTTAAATGCAGAGAATGTGTTGAGGGTTCTTCTTTCTTTTATAGACGAGAGGGATAAAGCAAAACCACGTACGTCAGTTTTTTTTGCTTAGCTGTCATTTCAACGGTCCACCTTCCCATCATTTCAGCGGTCCACCTTCCCATCATTTAACCCGTTATTTCGTAGAGTATATGCAGAGAAGGTGCCTAAGCAGAGTACTATTAAATTTATTTTGCAGAATATAAATAGAGTAGTCGTATTGTAGTAGAACAATTAATAATGTACCTTGTTTCTCGTGTTCAATAATGCGATGATCGACACGTGGCCCTTGGAATGGAGCAGCATCATCACAGAGGCGTCCAGTAATAGCTGCAGAGAATGACTAATTAGGGCTTCCATACCGATACGGTTTCCCTTCAACGAGTATAAAAGATCTCTTTTTTATTTGGGTGTAAAAACTAAGATAATTTATCCTTTCCTCCATCAGTCTCAAACAAACAAAATAAAGATAATCCAAAAGCTACAGAACGGAAGCGTATCTTTTATTCTTCTTTTCTACCCATCAGTCTCACCAATCTTCTTTGAATCCGATGTCTGCCTTTTCCTCATCTTCTTCTTCCTCTGGCGGGAGCGAACCCAACAGTGTGATTCCTGCTCTGCCAAGGAATTCGGATTGGTTCAAATATCCAGAGGTACAAGATGTGCCCGGGATTCCTCCGGTAGGCTATATCACCGTCTATTGGTCTTCCTTTCGGGCAGGTTTCTGCCATCGGCTGTCTTTTTTGATGATGGAGTTTTGTAAAGAACTTCGGATTGCACCCAGCCAGATTAATGCCCGCTCATGGGTGTTGATAAACGCCCTCCAAATACTGTCGGACTTATCTGGAATCACTGTTTCCAGTGGTATGATTTTTGGGGCTTTTGAGGTTAGGAGTATAGACCCCTGGTCTAATAGATATGAACTTGTTCTTCGTGACGGTTGCAGATCTCCAGTTGAACTTCCCCTCCAAATTAGGGTGGTGATGATGACAAGATTCACTACTTCTTTGTTCGTCATTCCGGTCCTAACGGACTTCCCCGCTTGTGGTCTGATTCAGGTAATTTCCAACTTACAAAAAATTCATTAGACTCTGGCGAATTGATCAAGCTAACTCTTTTAACATGCGTTTTCTCTCTGTTGCGCTTCATCAGTTCTAACAAAGCAGAACCGTCGCACATATCCTGATTTTCCTAATGCCCTTTTTTTTATTCCACTCCCTTACCGGCGCCCTGAATTTCTTCTCTCCGACGCCGCAGTTGACGGAAGTTCTCTTCAGGCGGATATCGACGAAGCAGAGGTCCGTCCAGGTAGCCTGGATCGCCTTAGGCTTACTTGGCAAAATGTGTATCCGTCTCGCATCACTAATGTTCATTGTCCTCGTTGCGAGGAGTTGGAGTTGGAGGGAGAAGCCCTACGTGCTAAAATATGTGGTTTGGAGACTCGGCTTCGGAATGTGGAGAGGGCTGTGGATTCGGTTAGGGTTGTGGCAACAACTTTGACCCAGCAGTCAAGGTTCTTGGATCGTATAAGTCGCGAGTTTGGATCGGCCGACGTTGGTTGCGATGTTCCTGGGAGTTCTAGAGGGATGAAGCGCGACCGTTCCCTGGACACTTCGTAGAATATCACCTGTTTTTTTATCTATTTAGTTTTGTAATTGTCACATTTATCTATTTAGTTTTGCTATTGATCTTCCGTTGGTTTGCTATTAATCTGCCTTTGGTTTGCTATTGATCTGCCATTGGTTTGCGACTAAATAATGATGACGTGGCGAGATATGCCAAATGGATAGAAATGTTATTAACACTACACCTATACATTGTCCTTTGATTCTTCTGTTATATAACAAATGCGTGCTTTTTTACCGTTTATTTTCGGCAGTATTCAGCACGTATTTCCCGAGATTGATAATGTT
>OVBL01000295.1:85000-185352 GCA_900406555.1 Pseudoturritis turrita | reverse complement strand
AAGTAATCTTGGGCCGAGCCCCAACCTACAACAACGAATGGGCCGAGCCCAAAGTTACGAAGAAGTCTGAGCTCGTCACAAAGAAACCTTGGTGGGCCGAGCTCGAGAGAAGTCTTGTTGGAAGCAGAGCCCAAATGTAAAGCCCAAGATATCACAACCGACCTGCAAAAAGAAAATACCGAAGAATTAGGAAGTTTTTCTTATCGTTAGGGAGTTGGGCTAGCCGACTTAAACTAGCATATATATTGTAGGAGTCGAAACTAGCACAATTGAATTTGTTAAAGACTTTTTAAGGGATCTGAAACTTCTGAGATTAAAACCACAACACAAAGATCAAGAGATAGTTTTTATTGCTGTTTTGAAAGCTTTTCGTATGAGAGCAAAAGTCTAGGGTTTTGCTAAGTAAAATTCGGATCCCTTTTTCAAGGGATATACATAGATATATATACTAGTTTAAGTCGGCTAGTCCAACTCCTAAACGATAAGAAAAACCCTAGACTTTTTGCTCTCAAACTCTTGTACGAAAAGCTTTTCGAAACAGCTTAATAAAAACCATCTTTGGATCTTCGTTTTCATGTTTCATACGCAGAAGTTTTGTTGGGGTCAATATTCACCCACTTGAAGTTAACAGCAAATAGATCGGATGTCACGACCCACGGTGAAGAAGATGGGTGGTGTACCCCGACCCATGGTACAGCAAACAGATCGGGTGTCATGACCCACGGTGAAAAAACTGGGTCGTGCACCCCGATCCATGGTACAGCAAATGGATCGGGTGTCACGACCCACGGTGAAGAAACTGGGTCGTGTACTGGATACATGGTACAGTAAACGGATCGGGTGTCACGACCCATTGTGAAGAAACTGGGTCGTGTACCTGGATCCATGGTACAGTAAACGGATCGGGTGTCATGACCCATGGTGAAGAAACCGGGCTGTGTACCCCGATCCATGGTACAACAAATGGATCGGGGGTCACGACCCATAGTACGGCACCGTGAACCATGATGTCACCTGAGCCCTGAACAATGGTGTCACCCGAACCGTGAACCATGGTGTCACCCGAGCTGTGAACCATGGTGTCACCCGAACCGTGAACCATGGTGTCACCCGAGCCGTGAACCATGGTGTCACCCGAACCGTGAACCATGGTGTCACCCGAGTCGTGAACAATGGTGTCACCCGAACCGTGAACCATGAACCATGGTGTCACCCGAGCCGTGAACCATGGTGTCACCCGAACCGTGAACCATGGTGTCACCCGAGCCGTGAACCATGGTGTCACCTGAGCCGTGAACCATGGTATCACTCGAGCCATGAACCATGGTGTCACCCGAGCCGTGAACCATGGTATCACTCGAGCCGTGAACCATGGTGTCACCCGAGCCGTGAACCATGGTATCACCCGAGCCGTTTAGCCACTGCCATCCGAGCCAAAGCCTAAGGATAAGGAGTTGGGCCGAGCTGAGCAAATGAACGTGTGGGCCGAGACGATAAACCCATGAATCAAATCCCATGGTGGTGGCAGGCTTTGCTAAAAGGAAAGCCCGAGGAATTAGGAAATCTTCTTTATCTCTTTAGATATTGACCTAGCCAGCTAAAACTTGTATATATACTCATGTATACCCTCTAAAAAGGGGATCGGCAATTTTACCTAGCCAAAACTTGTATCTTTTCTTCAAATAGCTTTCTTAACAGCTTAATAAAAAAATCATCTTTGGATCTTTGCGTTCTCGTGGTTTTATACTCAAGAAATTTCGGATCCCTCTAAAAGTCTTGACAAATTCGATTGTATGGATTTACACTCCCACAAGTTTCAAATCCCTTAAAAGTTTCGTGACAAATCTAATTGTGTTGATTTTGACTCCCACAGTGGCTCCAACCAGTATGCTTTAACTTCCTAATAGACTCAACTATCACATGTTATTACAAGAAGAAAGCACGCTTTATAGTTCAAGTTCTGATAAAGTTCACTAAACTCCTTAACTCACCTTTCGAATGGTTAAGACGCTTAGCTCATCAAATACTAGTTCAAGCAATATAACAAGCTTTTGGAGAGTATATCAACCTAAGATCAGACTGCTAGATGCACAGTAAAGCAATCATGCATAGAGAATAAGTAAAGATGAATACTCTATTGATATCCCTAAACAATCATAAATCAATTATCGAATTATGAAACACATTGAACACCTAAAACCTAACTAGATGACTGTTGGGGTCAGGTTTCACCCTAATTAGATCAATGTATGAAAATGACAAAGTGTCTAAACTGGGCGAGACTCGACAACAAGCGAATAAGTCGGTGAGTCCAAGTAGCAAGTTTGGCGAGCCCAAGCTCATAACAAAATAGCTAGGCATGACCACGGTTACGGTTACTACGGTTAAGGTTATTTAACCAACGGTTACGGTTGTAAATTTTGTTTAACCTTAACCTTAACCATTTAATATACGATTAAAACGGTTACGGTTAACTACGATTCCGGTTAGTATGGTTATGGTTAGATACGGTTACGGTTATTTGATGATTATGATACGGTTAATATCAAAAATATAATTTAATAATTATGTATTTTTTTTAAAATGAAACAATGAAAAAACAAATGAAGATTACTATGATTTTTATTAAGCTAATATGATTTTTGAGTTTTTATTTTTACAAACGAAATTATTTATTTTCTTTTTATTCTAATTTTTGTTTTAAGAAATGACCATATTTTATTTTAAATTTTAATTATAAATTCTGAACATAACTAAAATGTATCTCAACTCAATAACACGATCATCCAATTAGTTAGAGGCCGAGATAATTTCTCGATATATTTTTGACTATGTGTTCATGGTGTAATCGTGTAACAACATCTCAAAGTTATTGTACTTTTTTCTCTTTTCATTATTCTTTATATTACAAATTTACTGTTTTTGAATATTAGTTATACTTGTGAGACAATAATACATTTTAACACATTCACTTTTAGTTAATATATAATTTTTATTTGTTTTAAATATTTTTAGACTTGGACTTGATAAATATTTGATTATACATAATTTTTCTATCATATTATTTATACATAATTGATTGTTAGAAAAATTAATTTTATTTTAAAACGGTTACGGTTATAAGTTTACGGTTTTAACCGTGCGGTTAACCGACGGTTTTGATACGGTTGCGGTTAATAAACGGTTACGGTTCAAAATTTTTTTAACCATAACTAATAGATTTTTACGGTTAACGTTTACGGTTTTTAACCGTTTTATATGGTTACGGTACGGTTACGGTTGAAAAACGGTACGGTTACGATCCAAAATACGGTTACGGTTTGATTTTGGTCATGCCTAAAAATAGCGAGTACGGCGAGCCGGTGAGCTCGGTAATACCGTGAGCCGGCGAGTTCGGCAATATGACGGCGAACTCGCCAACTCCACGGTGAACTCACCAACTCCACGGCGAGCCGTCAAGCTCGGCAACTCCCCGGCGAGCCGGCAAGCTCGGCAACTCCACGGTGAGCCGGCTAGCTCGGCAAATATGATGGCGAGCTTGGCAACACAACGGTGATCTCAGCAAGTACGACTAGCCAGCGAGCCCGACGATGAAGCAAACATCTAAGTAATCTTGGGCCGAGCCCCAACCTACAACAACGAATGGGCCGAGCCCAAAGTTACGAAGAAGTCTGAGCTAGTCACAAAGAAACCTTGGTGGGCCGAGCTCGAGAGAAGTCTTGTTGGAAGTAGAGCCCAAATGTAAAGCCCAAGATATCACAACCGACCTGCAAAAAGGAAAATACCGAAGAATTAGGAAGTTTTTCTTATCGTTTGGGAGTTGGGCTAGCCGACTTAAACTAGCATATATATTGTAGGAGTCGAAACTAGCACAATTGAATTTGTTAAAGACTTTTTAAGGGATCTGAAACTTCTGAGATTAAAACCACAACACAAAGATCAAGAGATAGTTTTTATTGCTGTTTTGAAAGCTTTTCGTATGAGAGCAAAAGTCTAGGGTTTTGCTAAGTAAAATTCGGATCCCTTTTTCAAGGGATATACATAGATATATATACTAGTTTAAGTCGGCTAGTCCAACTCCTAAACGATAAGAAAAACTTCCTACTTCTTCAGGATTTCCTTTTCGCAGATCGGTCGTGATATTTTGGGCTTCACACCAAGGCTTAGCTTCCAACTTCTTTCGAGCTCGGCCCTCCAAAGTTTCTTTGTTGCGAGCTCGGCCTTTCTCAAACTACTCTTCGTAACCTTGGGCTCGGCCCACTCGTTGTTGTAGGTGGGGCTCGGCCCATGTTTACTCAGAAGTCTGCTTCGTCGCCGGGCTTGCCGGCTTGTCATACCTTCTGAAATTGCCATCGTATCGCCGAGTTCATCGGTTCGTCGATGTGTTGCCGGGCTCGCGAGCTCCTCATGGAGTTGTCGAGCTTGCCGGCCTGCCGTGGAGTTTCCGAGCTCACCGGCTTGCCATGGAGTTGTCGAGCTCGCTGCCGTCGGTTTGCCGTGGAGTTGCCGAGCTCGCTGTGGAGTTTTCAAGCTCACCGGCTTGCCGTGGAGTTGCCGAGCTCGCCAGCTCACCGTGGAGTTGTCGAGCTCTCCGTGGAGTTGCCGAGCTTGGCATGAAGTTGCCGAGCTTGGCGTGGAGTTGCCGAGCTCGCCAGCTCACCGTGGAGTTAACGAGCTCGTTGTGGAGTTTCCGAGCTCGCCGTGGAGTTTCCAAGCTCGCTGTGGAGTTGCCGAGCTCGCCGGCTAGCCGTCGTATTTGTTGAGCTCGCTGGATCACCGTATTACCGAGCTCGTCGTACTCGTTGCTTTGTTGCTAGTGAGCTCGGCCAGATCGATACGTCTCCACTATAATTGAAGTAACTTTCTGACCATTGATCCAAATAACTTCAAATTTCTTTTGGATGAAAGCTTGCTTAGTCAAATGATTTTAAAGCCTCTTTCTGAGGTCATCTCTCCAGCTTGGCAGGAACAAGCTCATTCCTGCAGCTCGGCTTGTCTTCAGTAAATCGGGTGTATCTTGCTAACCGCAACTCCAAATGATATAATTCCAACTCCATTGGAAAGCTAACTCAAATATCTTGTTCTTCACCAAATTTTTTCTAATTCCAAGCTGATGCGAGTCTCCGGCTCAGGTTCTACCGATCCCATTGTCTTTGGTTCAGCTCGCCGGAGATTGAGCTCTTCACATATTCAGCTAGGCATAATTCTTACTTAACCATTTTCACTTGTTGATCTCAGTGGGGTAAAACCTGACCCTAACATATATCAATGTACATCCCTTGAAAAGGGGATCCGAAAAAATTTACTTAAAAAAACCCTAGACTTTTGCTCTCATACGAAAAGCTTTCAAAACATCAATAAAAACTATCTCTTGATCTTTGTATTGTGGTTTTAATCTCATAAGTTTCAGATCCCTTAAAAAGTCTTAACAAATTCAGATGTGCTAGTTTCGACTCCCACAATTTGGCGCCGTCTGTGGGGAGTTGAAATTTTCTTACACCAGAAAGCACCGCAAAACCGATTCGAAGAACGATGACCAACGACGGAGAGAGGAGAGCTGACAACACGCAGGATACCAGAGCCGACGGATCCAGAGCAAAAGGCGGAGGAGCAGGATAAGATGAACACGACGGTGACTGACAAGCTGGAAGTCCTAGAAACGGTGAGCCGAGCCCGAGGTAGGGCTCAGGCGTTGACCTAACAAGGTGCCCCCTTCGACGTCTCAATCCAACAACTCTTGATTTCTCAACGCCTCTTGATGCCCCGAGAACACGAGGTGGATTACCTCCTCCTAACCAACTAGCCAAACTAAACGCGGGAGCGCAAGAAACAAACACTTAAACTGTGGATAGAAAAAATTCTGTGATCGATCTGGAGGAAAACCCGGAAGGCTATCACAACTTGGAGAGCTTCGACGAGCTGAAGCTCGCGGGCATTGGCCGAGCTCGAGTCGACGAAGCAGTTCAGACCTCGGTCGTGATCAAGATTTTACTGAGGAAGAAGAAAACATCCTCTGAGCCCAACGAGCCCAGATTGAAGAAGAACGAAAAGCGGCAATCCGAGCTCAGAAGGAGGAGATGGCTGAAATTCAAGCCGATATGGAGTGAGCCGTCGCTGAGATAAGAACTATTCGCTCTCAGATGCATAGGGCTCCCAGCAAGGCTCCCAAACTCGATCGAGTGCTCGAAAAAGCACAACACTCCTTTCACAACCCGGATCACGAAAGCGAAAGTTTCCGACCCTGGGAAAATGAATATACCGATTTACAAAGGGAAGTCCGATCCAAAGGAACACCTGACAGCCTTCGCATCAATGGGAAGCGCAAACTTCAAAGAAGGCGAGAAAAATGTTGGACAGTGTCTTTTATTCGTGGAACATCTTAAAGGACCAGCTCTCCAATGGTTCTCTCGGCTCGGAATAAATTCGATCGACAACTTCAATCAGCTGTCCGGGGCATTCCTCAAAAACTATGATATATTTATGGAACACCGAACATTTGATGCATATCTGTGGACCATAGGGCAAGGATAAAACGAGACCTTACGAAATTTCATCGAGCGGTTCAAGTCGGTACTATCAAAAGTACAAGGGATAAGTGACGAGGCCGCATTACAAGCATTGAAGAAAGCTCTGTGGTTCGACTCAGATTTCCAAAATGAGATCGCGCTAAATGCCCCAACAACGATTCATGATGCATTGCATCGAGCAACAAATTTCACGGCAAATGAAGAAGAAATGAAGGCCCTAGCCCATAAGCACCGAAAGGCAAAATCTGTGAGCTATCCTCCCCATGCTCCGAACCCACCAAACAACAGGCAGGGTTACCAAGGTTCTGATTACGTTCAACACGAAGGAGGTTTCCATAGTTACCAAGTTGACTCGCCAGGTTATGCCGGGGACGAGGCCAAGGCCGAGGAAAAGATACATGGAACAACACGTGGACCAGGGGCCAAGGATCGTACGATGAAATGACTTACTGCGAACATCATCGTATCTTCGGACATTCGACTGCAAATTACCGTATTCTGGGTTTAAAACTCGCTGCAAAGTTGGAAGTTGGCCAGCCTAAGGGTGACATTAGCCTCAAGGATTTCGACATGGATATCAATGCCAACCGCCCCGAGCAGGCGAACTAAAATCCTCCTAAATAGAGGAAGTTAGGACGATGAGGCACCATAGTCCAGAAGAAGGATAAACATGATAATGGGCAGATCTCACTATTGCTCCGATATTATCTCGTCGATTAAAGCTTTTCAACGACGAGCCGACGTCAGCGTTAATTGGTCTGCCCCCTCGAAGTTTCCAAATGATGTTATCTCATTCGAAGAGAGAGAAACTACCGGAATCGATAAACCACATGATGATCCTCTCGTCATTGAATTGATCATCGGTGATTGCGACCTATATGGAGGCCGAAACCCTCACGATTAAATTTTGTCAAAAATTTTTAGGGAACATAAATTTCTAGGTATTGATTGCCCCGAAAAAGATCCAAAGGTGGTTTTTTATTGCTTGTATGAAAAGCTTAAGAATACAAGTTTTTCTTGTGTAAAGTTTATTGCTCTGTGAAATTGTGTTCTCCTCTCTTCGAGCGCACTTCTCTTCTTTTATAGACTTCATATTACACCGTCTTTAATGAGAATACCGGAAACTTTCCTTTTCCTTCGGAGACTTGTATTTCCTTTTCCTCCTCGGATTTGTAACTTCCTTTTCCTCTTTGACCGACTTTTGCATGGGCTTTACTCGTTGGCATGACCCAAATCGTAAAGGCATCGCCTTGGCCCAAGTGTTGGATGTTTACCTCGGCCCAAGAAGGTGAAGCCTGCCTCGGCGCGTGTTGTTTTGCTACCTTGGCGTTTGCTGCCACTTGTCTCGGCACGTGCCATCAGTCGCCTCATCGCGTGTCGAAACATGCCTCGGCGCATCTATCAGTCACCTCGTCGCATGTCGAAACATGCCTCGGCACGTGCTATCAGTTGCCTCGGCGTGTGCTGTCAATCGCCTCATCGCGTGTCGAAACATGCCTCGACGCGTGCTATCAGTCACCTCGTCACGTGCTGTCATTCGCCTCGCCCACCATGCTTGGCTATTTTTATGTTGATCATGTCATGGTGGAAATGACCCCAACAGTCAGCCCCCCAGCTCGTCAGACTCGAAGTGATTGTGACGAGGTTAAGTTGTCGAGCCAAGAAGCAAGATCAACATGCTGTATTTAGGAAATGCTTACCAAGCCAAAGTTAGGACAGGCTGATGTTGACACCGAACCGAAGTGAAGATATGCTGAAGTTGACGCCGAGCCATCGTTGAGCCGATTTATCTCTCGCGGCTCGTAACGTTTTAATGATAAGTTTTTCTCGGGAATCATGTGCTCGTGATGTCTGGTAATGATTTCTCTCGAGAATGTGAAATTTCTTTGCTGGTTCCCGAGGCGCGTATGCCCACGCACTAAAGCCTTAGATTTCCCTATAAATCACTAAGCATTTCTCCATTTTGCTCACTTCGCATCCTCAAATCTTCCAAGGTAGAGCTATCTCCTCTCTCTCTTTCTCTCTTATTTATTTGAGTTTTCCGTTGGGTTCGCCGCCATTGCTTTGTGTTTCCCAATCTGTCTTCATCAACCCATGGTGGTTTCTTCAAGTTTGCCGATCCATCTTTCAATTCATCATGTCCTCTTCCGACGAATTGCGAGATTCTTTTGCTTCGGCTGATTCCTCTTGGGCGGTCAAAAAATGATCAAATCCCAGGAGGCAAGCGAGACAGATGAAGCATCGGTTTATTACGAGGCGAGTTCTGTCGAGAAATTAGGTAAAGGAACAAGCGTCGAAGCAAATTTGGCCGCCGAAGAGAAGATGACAACCGAGGTGAATTTGGACGGGGCAGAAACAGGTGCCGCGACAAATTCAGTTGCTGAAAATAGGCTCGTCATCAACGTTCCTCATCTCGTCGATGAACCCGAGGTATAAGTGGCGTTGCCTCCTGGTATAAAAGAGGAAATCGAAGAACCTATTCTTTACGAGGCCGAGGTGAAACGGTTAGAGAGGTTTTTTGCTAGTTACGAAGCCGGTGCCTCCAAAAGTGCTCCTCGTAAATAGAGAGCTGAAAAGAAGAAGCCGATCCACCCGGGTCAACTCTATCGACCGAGGAGTCCCTAGCACTGCTTAGGAAATGTTTCAGGATTTCAGAGGAGGTTGACCTGATTGTGCCTCCTTCGTCGGGTCATCTAGATAACCCACCACCGACCATTTCTGCATATACGAGAGTTTCTTCTATGAGAGCTGTTGGTGTCAATATCTACCCACTTGAAGTTAATAGCGAACGGGTCGGGTGTCACGACCCATGGTGAAGAAGATTGGATCATACACCACGATTCATGACAAGATAAAACGGATCGGGTATCGCGACCCACAGTGAAGGAGATTGGGTTATGCACCCCGATCCACGACAAGTCAAATGGATCGAGTTTCATTACCCATGTGAAGGAGATTGGGTCGTACATTCCAATCCACAATGAGACAAACGGATCGAGTGTCATGGCCCATGGTGAAGGAGATTGGGTCGTGCACCCAGATCCACTGCGAAGCAAACGGATCGGGTGTCACGACCCATGGTGAAGGAGATTGGGTCGTGCACCCCGATCCACGATGAAGCAAACGGACCGGGTGTTATGACCCATGGTGAAGGAGATTGGGTCGTGCCCCCTGATCCACGACAAGACAAACGGATCGGGCGTCATGACCTGCGACAGAGCAGATGGATTGGGGCCAAGGCAAATGGATCAAGGTCAAATCAAAATGGGTCGGGCTCAAGGCAGGAGGATCGGGATTGTCGACTATCGCCACCCGAGCCATTTGGAAGGTGTCACCCGAACCATTTGGAAGGTGTCTCCCGAGCCATTTGGAAGGTGTCACCCGAGCCATTTGGATGGCGTCACCCGAACCATTTGGAAGGTGTCACCCGAGACATTTGGAAGGTGTCACCCGAGCCATTTGGTAGGTGTCACCCGAACCATTTGGAAGGTGTCACCAGAGCCATTTGGAAGGTGTCACCCGAGCCATTTGGAAGGCGTCACCCAAACCGTTTGGAAACTGTCACCCGAGTTGCTCAGTCACTGCCGCCAGAACCAAAGCTTAAAGACAGGGAGTTGGGCCGAGCTGAGCAAATGAACGTATGGGCTGAGGCAACGAGCCCACGACAAGATTAAAGCCCATGAATCAAAGCCCGTGGCGGTGGCAGGTTTTTCTAAAAGGAAATCCCAAGGAATTAGGAAATCTTCCTTATCTCTGTAGAGATTTACCTAGCCGACTTAAACTTGTATATATACTCATGTATACCCTCTGAAAAAGGGATCCGCAATTTACCTAGAAAAACTCTGTACTTTTGCTCTCATACAAAAAGCTTTCTAAGCAGCTTAATAAAATACCATCTTTGGATCTCTGTTTGTGTTTTCTGTGGTTTTTACTCAGAAGTTTCGGATCTCTCTAAAAGATGTGACGAATTTAATTGACGTGGATTTACACTCCCACAATTTGGCGCTAGAAGGAGGGGGGCTCGAAATTTTCTTACTCAACAGAACCACCGCAAAACCAATCCGGAGAACGATGACTACCAATGGAGAGCAAGATGCTACCGATGTAAGGAACACTGGCGTCGAGGATCAGACGAACCAATCCGAGAACACTGAGGAGACTTCGACGACACTCACGGAGATGAAGATCATGCTGGAGATACTGCTCAAGAAGGCGGAGGAGCAAGACAAACTCAACAACACGATGACGGGCGAGCTGAAGGCTTTGGCGATGGCGAGCCGAACCCGTGGGATAGAATCAGGTCTGGATCCAACAAGATGACTCGGGAGGCATCTCAACCCAACGGCCCTAGATTTCTCAACCCCGCTCAATCCGCCGAGAACTCGTGGAAGATTACCACCACTCCATCAAGGCTCAGCAAACATAGATTCCGGAGTGCAAGGAGCGAGCAACACACCGATTGCCGAGGAGCCTACACCAATCATCAATCTGGAGGAGGAGAACCGAGTGGAGCGAAACGCAGAGAGCCATGATGACCCCGAACCCCTAACAGATGGCCAGACCCAAACTTAAAGATGCGAGGCCATCCCAGAAGGAGATCAAGAGCTAACCGAGGAGGAGGAGAACCTCCTCTGGGCCAAGAAAGCACGGGTCAACGAAGAACGAAGAGCAGGAATCCGAGCCCAGAGAGAAGAGATGGCTGCAATGCGAGTAGATATGGACCGAGCAGCTGCCGACATAAAAGCCGTCCGATCCATGATGCACAAAGCGACTAGCAAAGTGGCAGAGATAGATCGCATACTGGAGGAAGCACATAACACCCCATTCACAGCACGGATTACTAGCACAAGAATTCCAGACCCTGGAAAGATGAGAGTCCCGAGCTACGAAGGAAAGACCGACCCAAAAGAGCACCTAACGGCATTTTCCATAGCCATGGGACACTCTAACTTCAAAGAAAACAAAAGAAACGCCGGACAATGCCTTCTATTCGTGGAACATCTCAAGGGCCCGGCACTCCATTGGTTTTCCAGGTTCGAGCAAAACTCCATAGACAACTACAACCAACTATCCGCGGCTTTCTTGAAGCATTACTCCATAGTTATGGATCATGGACATCTGACGCCGATCTGTGGACACTAGCTCAAGGGCAGAACGAAACGCTCCAGAGTTTCATCGGAAGATTCAAAGCCATCATGTCCAAAGTGGAAGGCCTAAGTGACAAATCAGCCTTATTGGCCCTAAAGTAAGCACTCTGGTTCAACTCTGATTTTCGCAAAGAAATCGCGCTGAATGCCCCCACAACGATACATGACGCAATGTATCAAGCTGCAGACTTCATCACCGAAGAAAAAGATATGAAGATCCTAACCGAGAAGTATGGGAAGGCAAAGGTGATGAACCACTCCCCCGAAGTTTCAACCCCTTCTAACGCAAAGAGGAATAGTCAAAGTGCTGGCAATGTGCAACACGAGGGCGGTTTTCGAGGAGCCCATAACTATCAAATTGATGCCCCCGGGTATGGTCGAGGAAGAGGCCGAACTCGCGGAAGAAATTCAAGGAGCACTTGGACCAAAGGAGAAAGTTCTTACGATGAAACAGCATATTGCGAGCACCATCGCATCTACGGGCATTCCACCGCAAACTGCCGAATTCTAGGTTTAAAGCTTGCTAAAAAATTAGCAGCTGGGGAACTTGGAGGAAACATCAGTCTCAAGGATTTTGAGATGGACGCGAACACACACAAACCCGACCTGACAAAAGAAGATCACACCAAGCGCCGCCCTCCGGATCAAGAAGAATGATAAGCATGATAATGGGAGGATCTCACTATTGCTCGGATACCGTCTCGTCAATCAAAGCATTCCAGCTAAGGGTAGCCGTCAGCATCAACTGGTCTAAACCATCAAAGTTTCCAAACGACGTGATATCATTCGAGGAAAGGGAGACGATTGGAATCGACAGACCACATGATGACCCTCTCGTGATCGAGTTAATTATTAACGACTGCGACGTAGCACGCGTATTGGTAGATACTGGGAGCACTGTGGACGTAATCTTCCCTGAAACTCTCAGAAGAATGAATGTGGACCTGTCCGAAGTGATATCTACCCCCAAACCATTGACTGGATTCTCTGGAGAAACCACCATGACTACTGGGACAATCAAACTGCCTGTCCAAGCTGGCGAGGTGACAAAAATCATCAAATTCTCCGTAGCTGATCACCCGGCGATCTACAACGTCATCGTGGGGACCCCCTGGTTAAATTCCATGTGCGCCGCTGTTTCAACCTACCATCTCTGCCTCATGTTCCCTACACCAAACGGAGTGAAAACAATTCGAAGAAACCAAAAAGAGTCTCATGTCTGCTTTCTCGCCGCACACAAGCTCAGAAACCCGGTGACCGATCTGACGTCAAGTTTAAAGCGCAAGAAGATAAAGACCGACAGAGAACCAGTGAAAAAGTTTTCCAAACTGTTATAGCAATTACAGATTTTGGAGGATCGCGAAGAAGAAGTATCTAAACCAACTTGCGACCCCGTCGTATCAGTTTGCATCGACAATAAACATCCAGAGCGATGCGTGGAAATTGGAGCAATTTTAGATGAAAAGATCAGAGAAGAACTCGTTGCATTCTTAAGGAAAAATATCAACACTTTCGCATGGGAAGCAGAAGACATGCCTGGCATCGATATCATCATAACAAGCCACAAACTGAACGTTGACCCAACATTCAAACCGGTGAAGCAAAAAAGAAGAAAGCTTGGGCCAGACAGAACTAAAGCAGTCAATGACGAGGTGGAAAACTCCTGCGTGTCGGGTCGATAACTGAGGTGAAGTAGCCGGATTGGCTAGCTAACCCGGTGGTGGTCAAGAAGAAGAATGGAAAATGGCGTGTATGCGTGGACTTAACTGATCTGAATAAAGCTTGTCCAAAAGACAGCTTCCCCCTTCCGCATATCGATCGCCTAGTCGAAGCAACGGCAGGGAACGCACTACTGTCCTTCATGGATGCCTTCTCAGGTTACAACCAGACTTGATGAACCCAGACGATCGTGAGAATACTGCTTTCATTACAGATCGTGGAATATACTGCTACAAAGTGATACCATTCGGCCTAAAAATGCTGGAGCGACATATCAACGTCTGGTAAACAAGATGTTCGCTGATCAAGTCGGAAAAACAATGGAGGTTTACATAGACGACATGCTGGTAAAATCATTAAGGAAGCCAGACCACGTAGCTCACCTCGAGGAATGCTTCTCACAGCTGAACCTTCACAACATGAAGCTAAATCCTACAAAATACAGATTCGCGGTCACGTCTGAGGAAGTCCTCGGATACCTTGTCACTCACCGTGGCATCGAGGCAAATCTAAAGCAAATCGACGCACTCATCAATATGACTTCCCCAAAGACAAAGAGAGAAGTGTAGAGACTTACCGAGATGGTAGCCGCGCTCAACAGATTCATTTCACGATCCACCGATAAATGCCTGCCTTTCGACGATACATTGCGAGGGAACAAGAAGTTCGAGTGGATCGAAAAATTCGAAGAGGCTTTTCAAAAACTGTAAATTTACCTGGCTACTCCTCCAGTTCTCGCAAAACCAGAAGCAGGGGAGCCGCTTTTCCTGTACATCGCGGTCTCCACCACAGACGAGCGTGGGGAACAGAAGCCAATCTTTTACATCAGTAAAACCCTTACAAATGCTGAGACAAGGTATTCGCAAATGGAAAAATTGGCACTATCCATTGTCATGTCTGCAAGAAAGCTAAGGCCGTACTTCCAGTCTCACTCGATCGTCGTCCTAAGTACCTTCTCGATTAGGTTTGTTCTGCATAGCCCAAGTCAGTCATGAAGGTTAGCAAACTGGACAATAGAACTGAGCGAATATGACATTGAGTATCGGGAACGCACATGCGCAAAATCCCAAGTCTTAGTCGATTTCCTTATCGAACTACCCGAAGAAGGCATTGACGACAAAACGCACAACCAGCCTTGGAAACTCCACGTTGGTGGCTCATCCTCCAAAAATGGGTCGGGAGTAGGGATACGACTAACTTCTCCAACTGGCGAACTGCTGGAACAGTCGTTCCGCCTTGGTTTCCACGCATCAAACAATGAAGTGGAGTACGAAGCCTTGATTGCCAAGATGAAACTTGTTAATGGACTAAAAATCGAGCACCTTCACGCATTTTGCGATTCCCAACTAGTTGCGAATCAGTTCAGCGGCGAATATGCAGCAAAGGACGATCGAATGGAAGTTTACCTGAAGATCGTCAAAGAATTGGCTGCGCAGTTCAAACAATTCATCCTAACAAGTATTCCACGAGGAGAAAACACTCCAGCCGATGCACTTGCAGCCCTTGCATCAACTTCCGACCAGGATCTAAAAAGAATAATACCGGTAGAATTCATCCAGCACCCAAGCATCAATCTTGGCGATACAGTGAATGCCATAACTCATTCACAAGCAGCTAAACAAGCAACAAAAGTCACAACTAGACAAGGGGAGACATATGAAGTACAGGAAGAATTGGCGAAACTACCATCCACTGAGCTGGAAACAGTCCCAATGGAGGAAGACATTCTTGAAGAATCACTAATCATCGAAAGCAGCGACGACCGCATCATCGAACCACCACCAGACGAAGAAGCAAACGAGATCAACGACGAAGCAGAATATGGCGGCAACAAGAAATGGCTCGACGCAATCAGAGAATACATTTACGACGGCGTCTTACCAATCGAAAAGTGGGCTTCTCATAAGTTTCGAGTCCAGGCAACTCGTTATGTTTTACTCGATGGAAATGTCTTCAAGTGGATATTCTCAGGACCATTGCTAAACTGCGTGGAAGGAAAAAACGCAAGGAAAATTTTGGAGGAAGTTCACAATGGTTCGTGTGGCAATCACTCTGGAGGGAGAGCACTAGCAATAAAAGTCAAACATCACGGTTATTATTGGCCAACAATGATCAAAGATTGCAAGGTGTTTTCAGCCAAATGCGAAAAAATATCAACGCCACGCGCCAATGATTCACCAACCAATGGAAGTGCTCTCATCAATCTCATCACCATATCCGTTCACGCGATGGTCCATGGATATCATCGGGCCGCTGCATCCCTCAAAACAAAAGCGATTCCTTTTGGTTTTAACTGACTATTTCTCAAATTAGGTCGAAGTTGACTCATAGGCTAACATTAAAGATGCACAAGTGGAGGCATTTGTCTGGAAGAAAGTCATATGTCGACATGGAGTGCCATACGAGATCGTAACGGATAATGGCTCGCAGTTCATCTCAAATCGTTTCGAAGCTTTCTGCGAGAAATAGAAAATCAGACTCAGCAAGTCTACTCCAAGATACTCGCGAGGGAACGGACAGGCGAAAGCAATCAACAAAACCATCCTCGACGGCCTGAAGAAGCGTCTTGATGAGAAAAAGGGACGTTGGGCTAAAGAACTAGAAGGACGAGCAACGGGGGAAACCCCATTCGCCCTTGTATATGGAACAGAGTGTGTCATCCCACCGGAGTTTCATTTCCCAGGAATTCGCCGCAGACTACTACCAGAGCAAGAAGGGCTCAATCACCTATTGATCCTCGACGAGTTGGACCTGATCGACGAAAGAAGAGATCAAGCCTTGATCAGGATCCAGAACTATCAGAACGCGGCAGTAAAATACTATAATTCCAATGTTCGAGAACGACGATTCTATGAAGGCGATTTAGTTTTACGGAAGGTTTTCCAAAACACAGCAGAATCGAATGCCGGAAAATTGGGAGCACACTGGGAAGGACAATACAAAATCACAGAAATAGTCAAACCTGGCGTTTACAAACTCGCCAGCATGACAGATGTTCCAGTACCAAGATCATGGAACGCAATGCATCTTAGTCCGATCGATGCACAAGGCATCATTCACTCGTATCGGACCCCGACAGCTCTGCCCGTTGCTCTGATGATTCATGATAACTCGACGGATCGCGTGCGACACCGGCAAAGCCTGTATCGGTTTCTTAAAAGAATCCTAGCAATGGACGTCTGGGCCTACGAAAACTCCAAAACACACTATCACTAGGCTACTTTACATGAACTACGGGGAGACTTGATCCCTGCGAAGGGTACGTAGGCAGCTCATCTTCGGATGGTTCAGTTGCCACCCTCCTTTCAAAGGGCGGGGGGGGGGGGGGGGGGTGGGTGGGTACGTATACATATACTCGTATACTCCCATCTTTGTAATAGATTTCTATGATCTATCAAAGCAAAGATTTCAAAAACAAGTTATCTTCACATCCTTCAAGGATCACTAAGTCTTAAGAAAACAGACATGTTCGAATGAATCAAAAGCTACAACAGGCATCTCGCCCCATCTCATTACTGTTGGCCACAGTAGTGAACTCTTGCATCCATATCGGATCTAAACTATCACATCCGTCTCAGGATTAAAAGCGCGCTATACAAATATTTTGTTCATTGTCGGAGCGGATATGTTTACGGTAACGTATCCGTAAACTGAAAATGTTCATCCTAAACCATACAAGCATATGTCCATTGTCGGAGCGAATGCATTTATGATAATGTATCCGTAAACCAAAATGTTCAAAACTAAACTATGCAAACTTATGATCAATTGCGGAGCAGAGAAGGTTACGTTAACATATCTGTAAACCGAATTGTTAATCTCAGACGTAACTACTATGCAAACCCATACTTAGATCCATTCATCTAAAACAATTATATCTTATCGAGACATTGCAAGTAAAGCATTTAGACTTTTCATCAAACAGATGAAGCATATTTAATGTTTCTTGGCAAACATATTCATCAAAACCGATGTCCCGAAAAAGAGAGTGAAAAAAAGACAACAAAAAAACAACACTACAGTTTGGATAAAGCCGTCCAGGCGCTAAGAAAAAAAAGGGGAGAGTTAATACTAAACAAAGAAGAGAGGATCATAATCCTCCGTTATCTCAGGGGTCGTGACCACCCTCTGTTATGGCTCTACCAGTCGCTCAGCTACGTCGCCTCCCGGCACTTTGTTCTCTTCGGGCACCGTCTCAATGAACTCGACGACATTCTCCTCAAGAGCGGCCTCGTCGAATTTTTCAGGAGATGGTTCGGGGGTTGGTTCCTCAGCAACCACATTCGAACAAAATTCAGCTAAGCCTGGCTTTCCCTTGTTTGAACCAGAGAAGTCCTGGATGCCAAAGCTTGCGGCAGCCGTCTCAATGGTTTCGTCTGTATTAAGCTCCTTCAAAATGTCGAACCGAACGGGAGATAACTTTAAAATATCCCTCGCCTCGGCAACAAGCTTAGCAAATACCTCATGGGCTCCATCTAGGTCCCCCTTCTGCTCAGGCAGAATTTTCGCCTCGGAGTCGAGTGATGGCGGCTGGTCACTTTGGAGAAACTCTATGAACTGAAGGTTGCCTTCGATCTGAGCTAGATCAAGCATATTTTCTTTCTGTTCACCGCAAATCCTGCCAAGAAGTTTGCTGGCTCGGGAGATTTTATCCTCAAACATTGTCATCATCTCCCGTTTGGCCTCAAGCACAGCTTGCTCGATCTTGCTCTCTTGCAGTTCGTTCGCCACTTCCAACTGCCTCGTTAAGCTGGCGATGTGAGCATCCTGCTTTGACCTACTAGATTCTAATCTCAGTATCCGTTCGTCAGCTTCTCTGATACGCTTCGTGTTCCCTTTTGCTTCGGCTTCAAAGGCCTTGATCTTCTTAAGGGTTCTCTCTTGTTCAGAAGCGTGGCTCGTTTCCTGGCATCTTCAACTCTCTCCCTATCTTTTCGGGCATCAGACTCATATCCAAGGACCATCCTATTGAGATGGGATATGAACTATACAGAAATAAGAGAGGAAGTCAGCAAAAGGAACGGCAAACAAAATACGGCTTGGGTAAAGACAGTGAATAAAAAAATATAGAAAATGCACCTTAACGCCCCGAAGGGACACCTCGTTGTAGGCTTTATCCCTAAGCAAGGTGTCAGGAGGAGGAAGTTGATCACCTGGACAGGTGATCTTTGAGAAGATGGCAGCGGACACCGCAGCATCATTATAAGCCCCTTCAGCGTTAAGGGGCATGATAGACAATGGGATTGCCTCGGGGATAAGTCAAGGAGCTTCAACACGATGCCTCCGCTTCGCCGTTTCGGCCAGTCCTGTGCCTCTATCATCTGCCTGGCATTTTTGGCTCGGCCCTTTCTTTTCCTTGGCTTTCCCTTTGCCTTTGTGCAGCACTAGCTGCGACTTTGCGGGACAAAGCCTTAATATAGCCCCTTCTGAGTTTAAGCTGAGACTTGGTTCGGGGGGATTGCTAGGAGTTGGATTAGGGACGACAGTGGCGGAGTTCTGGGGGTTCGGGAGGCGAAGTTGACCTAACGCTTCAGCCTGCTTCGCTCTCTCCTTCGCTTCGGCCTCCACCTTTGCCTTGGCTGCGGCTCTGTCTCTGAAGGTGGGTCTTCCCATATTATCGTCTGAATCGTAAGAAAATGACGAACAAACAGATTGACCTTCAAACAAGGCTCGGGCTCTTTATACCCTCTGGAGATTGAAATCCTACTTTCGAGCTGAGAGCGTTTCGTGAATCTCAGACAGGTCGGGAGGTAGCAGGAGTTGGAAGTGGCGTGCTGCAAAAAAAAAAAAAAAGAGAAATAATATAAGTAAACCTAAGACAAGATCATAGTAAAGGAAACCGAGCTGTAGCCCAAAAACAAGCCACGGATCGGCTACCAAATTCTCCCCAGCTCATCTTGACTAAGCCAAGGCATTTTGATCCCACTGACGCCTCGGTGATGGGAACAAAAAAGAAGTAATTCTCCCAGTTATCGTCCTTGCTCGGGAATCCATTTATGATCTTCCTCTTGGCTTTTCCCGATATGTAATATTTCAGCTCTCTTTTGTTGCGACACCGGAACTTGAGAAGACTTCTCAAGTGTTCGACCCCAACTTCTACGTCGCATTCATAACTCCTTATGAGAATGCCAATCAGATGTCTGATTCCCCTAGTATTGATCTGGGCAATTGCCAGATTATGTTTCCATAAGAACCGCAAAATCACTTCGGGGATCGGGAGCCACAGCAAGCAGCGATAGAAGAAGCTCTCGTAAAGGGTGAAGTGATCAGGAGGAGGTTTGTTGGCTCGGTCAGCCGCTGATGGAAGAACAAATTCAATTTCTTCCGAGACGTTGAATCTCCGCCTAAGGGCCGACAATGAATCTGGAGTGAAAAGGGTCGAACCCGGCGGATCGGGTCTCTTTTTTGCTTTCCTCTTCCTTTGGGCTCGTTGGATAGGTCCCATCAACCGCTCTAACTCCTGTCTTGCTACGACTAGATCGTAGAACCAATCCTCTTCTTCAATCTTTGCCGGCTCATGATCTACGATGTCCGTAAAAGGGTTCGCCGTCTCATCAAATGGAGAATCGTGAAGACGGGGGATTTCGAATTCCACAAGAGCCCCGGCATTGCTGTCAGCCCTCGAAGAGTCAGAGAGTACCATTTTCTACCAAGGAGAGAAGGTCCTACCCCCGAACCATTTGAATCATCCAAATCCTCTAGGATGTTCGCGCCGGATGAATCTGCTCGGCTGCAACTGTGAGCGAAGACTGGATCGGGGGAAAATGAAGATTCGGGAAGTGATGATTGGTCTGAACTGACAAACAATCTGGCGTATGGATCGGGTGAGGCAGACGCAGATAGCTGAGATTGGAATTGCAGTACTTAACTGCGGCTTGTTGATAATTCTAAATACGGATGAGCGTTTGGTCTCGTCGCTCATTCACCAAATCTAACTCATCAAGTTATTAACTCCCTCTTGTCCAGGAAGGAGACGACGACGAATTCCGGGAAACTCAACTTCTGGCGGGATCACGCATTTAGTGCCGTAGACAAATGCGAATGGTGTTTCTCCGGTAGCTCGTCGAGGAGATGTTCGATGAGACCAAAGGACCCTTTCCAATTGATCGGCCCAACGGCCCTTTTTCTCGTCGAGCCGTTTCTTCAAACCGTTGAGGATTGTTTTGTTTGCTACTTCTGCTTGGCAATTACCTTGCGGGTAGCACGGAGTAGACTTGCTGAGATGTATCTTCTACTTTTCACAGAAAGCTTCGAAATAGGTTTAGATTAATTACGAGCCATTGTCTGTAACAATTTCATACGGAACGCCGTGTCTGCATATAATGTTTTTCCAGACGAAGTGTTCGACTTGAGCATCCTTAATACTAGCGTAGGATTCCTCCTCAATCCACTTGGAGAAGTAGTCTGTTAGCACCAGTAAAAACCTTTTCTGCTTAGACTGATGTAAAGGCCCGATGATGTCCATAGACCATCGCATAAATGGATATGGTGATGAAATCGATGATAGAATTTCAGTTGACTAGTGAATTGTTGGGGCGTGACGTTGACATTTTTGGCACCTGGCAAAAAACTTCTCGCCGTCTTTTACCACAGTTGGCCAGTAATAACTGTGACGCTTGATTTTGATCGCTAGTGTCCTTCCGCCAGAATGATTGCCGCAAGACCCGCTGTGGACTTCTTCCATGATTCGTCTAGCTTATTTTCCTACAACACAGGCCATTAATGGCCCTGAGAACCTTCATTTGAAGATATTTCCATCCAGCATAATATACTGAGCATCTTGAGCTTTGAGTTTTCTGGCAGCCCATCTGTCGGATAGCACTTCGCCCTCCATGATGTACACGCAAATTGCTCCCATCCACTCTTTTTCGCATCCGTACTCCATTGTTCATGATTGTTGATCGTCTTCTAAATCAACTACTTCGTTTTCAAGTTGAGATTCCGTGTTTGGATTATCTTCCATCACGGTGTCAAGGCCTTCGTTTATTGGGATGGTCTCCTCCGGTGTATCTTTTGGTACGAGGAAACAAGAAGTTTGAATGGACAGATAAATGTGAAGAAGCTTTCCAGCAGTTGAAGAAGTACCTTGCTAGTCCGCCCGTGCTCGCAAAGCCAGTCGAGGGATAGCCGCTCTTCTTGTATACCGCAATCTCTGCTACAGCAGTAAGTGGAGTGCTCATTCGAGAAGAACAGGGAGAGCAGAAGCCAATTTTTTACGTCAGCAAGACTCTCACCGATGCAGAGACAAGATACCCGCAAATGGGAAAATTGGCATTATCGGTTGTCATGTCCGCCAGAAAACTAAGATCATACTTTCAATCACACTCTATCGTGGTCCTAAGCACTTCCCCTCTACGATCTGTTTTGCATAGCCCAAGTCAATCCGGAAGGCTGGCCAAATGGGCTGTCGAGCTGAGTGAATATGACATTAAGTATCGAGGGCGAACTTGTGCAAAATCACAAGTGCTGGCTGATTTCTTGATTGAACTTCCAAAGGAAAACCTCACTGAAGAGAGCCAGAGTTCGATTTGGAAACTCCACGTCGACAGCTCGTCATCCAAGAGTGGCTCGGGAGTTGGAATACATCTGACATTGCCAACATGTGAAATACTTGAATAGTCATTCCGCTTATGTTTTTGTGCCTCCAACAATGAAGCAGAATACGAGGCCCTCATCGCCAGAATGAATCTCGCACAAGGACTTAAAATCGATTGCATTCACACGTTTTGCGATTCACAGTTGTTCGCAAACCAGTTCAGCGAGGAATACGCGGCTAAAGACTGCCGTATGGAAGCATATCTAAAGATCGTAAAAAGACTTGGCTTCGCAGTTCAAAGAGTTCGTGCTAACACGTATCCCAAGAGAGGAAAATACTTAGGCTGATGCACTGGCAGCTCTTGCATCCACTTCCGATCCAGACTTGAAGCGGATTATCCCGGTGGAATTTATCAAACACCCGAGTATCAATCTTCCAGAAACAGTTAATGTAATTACTCGATCTCAAGCAGCTAGAAAAGCAAAGGATAAAATCAATGCAACGGACATCGGTGATAACGACATCGAAATGCAAGAAGCAGTAAACGACGATTCAAAGGTCCGAGGCAAGACAGACATGGGAGACGAAGGACTCGAATCTCAAACGTAAATAGACACAATCAATGAGGATGAGAATCCCGCAAGGTTTTCCCCAATTGAAGAAGACGCAACGGCCATGGAAGAGGACTATACCCACTCTGCCGATGTCAACCCTCTTCCCGAAACTAAAGCGGTCGAGATGGAAGAAGATTCACAGGAAATGGAATACGGCTACAACAGAAAGTGTCTAGATAACATCCGAGGATACATCTACAATGGCGTCTTGCCTTCTGACAAGTGGGCAGCTCGTAAGCTTCGGGCACAAGCAGCTCGTTACATCCTGCTCGATGGGAACGTTTTCAAATGGAGATTCTCGGGACCATTACTCACTTGCATTGAAGGAAAAGAGGCACGAAAAATCATGGAGGAAGTCCATAGTGGCTCATGCGGTAACCATTCTGGAGGACGAGCTCTGGCAATAAAAATAAAACGACATGGTTATTATTGGCCAACTATGATAAAAGACAGCGAGAAGTTCTATGCTAGATACGAGAAGTGTCAGCATCATGCGCTAATGATTCATCAGCCAACCGAGATGCTTTCCTGAATATCATCACCTTATCCGTTCATGCGGTGGTCCATGGACATTGTTGGACCTTTGCACCCCTCGAAATAGAAACGGTTTTTACTAGTCTTGATAGACTATTTTTCCAAATGGGTTGAGGCAGATTCTTACGCCAGTATAGAGGACACATAAGTCGAGAACTTCGTATGGAAAAATATTGTATGCCGACACGGAATCCCATACGAGATCATTACCGATAATGGTTCACAGTTCATCTCTACAAGATTCAAAACTTTCTGCAAAAAATGGAAAATCCGACTTAGCAAATCCACCCACAGATATCCGCAAGGAAATGGCCAGGTAGAAGCAGTAAACAAGACAATCCTCGATGGTCTCAAAAAATGTCTTGACGAAAAGAAGGGACGGTGGGCTGACGAACTGGAAGGTGTATTGTGGTCTCATCGGACAACACCACGGCGAGCACCCGAAGAAACTCTTTTCGCTCTCTTCTACGAAATAGAATGTATAATTTCACCAGAAATACATTTTCCTGGAGTTCGGCGTAGGCTTCTCCCAGAACAGGAAGGACTTAACTATTTATTAATGCTGAACGAACTTGATCTAGTCGATGAAAGGCGCGACCAAGCACTCATCTGGCTCGCCGACTACCAGAATGCTGCAGCCAAACACTATAACTCCAACATTAGACAAAGAAGGTTCCACGAAGGTTCCACGAAAGAGACTTAGTCTTGCGCGAAGTGTTCCAGAACACAGCATAATGAAACGCCGGCAAACTCGGTGCTAACTGGGAAGGACCTTACAAAGTCACAAAAGTAGTCCGACCCGGAGTCTACGAACTCGCCAACATGGTGGGCGTTCCAATACCACGATCATGGAATGCAAGACAACTAAAGAAGTACTACCACTAACTCACTTTACATGAACTATGGGGCGGCTTGATCCATGTTAAGGGTACGTAGGCAGCTCATCTTCAGACGGGTTCAGCTACCCCCTTCCATAAAAAAGGGGGGAGTGGGGTACGTATACTCGTATACTCCCACCTTTGTAACAGATCCTACGAGCTATCAAAGCAAAGTTTTACGTTACATCTTCTACGTATTGCTAGTCTTAACAAAACAAATGTCACATTACATTCTCATTGCTGCTGGCCCCAGTAATGTGTCCATTTCGGATCTAACCATTATATCCTGCGGATTAAAAGCGCGCTATATAAAGATATGTTCATTATCGGAGCGGATAAATTTACGGTAATGTATCCGTAAACCAAAATGATCATCCTAAGCCCAACAAACAAATCGTTGGTCAAAAAAAATATGTTCGTTATCGGAGCGGATATGTTTACGGTAATGTATCCGTAAACCGAAATGATCATCTTAAACCCAACAAACAAATCGTTGGTCAAAACATATATGTTCGTTATCAGAGTGGATATGTTTACGATAATGTATCTGTAAACCGAAATGATCATCTTATACCCAATAAACAAACCACTGGTCGAAATACAGCAAGGATTATCGACATTTAGGCATTTTATGATGCTTGGCAATCAAAACTCATCGATTTATGACCAATACGAAGCATTCGGCAACAAGACTTGGAAATGAAGAATAGCACTGCAATAACAAAAGCGGTATGCCTTAATCATCTCGCATCACCCTTTGATGCAAAGCAAAAATCATTAGTTCCAAACATAAACAAAAGGTGGATAAAGCCATTCAGGCATCGGATCAAGTTCAAACAAGTAATAAAAAGAGTTGCACAGATCGCACACTCCAGAACACTTAAGACTAAAACAAAAACACAACTAAGAAGTGACCTTCTCGATCTTGTCGCTAACTTGCTCCACAATATCTTCGGTTACCTCTCCACCTTGCTCGAGAATTTTCGTAGCCTCAAGTTCAGTTGATTCGGGTTCAATAACTTGAACATCCAATCTAACTTCCCCTTCCTCGAACACGTCAACAGCCTTGTCAGCACTCTCGTTGGCAACTACCTCGAGGTTCAACTCAAAAGCATTCTTAGTAGAAGGTTCGCCCTCGGTTGATTCAGAAGAAGTCGGATCCTCCGATGTTTTCTTAGAGCTTGTCTCGGCAATGCCCGGGGTACCTCAATTCAATCCAGAGAGTTCCTTAATACCCACGCCCGCGGCTAACGTTTCAACCGGCTCGTCGGTATTAAGCTCCACCAAGATGTTAGATTTCACGGGAGAAAGCTGCAGGTCACACTCCAACTCAGCCATAAGCTTCAAAAATTCTTCGTAAGCACCTTCAAGCTTGCCTTTTTGCTCGGCCAGATTTTCTGCTTCGGCATCGAGAGTTGGCGGTTCATCACCTTTGAGCAGTCCAATAAGCTGGAGATTGCTTTCGATCTGAGCAAGATCGAGCATATCCTCTTTCGACTGACTGTTGATCTTAATGATTTTTTCCATAACACAGGAGGTCCTCTCTTGGAACTTATCCATCATCTCACAATTCGCCTCGATCATGGCTTTACTTGTTTTGGTCTCCTAGAACTCGTTCGCCGTTTCAAGCATCCTTGTAAGCTCGGTGATATGAGCATCTCGCCGAGCCTTGCCCGACTCTAACCGCATGATCCGATAATCGGTTGTTTTGCGATGCTTCCTGTTTGACTCCATCTCGGCCTTGAGTTCTTTGACCCTTTTGATGGCTCTTTCCTGTTCGGCAGCTTGTTTTTTTTGCTTTCCTCGAGTTGCGATCTCAAATCCAGAGCTGTCTTCCTAGCATCCTCAAGTCGGAGAACGTCTTTCCGAGCATCCGATTCGTAGCCGATAATCATCTTATTGAAATGAGCTATGAACTATACAAAACCAAAATTAGGTCAGTGTCCAAGAAAGTCAAAATTAGAAAGAGATTTTAGTCAAAAAACGTACCTTGACACCTCGAAGAGACATCTCGGCATAAAACTTATCTTTGAGCAAGGTATCTGAAGGAGAGAAGCGATCACCGGAACAAGTGATCTTCGAGAAAAAAAGCCGAGGCAGAAGCATCGTTGTACGTCCCTGCATTGGCGTCGGACGGAGTAAGAGCATTAGATAAGGGTGTCGGCTCATCCAAATCCCAGATGGTATTAGCACGACATCGCCTCTTCAGTGCTTTCTGTATAGCGAGACCTTTTCCTTTGTCAACCTCTGCCGTTAGTCTTTTCCAGCTCGGCGTTTCCTTATCTTTACCTTTCCCTTTTCCCTTTTCTTAAGGGCGGATAGCCAACATAACTTCTTTGGGCTCCGATTGGTTGAGAGCAGGCTCAGGAAAGCTTTCACTCGATCTCGGCTGGGCAGGAGCACTAGCGTCAGCATTCGGCTTCGGATCTTGGATTCGTTTTGTTTCTTCGGCTCATTTCCCAGCCTCGGCAGCAGCTTGGCTAAAGCAGCCTGCTTGTCACGCCATGTTGGTCTTCCCATTGTAGCTAGAGCGTCTTATGAGGAAGAAGAAGATAGGGAGCTAACAGAGCTTCCGGCAAGGCGAGCTCGGGCTTTCTCAACTCTCTGAAAAGTAAAGTTCTTTTCCCAATTGCACTTTCGAGCCGCAAGAATTACTCAAAGCTTGACAACGTCAACTCGACACTTTGGGATAGGATTCGGCACTGCAAAAAGAACAAATAAACAGTTAGAACATGTCTTATTAAACTAACATAAAGACCGAGCCAATAACTCTGAGCAAGCTACGAGATCAGCTACCCATTTTCTCCCAGCTCGTCTTGACTTTTGAAATGCATTCGCTGCCCACCGACGCGTCAGAGATCGGCACAAAAAAAAGAAATAGTCTATCCACTGTCTATCCTTGCTATGAAATCCAAAAATGATCTTTCGGTTTACCCTGTTGGATGCGTAGTAGAGAAACTTATCCTTGGGACCAGTCCTCTGAAAGGTTAGGAAGTTCATCAGGTGATAGACTCTGATCTCCTCGTTGCATTCATAACTGCAAACTAGTTTCCCAATCATATGACGAAGCCCCCGAGGTGTGATCTGAGCCAAAGATAGCTTGTACTTCCACAAAAACACAAGATGACATGCAGAATTGGAAACCATAGGAAACACAGGCTGAGGAAGCTCTCGTATAATGTAAAGTATCCCTCCGGACGCTCATCAGCTCGGCCAGAAGGGGACGGAAGCACGAGCTCGATTTCATCAGAAATATGGAATCTTTTCCTAAGTGCTTAAAGGGACTCCGGGGTCGACAGTGATGAGCCCGGCGGATCTGGAATCGTCTTCTTAGACTTACATCTTTTCATAACTTGCCGTTTGGAAAGACCAAAGAGACGGGCATATCCTTCTCTCCTTTCGGCGAGCTCAAACTCCTCCGGCTCGGCTTTTACCTCAAATGGATTCTCATGTTCGTCAAAAAGTTCATCAATCAAGGAAGGAGCATCAAAGCCAATCGGATTCGCTGCACTTCCAACATCCGACTCGGGAGAATGGAAAATCTTCCTCCCAAGCTCTGATAGACCTATTGCTGAATTCCCTTAGTCGTCTAAACTTGCGGACACTCTTTGAGAAGCTGCCTTAGCTCGGGGATAAAGCCATGAATTTGATACATGATCGGGAACACTCGACTTGGCGTCACAAGGAGAGCTCACGGACGTCATGATGAACCAAGCTCGAGCTTGGCAATAACAATGTTTAGGCCTCGGCAGATCTCACAAATTGAACTCAAGGATAAAAAGAAGTTCACCTCGGGTCGAAATCAACGAATATTTGGACTCCACTTCGGCCCATCGCGGCGTGACCTCGGTTTAAAAATTCAAACCAAACTCGGCTCGACAACAATTTGAACCCGGGATCGGCGGGTTTTACGACTCGGGCTTGGCAAAAGAACGAAGTCCACTGCGGGTCGAGTTTGGCGAGTATTTGAAATCCACCTCGGCAAATGCTATAAATCGAGTTAAGATCAGGCTTAACGAGATCTCAATCTAAAATCGGGTTCGACATAAATCAAGGGATGGGCTCGGCCCGATCTGGCTCGGTACGGATCACAACTTGATGAAGATCTTCGAGGAGGCTCGCCGGGAAACCCAAAGATGATTGGAGATAAGCCGGAATCTTCAAAGAAATCTCGCCGGAAAACTCAAGCAAGTTTGAAGATTCGCCGGAAAACTCAGAGGGAGCTCGGCCGCGCTGCGAGAAAGAAGAAAAACACCCTAGAAACTTAACTTAAATAGAGGAGAGAGAAGAGAGAAAATAAGTTATCTTTTTGGAGAGCTTTTGGAAAAATGAGATGATGAAAAGAAACCCCACAAAGCTCAGGTATATATAGGCAGATGAGGCCTTTGCTGACATCATCTCACCTCGAAAATCGGCGAGAAACGATTACACTTCCCGAGAAAACTACAATTTTTACCAAGTCCACGAGATTGCCGAGCCAAAAATCGAAAACATAGAAAACCCGAGCCGGCAAAGCGAGCTCGGCCACTTCTAGCATTTTCAAAGATAAGGCAGAAAAACTATTACCCAAGTCCCCAGAATTGCCGAGCCAGAATTCAAGACAAAATTAGATCAGCGACACGCTCATGCTTGGGATCGACAATATTGGATGGCATAGACTCGGTAACACGAGGTCAACAAAGATTGTTGAACTGGAATCCATAGGCAAAAAGAATCAAGTTGACAAGGAGGATGAATGAGCTTGGCAAAAACGAAGATACCTGAGCTCGGCAACGTAACAAACTCACCTTAACACAACCATTCAAGCTTAACTCGCACGAGCTCGGCTCAAATCGGTCACAAACTCAGCCAAAAGCATATAAACGAGCTCGCAAACTTTAACAAAGTGAGCTCGCCGACTTTAACAAAACGAGCTCGGCAACATATTACTTCTGCTTGACTGGATCATTGATCTCATCGTTGACTACTCTCACCTCGGTATTATCATAACTGACATTACCGAGCTGGGGGGCTAATTGTTGGGGTCAGGTTTCACCCTAATGAGATCAGTATGAAAATGATAAAGTGCCTAAACTGGGCGAGACTCGACAACAAGCGAACAAGTTGGTGAGCCCAAGTAGCAAGTTTGGCGAGCCCAAGCTCATAAAAAAAACAGTGAGTACGGCGAGCCGGCGAGTTCGGCAATACGGTGAGCCGGTGAGTTCGGTAATACGACGGTGAGCTCAGTAACTCCACGGCGAGCCGGCAAGCTCGGCAACTCCACGGCGAGCCAGGGAACTCGGCAACTCCACGGCGAGCCGGCAAGCTCGGCAACTCCACGGCGAGCCGCCAAGCTCGGCAACTCCATGGCGAGCCAGGGAGCTCGGCAACTCCACGGCGAGCCGGCCAGCTCGGCAACTCCACGGTGAGCCGGCAAGGTCGACAAATACGACGGCGAGCTCGGCAGCACAACAGTGATCTCAGTAAGTACGACTAGCCGACGAGCCCGGCGATGAAGCAAACATCTGAGTAATCTTGGGCCGAGCCGCAGCCTACAACAACAAATGGGCCGAGCCCAAAGTTACGAAGAAGGCCGAACTCGCTAAACTTCGGGTGCTTCAGTTCTGTCCAACTTGGGAAAATGTGATATCTTGTGAATTCTTTGGCTTGGACGATGTCTTTGACTTGTGTTAGCTTATGTAGCTCGGTTTACACCTCTTTTAGTCCTTTTTGCTTCCTTTTGATGAATTTTTCTGTAAAGACTCTGAAACTACAAATACAAGGAAAACTACCTCTAAAGGCATAAAACCATAATAAAATGCATATAAAATATATAAAAAACCATAGTAAAATAGGTAAAATATTGGTTATATCAACAGGGCAACTCGCTACATCGAAGTGGAGGAGGACCATGCAAAGTTGGCAAAAAAATACGCACCATCCAGAACGACGACCTCGAAGGAGAAGAAGGATTACTACGAACCCGCCAGACACTACGAGAAGGATTATCCCAAGGATGATCAAAGCAAGAAGGCTTCAAACTACTACTACGTAAGCGACAGCCAGCAACAGAAACCTTGGAACAAGTATAACCGAGATGACGACACCAAAGAATCACAGTTATACTGCGACTTTCACATGAGATCGGGACATTCGACCTCGCAGTGTCGCCATCTACAAAATATCATTCTCAAGAAGTACAAAAAATGGGAAATCAACGATGTCGACATAAGAAAGAACACTAGAAGCAGCAAATCTGATTATCGAGATGAACAACTGAGGCTAACACGTGAAAAAAGACGAGAAGCAAACCATTGATGAACAAAGAGAAGAACTACCTCGACGGGCCGACACCAATGCTAATCCTCCAAAGAGAAACCGAGATGATCAATACGGGGGAAGCAACGAGTCTGCTCCTCGAAAATGAATCAACATGTTCAAGGGAGGACTCAAAGCGTGTAATGACTCAGCTCAGTCGATCTAGGAATACGAAAGACAAGCTCTCATGTCACAAAAATGGCCGACTACCATACGCGAAGGCCACTCGATAATCTTTGATGAGTCAGACACCACCGGACTCGACATACCCCATAACGACCCCCTCGTAATCGAACTCATGATTGGAGACTGTGAAGTGACAAGAATAGTAGTCGATATGGGAAGCACAGTGGACCTGATATACAAAGAAACCCTAAAAAGATGGAAATCAAGGACGACAACATCAAATACTGCAATCGATCTTTGACCCAGTTCACTAACGAGACGACCTCAAGCATCGGTACCATCAAGCTTCTAGTATATTTGGCCGGAATGACCAAGTATATCAAGTTCGTAGTGATTGACGCACCCGCCGTCTATAATGTGATCTTGGGAACACCGTGGATGTATGCAATGAAAGCGGCAGCATCGACCTACCATCAGTGCATCAAGTTCTCAACCTCGAACAGAACCTTCACCATCAAAGGAAATCAGAGGACGGCTCGAACATGCTTCATCAATGAAAAGAAGATCATGAACAAAGCGGCCTTGGCACTAAGAATCACCAACGAGTCGACCAATCTCGGCAAAGAAAAACCAAAGGATAACCCCGTCTTGCATATTATCATCGACACAGAAAGGCCCAAACGATGCAAGGGAATTGGCTCCAAACTGGACGAAGAAATAAAGGACAAACTTGTCGCACTCCTTCGAAAGAATGTATCAACATTTTCTTGGTCAATCGAAGATATGAAAGTGATCGACCCCAAGATTATTTGTCACGAGCTAAATGTGGACCCAACGTACAAACCAATCAAAGAAAAAAGAAGAAAATTGGGTCCAGAATGAGCTAAAGCAGTAAACGACGAGGTGAAACGTTTGCTCGGTGCTAGATCTATCACCGAGGTAAAATACTTCGAATGGTCACGAACCCGGTGGTAGTCAAAAAGAAGAATGGAAAATGGAGAGTTTGTGTTGCCTTCACCGATATCAACAAAGCTTGCCCAAAAGATAGCTTTCCTTTGCCGTACATCGTAGAAGCAACCGCTGGAAACGACCTCCTGTCTTTCATGGATGCATTCTCCAGATACAACCAGATCCTCATGCATCCTTACGATCGTGAGTAGACAGCCTTCATAATGGATCGAGGAATCTACTGTTATAAGGTGATTCCCTACGGGCTGAAAAATGCGGGAGCTACTTAGCAGCGACTCGTCAACAAAATGTTTGCAGAACAGCTTGGCTAGTCCATGTAGGTCTACATCGACGACATGTTGGTTAAGTCTTCAAACGCCAAGGACCCTATCGACCACTTGAGCAAATGCTTTGAGACCCTGGACCTGTATGGAATGAAGCTCAACCCGACAAAGTGCACTTTTGCCATTACGGCAGGAGAATTCTTAGACTACATTGTGACCCAAAGAGGAACTGATGCTAATCCCAAAAAAAAATCGCCGTGATCCTCGACCTACCTTCGTCTAAAAACAAGAAAGAAGTGCAATGACTCACCAGACGGATAGCTGCACTCAATCGGTTCATATCTCGGTCAACCGACAAAAGTCTTTCTACCAACTGCGTCGAGGAAACAAAGGCTTTGAATGGAATGACCAGTGCAAAGAGGCGTTCAAACAACTCAAGGAGTATCTCTCAACACCCCCAATCCTGGCGAAAACCGAGAAAGGAGAAACTATATACCCCTACGTCGCAGTTTCCAGCTCAGCCGTCAGTGGAGTACTTATATGCAAAGATCAAGGAGAGCAAAGACCAATCTCCTACGTAAGAAAAACCTTAAATGGAGCCGAGAGGAAATTTTCAACCGTGGAAAAACTTGCCTTCGTTGTCCTCATCTCGTCTAGAAAACTACGACGATATTTTTAGTCCCATTCAATTGCCGTCCTCACCAACCAACCTCTGAGAACAATACTGCAAAGCCCAAGTCAATCCGGTCGACTGACCAAGTGGGCAATCCAGCTCATCGAGTATGACATCGAGTACAAGAGCCGAGCTAGCGCAAAATCCCAAGTATTGGCAGATTTCCTTGTTGAACTACCACCCGAGCTAATAGGAAATGATATCCCGAAGAAAGAATGGTGGATCTTGCATGTAGATGAAGCCTCATCTAGGCACGGTTCTGGAGTAGGGGTACTTCTTGAATCACCAACGGGAGAAGTATTAGAACAATCATTTCGCCTCGGTTTTGTTGCATCCAACAACGAAGCTGAATATGAAGCATTGATAGCTGGTCTTCGTCTGGCCAAATGGATCAACACAGAATAAGTCCGAGCCTTCTACGATTCTCAACTCGTTGCTAACCAGTTCAATGGAGAATATAAAGCAAAGAACGATCGAATGGATACATATCTTAAAGTTGTTCAGGAGATCGTCAAAGACTACAAATCCTTCGAACTCACGAAGATTTCCCGAGGTGATGGCATAGCGGCTGATGCATTGGCCACACTAGCTTCAACCTTGGATCTAGATTTACGAGGAGTCATTCCGGTAGAAAACATAGCTGCACCAAGTATAGATCTCCTAAAGAAGTGCACCAAATCACCGACGTGCCCAAAGAAAACAACGAGGATGAAGTTGTAATTGAACCAATGGACGAAGACACGAACTCGGTCAAGGATTGGAGAGATGAGATCAAGTTATATATCCACGACGGAGAATTTCCAGAGGACAGATAGGCGGCTCGTCGACTGAAAGCATGAAGTGCACACTACATCGTGCATAAAAGGGAACTCTACTGATGGAGTGCATCAAGAACATTACTCCATTGTATTCATGGAGATGAAGTCTCCAAAGCCATTAGTGAGACACATGACGGAGCTGGAGGAAACCATTCAGGAGGTCGATCACTAGCTCTCAAAGTCAAGAAGCTTTGGTTTTTCTGGCTAACTATGCTATCGGATTGCAAAAAATATGCAGCGAAGTGCGACGCATGTCAATGCCACGACCCAATAAAACTTATGCCGACCGAAGATTTTTCATTCGCAACCATCGCTTACCCATTCAAGTGTTGGGCAATAGACGTCGTCGGACCCCTGGTACCATCGCACCAAAAGAAGTACATCTTGATTATGACTGACTATTTCACCAAATGGATCGAAACCGAAGCCTACATCGAGATCAAAGGGATCGACTTACAGAAGTTCATCATGAATAACATTATTTGCCAACATGGGCTTCCGTACGAGATCATCACCAACAATGGACCTAATCTCACTTGCAAAGTCTTCGACGATTTCTGTGCCAAATGGAGGATCCGACTAAGCATATCCACACCTTATTATCCTCAAGGAAACGGGCAGGCTGAAGCAACCAACAAGACGATCATCGCCGGACTGAAGAAAAGAGTGGGAGCAGCAAAAGGAGTTTGGACAGAGCAGCTCTATGGGGTTCTATGGTCGGACCGAACTACACCTCGTCGACCTACCGGACAAACCCCCTTTTCTTTATCACATGGTTTTGAAGCAATGGCTCCAACTGAAACAAATGTAGGGAGCTTGCGACAAGCATTGATGACACAAAATGTGGATCTTAACGACGACAAGCTACAGCACAATTTGGACGAAGTGGAAGGACTACGAGACCAAGGGCTACTAAGAATGCAGATGTATCAACAACTAGCAGCTAAATATTACAACAAAAAAGTCTGAAATAGTTTCTTCCAAGAAGGCGACCTTGTTCTTCGGAAAGTCTACCAAAAAAAAAAAAGGCGGGCAAGTTCGGCGCAAGTTGGGAAGGACCTTACTTAGTATCAGAGATTGTGAAGCCAAGAGTCTACGAGCTAATGGAAATTAATAGGACTGCAGTTCCGCGGCCTTGGAATGCTTGGAACCTCAAATGGTACTAATACTAAAGAACGAATGCTCAACGATCGTCTCGGCTAACCTTAAAAAAAAAGGCTCGCTATAACCGAACTCATTTCTAATATTTTGTAAGTGAACTACGAGCGGCTTGATTCTCCTTCAGGGGATACGTATGCAGCCTTTCATAAGGCACATCTGCGACTTTAATAAAATCCCCTTTCTCCAGCTATCAGATCGTCTACTTAGACAAATTCAGTACGACCTATTCGTCCAATTTTACAAGCCTTCCACAGTTTAATTTTTTTTACATCGTCATCCTAGCCAGATGTTCGATATTAAACGTGCTTCTCATGGGTGCAGTGGTGAGATAATCCAAGTTTCAACCTCTAAGTCTAAACCACTTAAATTGAAGGTAAAAATCCGAGCCAGTCTCGCATGCATTCTAGATCGGCTAAATAACTAAATGCCAATATAAAATCTATGGTAAGATGATAAGCCGGACGCCAGTATTTGCACCTAGAATCTATGCTAGACCAGATCCAAAAGTTTTTCACTTATACATTCAAACAATATGTCCTAACTCTTTGTATGAGCTGAAACCCAGTTTTGACATCCTAAAATTAAGTGTTAATCTTCCTTATAAAAAAAATAAGAGAAGGACAAGCCAAACTCGGCCCTGCTCCTAAAAACGCAATCCTAAGAAGGCATATTGATTCGAAGAAAAGGATGAGCCGAGCTCATACTTGCATCCGAGTGGAACAAAGTTAAGAGCCAAATATCGTATTTAAAAGCAAAACAAATAAATCAAACAAAGTACGATGACGAAAGCAAGATAAGACTTAAAAAAAAAGCATCATGTTTATACTAAACCCTACAAAAGGGAACCATGTCCAAAAGTATATTTAAATAAACGACAAAAAATGAGTTACAGCCGGCTTTAAGCTTCGTCGTTCCCTTGTTCCCACAAGTCGGCCGCATCTTCGGTAGAGACGCGTTGCTCGTTACTCCCATGTTGATCAATGCCAGCAAGAACTTCGGTAGGCACGTCTCTAGCAAAGTTGGTATGCGGAGTAGTCGAGTATAGGATATCCGTCCCCAGATCATCAACATCCAGCGCCTCAGCCTTTGCAAGAAGTTTTTCCTCATCCTTTGCAAGTCACTCTAACACTGCATCAGGAATTAGAAGCCCCTCTTCTTCCTTGAATAATTTTAGGCTGGCAAGCGTTCCCCTGCACTGGCTGAGCGTCAAAACCGCCTGATCAAGCTTGTCTCGGTCATCAAGATACTTCCTAATTAACTCAAGACGAGCTGCGTATTTGGCGGCGGTCGCCTCCCGCACTTGAACTTCGACGTCGTGTGCCACCTTGTCCCGACTAGCTCGTAGTCTCGCCAGCTTAGATGCAGTGAAAGCTTGGGAGGCTTTTATCTCCTTCTTCAGCGATTCGTTCTCAGAAGAGAGAACTTCTAGACACTCTCGCTGCAGCTGAGCCCACCTCGGCTTGCTCCTTCTCGTCCTTGAGAGCAAAGACCTTGTCCTTAAATTCGTCAATCAATGATTGATGCTCGACGGATATCGACTCGTAGTGGCGAGCCTTTTCTGTCTATTCGGAAAAGAGTTTCTGGAATGAGGCTATCTTGGCCTGTTTTGCCGAAAGGCTCTCCAGCGCGGCATTTTGTGCAGAGGCTCTCCTTGCAGATTTGAGCTTTTACTCGTATGACTGTACGATGAGATTTACCGAGCTCATCGTCTAGCAAACATAGAAAATCATAAGCACATGGAAACTATGGGTAAAAATCACCCGGCAACAAGAATCAAAGGAAAAAGAAGCATACCTGAACCAGGTCGCGAGTCAAGACCTCGTACGCTTCAGAATCTTCCAAATTCGGCACATCCGGAAGAAAATGAGCTGGACCACCAGCTTACCAGAGGAGCTCCGCGACCGCCTGGCGGTCGCTTGTGATAGGGATGGTCATACTAAGGTAATTGTACGACCAACTCATGTCAATGCCGGTGCCGCGAGGAGTCTTGCTGACACCAGCAGAAGGGTCTTCAGTTCTGTGCCTTTTAACAGACGCGACCCGGTTGTCTGCCGGCCTCTTTTTCGAAAGAAGGGGAGGTGGTGCTCTCACATCCGAACGATGAAGAACGGATGAATTTTTAGGTGGACTCTTGGGAGTACCGCAGATCTGAAAGGGGGACACTCTTCAGGCCTTTAGATCGGTTACCACCTTCTGGCATGCTTCTTCTTTTTCCTTCTTTTTATCTTTAGGTAGCGCAACGCCCTTCCCCTTGCCTTGGGCTTCTTGAAGGCGAGCCCTATGCCTGGACTTGGTCTCGGTAGCCTTTTTCTCGGCTGCTCGGCTCGAATCTCTCTCTCCGCCGACCTCCTTCTCGGTTGTACTCTTCGGCATCTTGTTGGTCGACCTTGTCTTCATCCACCTCATCCTCATCAACCCCGCTAGGATTCTCTTTGTTCGTTGAGCGTTCCCCGCTCTCTAGATCCCCTTCGACGACCTGATCCTCCAAATCGTCTTCAAGATCTTGACCTCTGGGATCGCAACAGGGAAAAAGCTCATCGAGATTCTTGTCAAGGAGGTTAAAATGCAACATCGGTGGCTGTGAACCTGGAAGTGGCTTCATCACCGGTGGAAGGGCGATGACGACGAAGTAAGGGCATTATCGAAGAGTCAGATGTGTCGGAAGAACAGGATTTCCGGTAAACCGGAGATGGACCAACAGGCGAATTAACGGCATAAGGAGTTGCCTCGCCGAAAGTTGGAGCGGTTCTCGAACTCAGATGTGAATGAGACATATTTTTGACGCGAAATTATTGGATTAACTGTAAGAATATAGAGAAAATGCAACGCGAAAATCGCAGAAAAAGAAAATAAAGTAGAAGAGCAAAGAGAAAGAAGAACTACCTTTCGTGTGGAGGAGAATTGACGAATGTGGTGTTGTGAGAGATATTTATAGAAGGGAGAACGGTTACTAGGCGTAATAATTAACCCTAGCCGCCATTTCGAATTTCAAAAACTGCGTGACCATTCGACTTCCCATCGTAACATATGGCCAGTATTATGTCACGTGTATGAAACAAAAACACGCGTCGGTTTGGATCCATGCCGAGCCAAACTTTTGTAAAATCCGCCGATCTCCCTCTTCAACTCGATCAACGAACTGGGAGGCTTATTGATGGAGCCGGGTTGAGCACCCGCCTTAAAGATCCGATCCGGATCCGAACTGACCCTAAAGAATGCCGGAGTTCGACCCAAGTAGGCCGACGAATTGGGCCAAGAGGGGTCGACAAGCCCTTTTATTTGATCTCGGCCCATGATGACGAGTAGACCCTCGAGTTCAGCCCAACCCGCGAGTTCGGCCCGATGAGATTGAAGTCGGACCAAACCCACGATAATCAACCGATTTGAAGACTCGGAAGAAAAAATAAAATATGACGATCAAAAAAGGAAATTCGGCTAAAAAATAGGAGAATTTCCTGTTTTGATTAGGGTTTTAGACCGATTATCACATTGTATAAATATACATGTAACTCAATTAATTGAATGGGAGAATCATTAATAGGATACACACAAATTCTTAACTCTTTTGCTTTCCAACTTCTTTGTCTTAGCTTTAAACTTGTTTGATAGATCCAAGATACCTAAACGGTATCCGGATTCATCAGGATTGTTTTTTATTATTTTGTTCGAATGAATAATTGTGAACGTCTATTTGGAGAAGTGCAGCAACCTTGCTTTTATAAGCTTTTCTCAAGCTTAGCACCAAGAAACGTTCAACAATAACTTTCATGTTGAATGAGAGAATCATGCAATTAAGACAAATTGATTTTGTCAATTACATACGTTTCTTATTTCAAAAGAGAAAAGATATTTGTGATTTTATAATTATTAAATTAATTAACCAATAATTTGATTTGAGTCTGGCTCAAAAATTAATAGGGTATTGGGCCTACAACCCATTTACCAAACTTCAAACCCAATCCCAATTCCGAGTCCAAGTCCGATTTCAAACTCGGTTTGGTTCGACTTGGTTCGGCGCATGTACGCATTTGGTTGGGTATATCTTCTCTCTACTATACCATGTTATAATGTACTTTACAAGAATTTGAATCGTGTTATGACTTCTCCATATATGTACAAGAGGACTTTCACCTCATGTATCAATGTGGGATATTTCCTATTTTTTATACTTAGCCAAATTATCAAGCTTTACAAGTTTTTCAAGTCATCGACTTTGGATCTCCATTTCTCATTCAAACTGACTCTGATTTTGACAAGTGAATACACTACGTTATAGTGCTCACGACGATGATTCTATCGTGTCCAAGACCAGGTCATTCTGACGAACGTCTTCACCGGAAAATTCATCGTCTAAAATAATTTTGTCAAAACGAGTTCCAACAGTTAAATTTGATCCAAACAAAAAATGTTAAAACAAATTAAATTTGACTGAATTTGGATGAGGTTTTTGGTCAGATTGTTGGTTGAATTGGTTAAGGTAAATCGTTATGTGAAACAAATTTACAAAAGGTTAAGTTTAAAATTTATTAAATTGGTTTGGTTTGGTTTAGATCAGATTTAAGTATTGGAATAAATTTTAATTTGTTTTTATTCAAACTTTTACCCAAATTAATGGTTTTTATCAAAAATAACCGAAAATATAATTTGCAACATATTATTCGAAACTTGGTCCATGTCATCATGTATTAAATAGTTTTTGGTTTAGTAAAACAACATTTGTTATCCGGTAAAATAAATAAAAAAAATAAATAAAAAAAACCACAAATCGAAGGGAAATAAAATCCCTTTAGCTAAAGAAGATACGAGAAGGCAAAAAAGATCAGCGTCCTTGGATTCGTTCGCCAAGTCTCAGAACTCATTACATCTCCCAGATTCTGTTTCGTGATCGGTTCTGTCTCTTGGTTATCTCCACTTCCATTTTTCGTAGAGAGAAGATTATCCCTCCATGCTTCTGGAAGCTTCTTTCTTTCTCACTGAGTTCGATCGTTCCATGGAAGTCGACCACCAGACCTACGATGCCCGAGCTGCGTAGCCACGCACGCAGAGATCGAGCCAATAAGAAACCGAACAAGAAGTCGATTGCTTTGACTCAATCACCAGTGAGGAGAAATCCGAGGCGGCTGAAGAGAGTAGTGGCGCAGGATCGGAGTGAGAAGGAGGCGATCGTAGCAGCCGACAAGTGCGTAAGTGAAACGAAGCCCTTGGTGAACACTGCAGGAAGAGAGGAAGAAAAAATTAGGGTTAAAAAGATGGATGAATTCGACAGTGGGGGTCAAGCACCTGTGCCTGACGATGAAGGAAGCGCTCCTCCGCTTCCTGAGAAGGTGTAATCTTTTTTTTCCTTCTTTCTACTAAATTTACCTCCTAAGAGTCGGATTTTTTTCTTAAACAGTCCGCTTTTGGGCATTCTGTGTCATGTCCTTGTTTAGGAGAAAGCTGTCAAATTGGGGCATGTCTTATTCTCGCAAGAGTTAAACAATGTTCTGCTCTAGGATAATTTGATTTTGACTCCTTGCTTCCACAGGTTCAGGTTGGTGGTTCCCCCATGTACAAATTAGATAGAAAACTAGGCAAAGGAGGTTTTGGACAAGTCTATGTTGGTCAAAAGATGGGCACTACCACTCCTAATGCTAGATTTGGCCCTGGAGCTATGGAGGTGTGTTTTTGTGTTTCCAAATTTACCAGCTTCCTTTTGATTTCTTATGGTCAATATGTAATTTTCTTGTGTCTACTTTTGCAGGTGGCTTTGAAGTTCGAGCATAGAAGTAGCAAAGGATGCAACTATGGGCCACCGTATGAGTGGCAAGTTTACAAGTGAGCGCTATGGTTTCTTGTATTTGGCTAGGATGCTTCTGCTCTTTCAAATAGTTGGTTTATAATAGGATGGATTAACTAATGTATCATCGGTTTGTCCAGTGCACTTGGTGGCAGTCATGGTGTACCAAGGGTTCATTATAAAGGTCGGCAAGGTGATTTTTACGTGATGGTATGTAGACTCTAGCTAGGTTTGAACAAGAGTACTTTCTGTTCATAGCTACTTGTGGTATGACTGATTACACCTTTAATCTTTCATACAGGTTATGGATATTCTAGGGCCTAGCTTATGGGATGTTTGGAACAGTACCACTCAAGCGTTAGCATTCCACCTGAGACAGTTTTACTTTGTTCTGTAGCATCTCAAGATTTTGTTAAATACCATGAACAGAATTTTTCCTGGGATGAACTCTTTTATAGTGGTACTCATCATATGCTTTGTTTGTTTTAAATTCCAGGATGTCAACAGAAATGGTTGCATGCATTGCGATTGAGGCAATATCCATATTAGAAAAGATGCATTCGAGGGGGTAAGTTTCTTATATTCTTACTGACTGTGGTACTGCTACTGCAACTATCTTTCTTTAGATAGTTTTTATTTCTATTTAAGAAGTGCTCCTGTTTCTCGCAGATATGTTCATGGCGATGTAAAACCAGAGAATTTTCTGCTTGGGCCTCCTGGAACCCCTGAAGAAAAAAAACTTTTCCTTGTAGACCTTGGCTTAGGTATACTGTATTTTGTTAATAAGAGTGAGCGTACTTTGCTCTCTTTGTACTGCTTATCCAATCCGTTGATCTTGCAGCAACCAAATGGCGTGATACTTCAACTGGACTCCATGTTGAATATGACCAGCGTCCTGATGTTTTTAGGTAAGTTGATTCAGCTTGGCATAAAGCGTGTGAGATTGATTTTCTTTAGGGACTTCGATCTTATATTACTTATTAATGTGTTGGCTTTTGCATTCTCAGAGGAACAGTACGTTATGCTAGTGTACATGCTCATCTTGGCAGAACTTGTAGTCGGAGGGATGATCTGGAATCTCTTGCTTACACTCTTGTTTTCCTTCTTCGAGGCCGGCTTCCATGGCAAGGGTACCAGGTTGGGGACTCTAAAGTTATTGATTTGGTTTTTTTAGCATTTTTCCTTGTCAATCATTAACTTGTTTTTGTTAGGGAGAGAACAAAGGTTTCCTTGTTTGCAAGAAGAAGATGGCTACTTCCCCAGAAACTCTTTGCTGCTTCTGCCCACAACCTTTTCGTCAATTTGTTGAGTATGTGGTCAATTTGAAGTTTGATGAGGAGCCTTACTATGCTAAATATATCTCCCTTTTCGATGGAATAGTCGGCCCAAACCCAGACATTAGGCCAATAAATACTGATGGCGCACAGAAGGTTAGTTAGTGATCTCCTTTAAGACATGTTTACTGAGGTTCTGCTATTTAGGTTAAGTCTAGAATGCCTAAAGCTTTTTCGTTTTCGTCTGGTGTGAAGCTTATACATCAAGTGGGTCAAAAGAGGGGGAGGCTGACAATGGATGAGGAGGACGAACAACCAACAAAGAAGGTCAGATTGGGAATGCCAGCAACACAATGGATCAGCATTTACAGTGCTCACAGACCAATGAAGCAACGGTGCCATCTTGGATTATACTTGAGAGTTCTTGGTATGTATGTAAATTAACATGCAGCTGACATGTCTTTTATCTTTGTGCAGATATCATTATAATGTTGCTGATACAAGACTTGAACAACACATTGAAAAAGGAAATGAGGATGGGTTATTTATCAGCAGTGTGGCTTCTTGCTCGAATCTCTGGGCCTTAATCATGGATGCAGGAACTGGATGTTCGGCTCAGGTTTACCAGCTATCACCGAGCTTTCTCCACAAGGTAGCTTCGTTCAATATTCTCGGGTAATCTTTCCAAATTTGTCATGTCTGCACTGCCGCTGTCACTTCCATTTATGATATTCTCCAACTTGTGCATTTTGCCATTTGGTCTTATATCTTGTAGGAATGGATTATGGAACAATGGGAAAAGAATTACTATATTACAGCAGTAGCAGGAGCAAATAATGGGAGCTCCTTTGTGGTTATGTCAAAGGGTAATGTTGTTTTATTCCTTTTCAATGCAGGTGTAACAGTTGTTTCTGTTTTATATCTGTTTCACAGCTTTCATCCTTTGTGTTCAGGGACCCCGTATTTACAGCAATCCTACAAAGTCAGCGATTCTTTTCCCTTCAAGTGGATAAATAAAAAGTGGAGGGAAGGATTTTATGTTACATCAATGGCAACTGCTGGAAGCAAATGGGGGATTGTAATGTCTCGTGGTGCTGCTTTTTCAGACCAGGTCTTGTGAAGTTTTAAATTTTGTTTTTTTGGGGGGGGGGGGGGGGGGGCGGGTGTGTTTGCCTCGGAGAGAAGCATGCATCACTTGGAATTACATGATGATAATATGGGGGATTTTGCGATGCAGGTCGTAGAACTGGATTTTCTATACCCTAGTGAAGGTATACATCGTCGATGGGATAATGGCTACCGAATTACATCAGTTGCCGCAACTTGGGATCAGGCTGCCTTTGTTCTCAGCGTGCCAAGAAGGAAGCCTACCGATGAGACACAGGAGACACTTAGAACTTCTGCTTTTCCTAGTACTCATGTTAAGGTTTGTTTACTGTTCTGTTATTTCCTTCTCTATTGCTATTTGGCTTTCCAACTTCCTGGGGTGTAACTTCTAGTATTTCTTCTGCAGGAAAAATGGGGCAAGAATCTTTACATTGCATCTATTTGTTATGGTCGAACTGTTTCATGAAGTTCTAATTTTTGTTAGGATGCAACTCAATTTATGTTTACCATACATCCGCTCAGTGAGAAAGAACAACCGTTGTGATCAGTGATGCTATGGGCTTAGGAGACCCTTTTAGCAAGGTTGAATGAAAGATGTACACCAAACTCTGCTTCACTACTGCTGTAATGTAGTGTATCGACTGCAAAAATTGCCTTGTTTTTCATCTTGAATTAAACCCGTCTTGTTCGTTATCTTTAGCTTCTCTACTGCTGAAAATGGGGTGATGTTGGTCTACCAATGCACCTCTGGAAATGTAATGATCTATATTCTGAGAGAGCCACACAATCAAATGGGTTATTTTGCCTTACCTTTCTTTTCGCTTTGTTGCAGCACTTCTTCACAATTGTAAACTGATGTAGTCAAACTCGAGTTAAATGCAGAATACAGGTAGAATATGGGGCACTCGTCTTCACTACTTTTCTGCTGCTGCTGCTGCTTGTATCCAAGATGATGGTAATTCTTGTTTTTTTTTGTTTTTTTGTGGTCCAAAGAATTATTTGAAGATGAATGGTAATAGCAAATTAATTAAGCTAGAGCTGAGGCAGTGTTGGTTCAGCGAAAGGGGCAACTATCAAGGTGAAATTGATGGAATGAGCTCAATCCTCCAATTTGGACGACTCATAAGGGATAGATCTCTTAGCTTGGTCTTTCTATACCTTTTCGCTTACTGAAGATAAATTCATCATGGTAGTTTCTAGTGTCTTTTCACGGAAAAACCGACAATGTCTCAGCTCTAGCTTAGTACTTTCAAAGTTTTGTTTGAAGATGAATGGTAATAGCAAATCTTTGACTAAGATGATTCTAGTATTTCAAATGCGTTTGTTGCAGTCTACAAGTTCACTGTCATCAAAAAGTCAAGCCTGTGGTAGCTTCACTTGTATGGAATTATTATTCTATTTCTTGATTTTCTGTTGTGTCTTTCTGTTGTTTAAAATTTTCAATTCGTATTTGCTTTGCCTTCTTGGTAATTATCTGACCTGCTTTGCGGTTCACCAGTGACTATGAAAACCCAAAGCTTGATCTCTTGTTTTCTATGATTTAAGTTGTATGCTTCATGTTGAACGAAACCAATTAATTCTATGTATAGACTTATTATTTATTATTCTTTTCTCAATTGCAATCTTTGAAATCTAATTTTAAAGGCTTTAATTGGAAGCCTGTGGAATTGTGGAATTGCGTTACTAACGTGATTCTGCAAGTATTTTATCAATCAAATTCTTGCGGAATCTATATACTATATAAAAGTTCATGTTAAAGTTGTTCACGTGAGATTTTAAATGACCATTCAAAGTCAATATTGAGTATTAAGTTAATTTATCAATATTTAGTATTAAGTTTTTTTTTTTTTTGTAAATAAATCTTTCATTTTTTTTTTAAGTTGGCTTTGTTCTTTTTTTTGTTTTACAAACTTTTCCATTTTAAAAAAAATCACTATATTTTGGCTAAAATAAAGTGATATATGGATAATTAAAATGAAAAGCTAATCAATATTTAGTATTACTTTTCCTTTTTTTATTGTTAATAGAATTTTTTTATTTTTTTAAATTCGTTTTGTTTTATTTTCTTACAAATTTTTCTATTTAAGAAAATTAATGTATTTTGAAAGAGTAAAGTGAAATATATAGATAATTAAAGCGAAAAACTCATTGGAAACATTGAATTTTATTTGACAATCTTAGAGTAGTTTCTACTTTTATATAGTAGTAGTGATGCGCCGCAGGACTCAGACATGGACCAGCATGATGTTTTAGCCCGGGATGGGATGGATCATGGAGTGCAGCTTGAACCAGAGCTTGAAGCCGAGGACTTAGTTGTACCAGTTGGACCTATGACTCGAGCGAGAGCTAAAAGACTCAAAGAGGGAATTGGAGGATTACTTAACCAAATGTTTACTCACCCAGATCACTTGGGCTGGATTGGAGAAGACTTATCTCAAACCATTCTGGTTTTGATACAGACCCGAGAAGATCACTAAAATGGGTATGTGATCATTTGTACTCTTTTTCCTTATCCTTGGTTTTATCCCAATGGATTTTCCAGGAAAGGTTTTAATGAGGCAAATTGGATCACATTGCTACTAAGCCCATCAGAAATCCGAAATCAGTTTGATCCATGTAGAGCATTGAATCTGTGAATGAATCTGGACAGAAACCGAATGGTCACTTCGATCAAACATTGATTTCTTTGACTCTTCTTTATTTTCGGTCCTTATTGAATTTTTCTATGTTTCTTTTTTCCATAAAACATTTAATTCGTTGTCTCTTTCATTCCTTTATGTAAGCAAACTCAGTTTTCAGTTTGAATATCGAATTTTCCTTTTTTTGTTTTCTGAGATAGAAATTCTCTTTGTTCGTTGCTAAAGAACAATTTCTGTCACTTGGTGCATAATATCCAAGTAACAACCTCTTCTTTGCTGTTCTATTGCGTCATATCTAGAGGTTTTGAGGAGTGAGAATATCAGCAGACTTACACATCTGTTGTGCGACCCTTCAATCCATCAAAATCACCCTTGTTTGCAACCTGCTACTTGGCGTGAATCCTATCTTCATAAACCGGTTGAGTGATCCTTAAATCAGGGCGTATCAAAGTGGTATCAGAGCCACTCAATCCGGTATCTTCACTTCAAAATCATCTTCTCATCTTTTCACAATTCTTTCTTCTTCTTTCTTACTGGATCTGGGCTGTTCTTTACCCCATAGTGATCGCTTCATTTCATATAAAAAAAAAAAAACCAGAAGTTTGAATCACGGCTGAAGAGAAATCCAGGTGGGGTGGTGGAAGAGAAAGCCTGCTGGCCGAAAAGAAAACTGGCCTTGGAACAGTTAAAACGGATCCCTCAAAACCTTTGATCTTCTACGAATTTTTTTTCCCTTGTTACTTGGAAATTCCATTGAGTTTGAATAGGATTTGTCTTTCTTAGAACCTTGGGAAGGAAGTCTCTTGAGTGACCACAAAACTTTGAGATTAAACACTTTGAGAGTGTGAGATCTTTTCTACTAAATCGTTTGTTTAAGTGTTTTTTTTTCCAGGAAACCATGGAGTCTAGTGATGATGAAAGACAAGGGCCTGGAAATTCAATGGCCGGATTGTCTAAACTCCAGATGAGAGCTTTAAATGACTAATCTCATGAATGCAGGTTTGAATCAGATCCACCGGAGGCTTGATGAGATCCAGGCTAGCCAACAAAACCAGCCTAGAGAAGCTCCAAGAAGAAACCGGCCAAGGAGAAATAACCAATCAGATGATGAGATTGATGAGGAGTACTTGTATGAGGATGTCAGATCTATCAACAGACCAAGGAGGCAAAACCGAGAATGAGGTGATGTTAATCCTTTTGCTGCTAGGAGAAATGAAAGGAATGATGATCTAGGAAATCTTAAGCTTAAAATCCCCACTTTTTATGGTAAAAATGATCCAGATGCTTACCTTGAATGGGAAAGAAAAGTTGAGCTTATTTTTGATTGTCAGAATTTTTCAGAGCTTAAGAAAGTAAGGTTGGCTGCCACTGAATTCTCTGGTTACGCTATTAATTGGTTTGATCAAGTGGTGACTCTTAGGAGGAGATCAGGTGGGAGTCCAATAGCTACTTGGGATGAGCTCACAACATTGATGAGAAAGAGATTTGTACCGGTCCATTACCACAGAGAGCTTCACCAAAAGCTCAGGCGTTTGCTTCAAGGCACTAAGTCCGTGGAAGACTATTTCCAGGAGATGGAATCTCTCCTGATCAAGGCAGATGTTGATGAGTCTGTGGAGGCTACAATGGCCCGTTTCTTAGCTGGTCTCAACCATGACATTCAGGACCGCATGGAGCTCCAGGAATACGAAAGTCTGGAGGAGATGCTCCATAAGGCGACCCTGATTGAGCAGCAAGCCAAGAGGAGGGGATTCTCAAAGCCCACTTTTGCCCCTAAGCCAGCCTTTTCTCCAAAACCAATTACCAAGACAAAGGTAAGTCTCCAGCTCAGTCAAATACTGATTTTAAAACTAATGCGCATGCTCGTTTTGACAAAGAAAAGACAGTGGAGACCAACAACCGAGCCAGAGAAATCAGATGTTTTAAATGTCAAGGGCTTGGACACTATGCTAATAAGTGCCCGAATCAAAAGGTGATGATTCTCTTGGACAATGGTGAGGTGGAGTCCGAGGAAGAGAAGGAAGAGAAGGAGGATCTCGGTCCTATCTTTGATGAGGAGGAAGGGGAGTTTGAATACCCAGCTCAAGGCCAACTTCTAGTCACAAGAAGATCTCTACGTGTCCAGCCAAAGCCTGATGAACGAGAACAAAGGGAGAACCTTTTTCACTCTAGATGTTTTGTTAATGATAAAGTGTGTTCTCTTATTATTGATGGCGGCAGCTGTACTAACGTTGCTAGTGACACTCTTTTCAGGAAATTGGGCTTGGAAGTGCGGCCTCATCCTCGTCCTTTTAAGCTGGAATGGCTTAATGAATCCGGTGAACAGCATGTGAAGGAGCAAGTCACGGTTCCTATAAAAATTGGGAGATATGAAGATCAGATTCTGTGCAATGTTCTTCCAATGGATGCTAGCCATATTTTGCTTGGCCGGCCGTGGCAGTTTGACAAGAAAGCCATTCATGACGGCTACACCAACAGGCATTCTTTTGAACACCAAGGAAAGAAGATCACTTTGGTGCCTTTATCTCCCTTAGAAGTGCATCAGGACCAGATTCAGCTCAAGAAGAACCGTGAAGCAACAAAAACGTCTGATGAGCCAAAGGTGAACCCCAAGATTTCTAACTTCTTGGTCAAGCAAAGTCAGGTAAGGAAATCATTGTTTTCTCAACAGCATTTTCTTTTGCTTGTTTACAAAGAATCACTAATGGTCTCTTCTAACATTGCACCGGAGCTTCCGAGTGGTCTTAAAGATGTCTTGCAGGAATTTTCAGATGTTTTTCCTGAGGAGAATCCAAAGGAATTGCCACCGGTCCGAGGCATAGAACATCAAATCGACTTTGTTCCTGGCGCCTCTCTTCCCAACCGGCCAGCTTACAGAACCAATCCCATGGAGACCAAAGAACTTCAGAAACAGATTGATGAGCTACTTGACAAAGGATACATCCAGGAAAGCCTTAGTCCGTGTGCCGTGCTAGTGCTACTCGTTCCAAAGAAATATGGGACATGGCGCATGTGTGTGGACTGCCGTGCCATAAACAACATTACGGTAAAATATAGGCATCCCATCCCTAGGCTAGATGACATGTTAGATGAGTTGCATGGTTCATCTATTTTCTCTAAAATTGACCTGAAAAGTGGCTATCACCAAATTCGCATGAAAGAAGGTGATGAGTGGAAGACTGCATTCAAAACAAAGCTAGGTTTGTATGAATGGCTTGTTATGCCTTTCGGTTTAACAAATGCACCTAGCACTTTTATACGTCTCATGAATCATGTGTTAAGGTCTTTCATTGGTCATTTTGTGGTTGTATATTTTGATGACATTTTGATTTACAACAAATCCCATGAAGAGCATGAACAACATTTAAAATCCGTGTTAGAGGTCCTTAGGAAAGAAAGGTTGTTTGCTAACTTTAAAAAGTGCTCTTTTGGAACGGATCATGTGGTTTTTTTAGGATTTGTTGTAGGTGCAAATGGAGTCCGGGTTGATGAGGAGAAGATCAAGGCCATCCGTGATTGGCCCAGCCCTAAGACCATTGGAGAGGTCAGGAGTTTCCACGGCCTTGCCGGATTCTACAGGAGCTTTGTGCCCAACTTCAGCACTATAGCAGCCCCTCTCACAGAGGTAATCAAGAAGAGTGTTGGTTTTAAATGGGAGCAAGCCCAGGAGGAAGCTTTCCAAACGCTTAAAGCTAAGTTGATCCAAGCACCTTTACTTTCTCTTCCTGATTTCTCTAAGACTTTTGAAATTGAATGCGATGCTTCAGGAGTTGGTATTGGTGCTGTGTTAATGCAGGAAAAGAAGCCCATTGCCTATTTTAGTGAGAAACTCGGAGGCGCCACGCTCAACTATCCAACGTATGACAAGGAACTTTATGCCTTGGTGAGAGCTCTTCAAACGTGGCAGCATTACTTGTGGCCCAAGAAATTTGTGATCCATACTGATCATCAGTCACTGAAGCATCTTAAGGGGCAGAACAAGTTAAACAAGAGGCATGCGCGCTGGGTTGAGTTTATCGAAACTTTTCTCTATGTCATCCGCTACAAGCAAGGTAAGGAAAACGTGGTAGCTGATGCTCTATCACGAAGGTATGTGCTTCTCTCTACTCTTGAAACAAAGTTGCTTGGGTTTGAATTCATTAAAGACTTGTATGCAACTGATGCGAATTTCAAAGAGGTGTTTAGGAAGTGTTCTAAGGCTGTTTATGGGAAGTATTACCTTGTTTCTGGGTTTTTGTTTTTTGATAACCGTTTATGTGTTCCCCAATGCTCTTTGAGGGAGTTGTTTCTCAGGGAAGCCCACGGTGGTGGTCTATGGGGCATTTCGGTGTTAAGAAGACCCACAAGGTGCTGTATGAACATTTTTTCTGGCCAAGCATGATGAAAGATGTGGAGAGGATATGCAGCCGGTGTGTGGTGTGCAAGCAAGCCAAGTCAAAACAGCAACCCCAAGGTTTGTATTCAGCTCTGCCTATACCTTCTCATCCATGGGTAGACATTAGCATGGACTTTGTCTTAGGCTTGCCTAGATCTAGAGCCGGTAGGGATTCTATCTTTGTGGTGGTTGATAGGTTCTCCAAAATGGCCCATTTCATCACTTGCCATAAAACTGATGATGCTGTGCATGTTGCTGAACTTTTCTTTAGAGAAATTGTTAGGTTGCATGGAATGCCCAGAACCATAGTCTCAGATAGGGATACAAAGTTCCTTAGCTACTTTTGGAAGACTTTGTGGTCTAAGCTAGGAACTAGGCTGTTGTTTTCTACGACTTGTCACCCCCAGACAGACGGCCAAACAGAGGTTGTAAACCGCACATTGTTAGCCTTACTTAGGTCTCTAGTCAAAAAGAACCTTAGGACTTGGGAAGAAAACTTGCCACATGTAGAATTTGCATATAATCATTCAATGCATTCCGCAACTAAGTTTTCTCCTTTTGAGGTGGTCTATGGATTCAACCCTATGTCTCCACTTGATCTTCTTCCTTTGCCTGTGAGTGAAAGGGTTAGTACAGATGGTGAGAAGAAAGCGGAGTCCATTAGGAAGTTGCATGAGCAGGTCCGGAGCAACATTGAGGCTAAGACCAAGATCTATGAAAAGAAGGCAAACCGGAAAAGAAGCAAGGTTGTGTTCCATGAAGGAGATCTTGTCTGGGTGCATCTAAGGAAGGAACGGCTTCCAGAAGAGAGGAAGACTAAGCTCATGCCGCGCATTGATGGCCATTTCCAATCATCCGGAAAATCAGTGACAATGCATATCAACTTGATTTGCAAGGTAAGTATAACGTCTCTTCTACTTTTAATGTTTCTGATCTCTCTTCTTTTGTGGTAGATGTTCCAGATTCGTGGTCGAATCCTTTTCAAGAGGAGGGAAATGATGCGCCGCAGGACTCAGACATGGATTATGGAGTGCAGCTTGAACCAGAGCTTGAAGCCGAGGAGGACTTAGTTGTACCAGTTGGACCTATGACTCGAGCGAGAGCTAAAAGACTCAAAGAGGGAATTGGAGGATTACTTAACCAAATGTTTACTCACCCAGATCACTTGGGCTGGATTGGAGAAGACTTATCTCAAACCATTCTGGTTTTGATACAGGCCCGAGAAGATCACTAAAATGGGTATGTGATCATTTGTACTCTTTTTCCTTATCCTTGGTTTTATCCCAATGGGTTTTCCAGGAAAGGTTTTAATGAGGCAAATTGGATCACATTGCTACTAAGCCCATCAGAAATCCGAAATCAGTTTGATCCATGAAGAGCATTGAATCTGTGAATGAATCTGGACAGAAACCGAATGGTCACTTCGATTAAGCATTGATTTCTTTGACTCTTCTTTATTTTCGGTCGTTATTGTATTTTTCTATGTTTCTTTTTCCCATAAAAAATTTAATTCGTTGTCTCTTTCATTCCTTTATGTACGCAAACTCAGTTTTCAGTTTGAATATCGAATTTTCCTTTTTTTGTTTTCTGAGATAGAAATTCTCTTTGTTCTTTGCTAAAGAACAATTTCTGTCACTTGGTGCGTAATATCCAAGTAACAACCTCTTCTTTGCTGTTCTAGTGCGTCATATCTAGAGGCTTTGAGGAGTGGGAATATCAGCAGACTTACACATCTGTTGTGCGACCCTTCAATCCATCAAAATCACCCTTGTTTGCAACCTGCTACTTGGCGTGAATCCTATCTTCATAAACCGGTTGAGTGATCCTTAAATCAGGGCGTATCAACTAGATTAGAATCCGCGTATATGCGGATTTATAATTTAACATTTTATAATCCGTAGAAAAGACACCAAAAACAAAAAAGTGAAAAAATAAAATCAGATCATCCGTGAAAATAAATAAAATAAGATTGAAAACGCCGACGCACAACCACCGATAGAGAACCTAACATTTCTTTGTTTATTTTGATTCTCCTATTTTTTCTGGAATAATTATACTATAACACACTTTTTACGAATTTTTAAATAGAAAATATTTTAACACGTATTAAAATCTAATTGAAAAATATTTTTAACACGTGTCGAAATCTGAAAACTCTTCTTCTTCTTAGTCGATGTCTTTTGATATCCAAAATATAGTCAACTTGAATCAATTTTGATATTTTTCTTAATCGATGTCTTTTCCTAGATGAAAAAAACCGGGCAAAGAATTTTTTTTGGAAGAGATTACTGAAGTTTATAGTTTGTTTGATGCGAAATTGTGAGAGTATGAAATTATTTATATATAGAAAAATAATTATATTTTTTTCTTTTTAAGATCTCACAACATATTTTTCCTTATTTTGACTTTCCTTTCCTTTTATGTTTTTTAAAATGATTTTTTTCTCAAGTCATTATCAATTAGAGTAGAGATTAGAGTTATAATCATGTGCAAATTTTGATTCGTGTTAAAATTTTAACTGGAAAAAATTTACATGTGTTGAAATCTGATCGATGAACTGACACGTGTCGCAATCATGTTAATTACAAAGTAGACGCATCAAATTTTATATAATAAGATTATCTCGAACATGTATTAATTTTTTTACTTAGAATCATTAAAATAGAAATATTTTGTCTTTGGAATAAATTTAACGACATATAAATTTCTATTTTACATTTTATTTACATTTACTAATTTAAATGATAAAATTTCCACTTGTAAAATATTTACTAATTTTATTTTCAATTTTTAGGACTTTTTATAATCTAATTAAATAACATATGATAAAATTTCTATATTTTAAATATTTACTAATTTTTATTTTCAATTTTGCTTTAAGATTTTATTTTTATTTTTTTATAATATAATTAATTACATATGAAAACTTTATATATTTTTACTATATTTTAAATAACCGGAAATTTTGCGGGCAAAGAAAGAGATTACCGGAATCAATCACTTTACCTATAGAGAAATAACGGTTACACCGAACCGACGTAAAGAAAATGAAGGAACGAAATCTGTACCACTTGCCCAAAAAATTGCCTTTAAATGAATCACATTAACAAATTGTGTGGAACGATGTGCATTAGTCCTTCTCAATTTCAAAATTTCCACCAACGATGCATGAACCTCAAACCGGACCGATTGACACGAAAACCAGTCAAACATCACCGGTGTAATCCCGACCGCAACCATCACCATTCTAATAAGGATGGGAACATATCGGTATAGAAACCATCATAGGATCACAAACTCATCACCAACCACATTTCATCAATGGCCAATACTTATCAATAACAATGGAGATCAACGACGATCGTTCCAGAGAAGAAGAAGAAACTGTCACTCGTGCATTTTCACTTAACCGTCATGATCTCTGAAATGTTGAATTTTATTTGGAGATGTCACTTGAGTTTTTGATCCCGGAATCATTGATATAACCACTCTACTCGGAGGAATAAGGTCTTCCTTGGATCGAATCGGGATAAGAACAAAGTAAAAATCTTTCAAAATGACTATGATACGGAAGCTTTGGTATCAGAACATCGACATTTCAGTGTTGCCGGAAGCATTAGATTTTATCGTGCGATTTGCAATTTAGCGGCTTAGCAAAGAGAGCAACCCACACACAAAATTCGCGTCAGAACAAGATCGTATACAAAGAAGAAAAATAATGGATTTAGTGATCCGTTAGCGAAAGCATCGTCAAATTCACTTCTCTTGTTTTATCTTTTTCAATATATGGCCTATATATCTGCTTATGTAATAAAAAAATTTCTGAAAATTCTTTATATTGACGATGTAATCTCGATTTGAGCCGGAAAAAAAAAAGAAAACTTTCTATATTATTATATTAACATGAATCACAATCTACATTTACTTATTTAAATGCTGAAATATTCATATTTAAAATATTTATTAATTTTGTTTTCAATATTCCTTTAGGACTTTATTTTTCTTTTTTAATGATTTAGTTAATTAAAAAAATAAAATTTATATTACTATATTGACACATATCACAATCTAAATTAACAATTATACATGTCGTGATCTGGTGAGTTATAATTTTGCCTACGTGTCGCATTCACGTTGAGCGCGTCCAGCTTTATATAACAAGATAGATCATATTTTTTCATATTATTGCTAATCTATCAAACAAGCATGATAACGAATTTAATGATTTAAAGTTGAAGAGAAATAATGATTACAAATTTTTTCATTTAAGAAAATCAATTTATTTTGAAAAAAGTAAAGTTGAATATATGGATAATTAAAATTAATGTTTAATATTAAGTTAATATTTTTTTGTTAATATATGGATATTTAAAATTAATATTTTTTCATATTATTGCTAATCTATAAAGCAAGCATGATAACGAGTCTATATCTCCGAATATGGAAGGAAAGGGCTTAAGTGTTTAGAGAGGTAGTATATACTTAGAAGCTTAAGCCGGAAGTAAGAGTTATGTTTCTTCGAGGAATGAGTAGGATATTTATAGAATTTTACTTGCCCAGACTAGGATACCGGGCTTGCGTCCTAAGTCGGATCGGGTGCGGGTCCACTTATTTACCCCGGTAGGGTGCGCTCGAGTGATGTTTTACCTACCACATTTGTCTCTATGTGTTGGCTATCTGACAATACGACTCTGTGGTGCATAGTTCGCCTTTACCATATCGGGCATAGCGTTGGACGCGGCGGGTCAGACGACGGGAGGATCCTCAAAATCAGCATTGTCGGTTTTAATCGTTTCATGGTGATTCGCCAAACATGTACAAACTAAGAGATTCTCCTAGGCTAAGAGAGTAAATTTATCCCAAACAACTCCCCCCTCCCGTTGTACGAGTCTGCGTGACATGCTCGTGCAACGAAAGAGTATCCTCTCGAGGGATAATCTTCAACCTCTTGAGGAAATAAATTTAAAAGGAGTTTGAATTGCTAACATGATCTCCTGCCTTTACTTCTTGAAACATCAAACATGGTTAATTTGAACCGAGCCCAGAAGCCTGGGAGATATTAAAACCTCCCAGAAGGCCGCCGCCTGAGTCCAGAGATCTGGAGGGCACGGGATCCCTCATGAAAACCGGAACCTGAGTCCGGAGACATGTGGGCATAAGAACCCTCGAGACCAAAGCCTAAGTCCGGAGAACTGGGAGGAGTATAGTAATAAAGAAATAAAATAATAATAATAAATAATAAAGTGTGTATGTGTATGGTTGTAAAAGAGTTGAATAAATGTATGGTGAGATGAGAGTAAGTTAGGTATAAGTTTTGTATAAGTTTGAAATACCTAAGGAATATTAGCATGGAACCACCTAAAGGCCCACTGCCTGAATACAGAGATCTGGGAAGGCACGAGATTCTTCTCAAAGATCACGATGATCTGAGTCTGGAGACCTGAGAAGGCATGTAAACCTCCTCGGAGGCCGCGACCACCTGACTGTGGGCTGATCCGATGGTATGGGTGTGGCACCCATTAATTGTATGCTCCAGTCTTTCTCTTTCCCGTTAGACCAGGGTACACCCCATTTTGCAACAGGGAGTGCTCCTTCTGTCTACGGGGAAGAAGTTTTTTTCTTTTTTTGGTAGTGTAACTCTAAGCTATTGAGCCTTTCTTTTTCGGGGCCCTGATGGTTATTCCGGGTTTGGGCCTGTGTAATGACTCTTTATATAAGCCTTTTTGGTGGAGATTAGGGTTTCACTTATATCTTCAGTCTGTATCATGCGCATCTCCGTTAGTCCCTTTCGTCGTGATCCCTTCTCTAGTAAGTTTACTTTTTTTATTCCTCGTAGCTTTAGCGACTCTAGATTTTCTCAAGGTTGATTTAGTTGTTATCATCAGACAGTTCCTCTGAGAGCGATTCCTTCTTCGTGTCGTTTTTCTGGGGTAGTGTCAACAGTTGTCTTCGGCCGATTGCTCTTGTACCCATTCATTATGGGATCTGTTTGGAGACTTGGTTTTCTTTGCCTGTCTTTTTGAGCCTCCGTCTGTTAGGCCGGTTTCTCTAAAGGGATCGGGCCAAATTGGAGCATTGCCTCCGTCAGCGGCATGCCACGATTAATTTTGAGTTTCGCATTCCCGGTCCTTACGAACGGGCAGATAGAGCTCCCACTTCTTTCATCGCGATCTACCAGAACTTTATAGCCCATTGTTTTCGGTCTCGCGTTCCCCAACTCATCGCCGAATTTTGTCACACGCATGGTTTCCGGTCTCGCGTTCCCCAACTCTCCTAGAGTCGACTCTTCCTTCCCTGCTACCAACTTTGGACCCTACTTCAGGTGAGCCGAGGTTATATTTGACTGACAAATGGAAAGCTTTGGTGCTCGGATCTACCTTCGTCCAAGTGTACTCAGGATTGATGAGTATGCCTCAGATCAGATCTTCCCTTCGTTCATCCAGGAATTCTCGGGGGCCGACCCGGAGCGGCGCTCGGTGCTGCTGAAGAATTGTGCACTCATGGTGGGTCATACTTCCTTACTTTGTTTTTTTGTTAAGAAACGTCGTTCCTGATTTTGGCTTTCCTCCTTTTCCCTTTTTCATGAAGGCCTACATGGGGTTGCATTATTCTTCTCAAGAGTTAGAAGCTTTGAGGAAGGAATTGGCTATGACGTCTGACCACCTGCTAGCATCCAACGCATGTCTAAAGGAGTTGGAGGCGGAGGGAAAGCTAGCTCAGGAGATTAAGGACTTGTCTTCCCACTTGTCATCTATGGACGAGGAGTTAAAGTTGAGAGGGAAAATAGTTGGAGAAGCTGTGGATGTTGGCACAGGCCAGGTCGGACGAGGCCGACAGACTAAGGATTAAGGCACAAGCCTCTTCGCAGAAAATTGCTAGGCTGAGGACAAAGTTGGACAATCATTCCTCAATCGTCATCCCCGAACTTCTTGGTTTCTTTCGATCAGTGGGTTCCTCTTGAGGACTATCAGAGGCTGGGGCTTGAGGTAAAAGTGTCCAAGAAGAACATGGAGCTGAACGAGTATGCTACAAAGATGGTGACCGGGTATTTGATGTGTTTACGGTGGGAGAGGAATGGTGACCTGGCACGAGAGCTACGGTTGATGGAAGAGTAATACCACTTGTTTCGGGATTATGTCGAGAAGACGGGGAGTGCTTGAAAGTACCCTACGCTCGAGATTATTGGGATCCAAATTCACCTAACCAAGATCGACGGTAAAAATGGCTAAGTGTCAGTTTTGAGCCTAGCCGGCTCTTGGTTAGCCTAGCCGACATTGTGCCTAGCCAAACATTATGTGCGTAGCCAAACATTATGTGTCTAGCCGAAATATTATGTGCATAGCCGAACATTATGTGCCTAGTCAAATATGCGGAGAGCCAAATCTACGGAGAGCCGAACTACCGACGAACCAAGCTGACGACGAGCCGACGAACCAAGCTGACGACGAGCCGACGAACCAAACTACCAACAAACTAAACTGCTGACGACGACCCGACGAACCGACGAGCCGTGGGCTTGGCTAGGCACCATGGGCCTCGGCCTTCTTCCACGACGAGCCGTCGGGCTCGGTTAGGCACCATGGGCCTCGACCTTCTTCATGACGAGCCATAGAACTTTGGCTAGGCATCATGGCCTTGGCCTTCTTCACAACGAGCCGTAGAACTTCGGCTAGGCATCATGGGCCTTGGAATTCTTCACGACGAGACGTAGGGCTCGGCTAGCCATCATGGGCCTCAGTCTTCTTCACGACGAGCCATAGGGCTCGGGTAACCTTCTTCACGACAAGCCATAGAACTTTGGCCTGCTTCGACGATGAGCTGCGGCGGGCCTTGGAGTGCCGAGATATGTTTCCAAGACTCGATGGGCCAAAGCAAAGAGCCAAAGCAAGAAGCTCACGATGGTCAACTGACTTAAAAGAATCCGAGGAAAAAGGAAGGATGAACATGAAGAAAGGAAACTTACATAGAATTAGGAAGTTTCCCTTATCGTTTTAGGGTTCGTCCTAATCGACCTAGATTTGTATAAATAAGCATCTATCTCTCCCAAAAGGGGGATCGGCAAATTTACCTAGCTAAACACTTGTTATTCTCTCTGCACTTTTTTGTATCAAAAGGCTTTCAAAATAGCTTAATAAAAATACCATCTTTGGATCTATGTTCTTGTGTTTATATTCATAGAAGTTTCGAATCCCTAATTTTTCCTAACCAAGTTTAGTTATGCGAGTTCTGACTCCCACAATTTGGTGCCGTCTGTGGGGAAACAAAACTTTTTGACTCCTAAGAACCACCGAATACGAGATCTGAAAAGATGACTACCGACAGAGAGAGGAGCGGGGAAGATGCAAGCAACACTAGCGTCGATCTTCCCAGAGCAAGGATAAATACTAGAGATCTCCTACCGACCAACACGGAAGCTGTCTCCGCATCCCTAACCGAAGTGAAGAACATGTTGACCGCCCTGCTCAAGAAGGTGGAGGAGCAAGACAAGATGAACCGCTCGATGATGGGAGACTGGAGACACTGACGATAGAGAGCTGATCCCGAAACCCACGCACCAGAAGCCTGGGCTCGATGATGAATCCGACCGGAAGAGCCGCAAGGAGAATCAACCTCAACCCGACGGCCCTCGACTTTTCAATGCCTTGTGACCCGCCAAGAACCCTAGGAGGATTACCGCCACTGCACCGACCACACCAGCAGCCTACCACGGCAACGGACTGAACATGATGAACCCGATTCGATCAACCCTAGGAGTACAAAAAACAGGCGACAAACGTAATTAACAAATCGACCATGGGTCGATCCCAGCAGTCATCCTTGACGCAGAGGATCACGAAGAAGGAGAACACAACACGGAGCATCCAGTAGGCGGAGAACTCACCTCGGCGACAGCAAGAATCCGAACCGGTGGAAGCAACGCCGACCCAGAGCAAGCCAGGAACCTATCCAAAGAGGAGGAAAATCTCCGCTGGGTCCAGCAGGTGCAATATGGTGATGATCCAAGAATAACGAGCCGAGCCCAGAGAGAAAAACTAGACGAAATCCGAGCCTCCTTGGATCTGGCGAAGGACGAGGTAAGAGCCGTCCGCTCACAGGTGCATAAGGCAACCAGTAAGGCAACAAAAATTGATCGCATATTGGAAGAAGGGCACAACACTCCGTTTACGGCTCGAATTACCAGGGCAAAGGTCTCTGACCCAGGGAAGATCAAAATTCCAGTCTACGAAGGAACAACCGACCCAAAGGAGCATATAACGGCGCTCATCATAGCAATGGGCCAAGCCAACTTCAAAGAGAAAGAGAAAGATGATGGTTTCTGCCTCTTGTTTGTAGAGCATCTCAAAGGGCCGCCCTCCAATGGTTTTCCAGGCTTGAACGAAATTCCATCGACTATTTTCAGCAACTATCCGCTGCTTTTTTAAAGCAGTATTCCATGTTTATGTATCGAGGAGCTTCCGATGCCGACCTCTGGACTTTGAATCAAGGGCCAACAGAGATGCTACGAAACTTCGTGGGGAGATTCAAGATTGTGATGTCGAAGGTCGAAGGCGTAAGCGACAAGGCTGCCTTGCTCGCATTGAAGAAGTTGTTGTGGTACGAATTGGTGTTCCAAAAAGAAATCTCTTTGAACACGCCATCGTCGATCCAGAACACCCTGCACCGAGCCTCAGACTTTATAGTCAACAAGGAGGAGTGGAAGTCTTGTCCCAGATTTACGAAGCTGCGAAACCAGCAAGCAAAAATGCCTCTCTAGCTCCAAATCCACGCACTTCAGGAAGAACGCCCAAAACGATGGATACGTTCATCGCGAAGGACTCATTTTCGGCGGCGCCAACAACTATCAAGTAGGTGTTGGTCGTGGGAAAGTCCCTTGGAACACATGGGAAAGAAACTCCAACACTTATGACGAGAAGGCCTACTGCGAATACCATCATTACTATGGACACTCAACCACGAATTGTGGCGTAAAACTTGCGGCAAAACTAATGGCAGGAGAGTTTGGTGACACTATCAACCTTAGTGATTTTGACCTAGAAGACGAAAAAGATCAGCCCGATCAGGCCATCTGAACTGGAGACGCGGCTAAGAGAGAGAGGCAAACCGACGAGACAACACAACAGGATTCCCGAAGAAGAATTAACGTGATAATGGGAGGATCCCAATACTGCATGGACACGCTGTCTGCAATCAAGGTGTTCCAGTGCAAGGCGGATGTTAGCACCAACTGGTCGGCACCCGCCGATTTTCCAAATGACGTGATTTCGTTCGAGCAAAATGAAACAGTCGGCATTGACCAGCCTCACAACGATCCTATCGTTATCGAGTTGATGGTAGGAGACCACGATGTTGCTAGAGTGCTGATAGATAGGGGAAGTTCTGTCGATGTTATTTTCCGAGAAATGCTAAGGCGTATGGAGATCAGTCTATCCGAAGTTACAAAAATGCAGAAGCCACTGACCGGATTTTCTGGAGAAACAACGATGACTCTTGGAACAATCAGACTACCCGTCCGAGCCAAAGGAGTAACGAAGATCGTAGAATTTTCAGTGACAGACCATCCCGCGATATATAACGTAATCATGGGAACCCCTTGGATAAATTCTATGAGAGCTGTCCCATTAACATACCACTTGTGCATAAGGTTCCCGACGCCGAACGGAATCAAAACCATTCATGGTAATCAGAAGGAGTCCCGAATGTGTCATGGCCGAGCATAAGCTCAGGAACCCCGTAACAGAACTGAAGACGAAGCGGAAGAAAGTCAAGGTGAATCGGGAACCTGAAAATGAACTAGCCAACTTCAATTCACTCGGGAGTGTACAAGCTCGCTAACATGGACGGCATTCCAGTACCAATGAACTACGGGGCGGTTTGATCCCCGAAAAAGGTACACAGGCAACCTATCTCTAGATGGGTTCAGCAGTCCCCCCCTCCCCCTTCTAAAAATGTGGGTGTGGTGTGGGGGGGGGGGTGCGCATACACGTATACTCCCATTTTTTTTGTGAGGCGATCTTTTAATTCTTGTCAAAACAAGACACTTTGGCATACTCATTGTCCCGCAAAGAACCAAGTCTTATCGAAATAGATACTTTGACATGCTCATCATCCTCGTTGTTGCTAATGTGATGGTTTTAAGCGATGCAATTTCGAATTCAAACAAACTCTAAATGCAACCTCAACCTACTTTTAAACCTTAAGTGCAAACCACAAGTATATGGTCAATATCATTGTAGCATTTAAGGGTCATACTTCCACAAGGAGTATGCAAAGGCAATAAGAATGCAAGATACTATAGAAGCTAAGCCAATTTCAAAAGAAGTATTTTGTAACCAACTAACAACCTAAGCAAATGATGCAATAAGTAAGCAAAGTTATCAAACAAGAACAAGAAACATAAAAGAAAGCATGCATAAGTAAATTAAACTTAAAAGAAAGCAATTTAAGAAAGTCAACAAAAAGTCGACCGGACAAACAAAGATGATCAAATATGATAAAGGCATGGACTTTGGGTAGAGATCATGGATCAATAGTGTTTAACCTATGACTAGTGATGCAAGACCATATAAATAACCATTCCAAGACATGTATCCCATGATATAGATTAGCTCACTTTTGCAAATACTATTCCATTCTACTAATCACCCAAAATGACAATCCTTTCGGTCCCTTATGAAGTGAGAAGATATCATTAATCGCATATGCCCATAAAAGTCTACTAATCACCTTGAACATCAAGTGTTAATTGGCTAGGATATGAAAAGCATGAATTAGAGTTGGCCTAGACATTTTACAAACACCTTTCGGGCATGAAAAGACCTTGATCTAAGAATTGATTAATTACTTCAATCCTAGAAATTAATTCTCTCTAATCAATGGAAATCATACAAATCTAGACCTAAGCATCACCAATCACACATCAAATATCCTAATCTACTCCACCCATAATCCACTAAGAGACTACTAACTCATGCTAAAAAAAAACCAATAAAACATGAGTAATGAAAGACATAATGAAATATTAAGAGAAAAGATAAAGAAAACTTCACTAATTAAACATAAAAAATTGAAGCTTTAACATCCAAATACCAAGATCCAAAGGGTTTTGCTTTTTCCCAATGGATAAAGAAAAATCAGAAAAAGCTTAGGGTGTTAATGTGCTTAAAAGTTTTAATAGGAAAAAGAGATGAACTCGGGTCAAACCTGGATTTGTGCAGAAAATGTAGCCTGTATCAACCTGCTGCATCGACCTGTTGAGCTGGACTGGTCGATGCAGCGTGCATCAGTTCCTCCAATTTTTCTTGGTGTTGCTCCCATCGACCTGCTGCATCGACCTGTTAAGCTAGACTGGTCGATGCAGCCTACATCTGTTGGTGTTTGGCTCCTCTTCATCCCCCTTGGTTCTCCTTTCCTCTCCAATTGATTATGCTTTATCATAGGCCTCCATAGTACCTGAAATATACTCAAAATGCAATGCAAATGCAACATGATGGACCTAGGACTCTAAGACTAAACCTAAACTAAACGGAATCTAATATGAAGAGAAAGATGCATTAAGTAATCTAAATGAGTGTAAAAGCTAAGGAAAATTCATGCTAAGAAGTACTAAAATATGAACACATCAACTCCCCCGGACTCTCTTTTTGCTTGTCCTCAACCATACAAGTAAGAACAAACCCGGAGAAGAGGCTTGAAAGTGAGAACTGAAAGCCAAAAGGAACTCACGAAGCATTCCACATCAAGGCTCAAGATAATACAAAGTTATCGAATAAGTGAATCTCTACTCAATCAATCTTTTCACATCTATCACAACTTCAATCTTTTGCCTCTAGACTCAAAGTTGAGCCTCTGCATGCCATCCTGTCTACCAATTCTTTAACATTCAATTAGGTGTTTAGGTGTGGTCTTGCTTAGAAACTTTCAATCATGTTCAATCGGCATGGTAAGAAAAAGGTTCATCATACGAAAGATATGTCGGTTCAAAACATTTTAGTGACTTACTCTCAAAGAATAATAATGCTAAACATCATGCAAAAGCAAGGGAGAAATGGAACAATTGATGCATACAAAGAAGCGCTTCCATTCTACCCAAACCCTTATGCATTATTAAGCCTATGTTCTACCCATGATCTAACATACTCTCTTTCTTTTGAGACAAACCAAATGGTTGAGAACCAAACCTTCTTTTTTTTTTTTTTTTTTTTTGCTAACTCTTAGGGGGTTTTCTTTTCTAGACTCTCTCTTTTCTTTTCGTCTTTCATCCTCCTTGATTCTTTTCTTTACTTTCTAACTTTTTTGATTTTAAGCTTATGGAAGGAACTAGGCTTTTTGCCTTAAACACTTAAGAGTCTTCTTTGTACTTAACATTTTCCTATAGTAGTTTTTTTCTTTTCTTTTCCTTTTTCTTTCTTTCTTCTTTAGTTTTCTTATTGAACCTTCTTAGCATCTCAACCATTCTCTCTTTCTTTTTCTCACAAGTCCCTCACTAAACCCAACCAAGAATAAGATATCATAAACACCCTCATAGTTTACTAGCCTCGAGCTTAAAGGACTAGCCTAATGGAAGACCTTCTTTGTCGTTCCCATCTTTCGAGATTTTGCATGTGTATGCATTTTCACAAAAAGGCCTCACTCAAGTAAACAATAAGGGGTTTTAAATGAAAGGTTTAGGTTGAGGTGGGGAAAACCAAACTAAATATGAGAATGGCCATTTGGGTTAGCATAGAGTGGTAAAAACGAATAAGAAAACCCAAATGTGTCTTTGAAAACCATGAACATGCATCTCAAGATCTAAGCAAGAATTTAATTTCAAATTAAAGTCAAATAAAGTAGAATTGGTTTCAAGTTTAGCAACATCAACAAAACCAATAGTTTCGAGCGAAGAGATCAAGATACAAAGAAGAGAGCTTTTCTACGATTCACTTAAGTAATAAACGCATTATCAAGAGTTTTACATTGAATGCTAAGTCAAAAACTTTTGCAAGGCAACTTCATCATTGTTCGCATATGTTCAATGCAACCTATAATGAGCATACAAGTGTATGCAATGCAACTAAATGAGAAATCTTTTTGTATTTTCCAAATTTTCGAAATTTTTAGGATTTTTGTGGTTTTTATCATATATACAATGCAAATGATAAGACTCAATATGCAAAAAAGAAAACAAAACAACTCAAATGATCATTAGCAACCAATCTCCTCCCCCGGACTCACTTCTCACCATCCCGGTGAGAAAGCAAAACCGAAGGTGGAAGAAAGAAAACAATGATATGCAAAAATAAAGATTTAAAAACTATACGGTATTTACAATGGTAGAAATGGTACCTTGGAGCTAGAAGCGGTCAGGATTGAAGTTTTGTGGAGAAGGAGGCTCAAATGTGAGTTGTCTTGGTAAGATGAACCGTAGGTCTCGGTTGCAATGTGTGTTGCAATACCTTGGTTGAGGCAAGAAGCAACACAATGGGGTTCCATCTTCATCCATGAAGCAATATACTAGAGAATTTGGGATGAATCTACCCGCAATTGTGTGAGTGAGCATCATGTAGTTGAGGTCCATTTGTGGCTTCTCCAATAGAGGTGTGTAGAGAGCTAGGTTCATGCCAACGCGGTCCAAGAGTGGAGTGAACATTCCTCCTATGTGTATCTTGGGATCATCCATAGTAGACACATCAAAGCGGATTTGAGATAGGTGAATGAAGAACATGGAGGTCGGATCCGTGTTTGGGGTCATTTTCACCCACCTGAAGTTAACAGACGGGGAAAGGTATAAAAATGGCTCGGTGTCAACTAAGTGTCGCAAACACCCGAGCCAAACTCAAACGGCTCGGGTGTCACGCCGAAAATGGTTCGGTGTCACCCCGAAAGCGGTTCGGGTATCACGTCGAAAACGGTTCGGGTGTTACCTCTAAAGTGGTTCGGGTGTCACTCCGAAAACGGTTCGGGTGTCACCCCGAAAGCGGTTCGGGTGTCACGTCGAAAAATGGTTCGGGTGTCACATGGAGACTGCTCGTGCCACCAAAAAGAGAAACTACCCGAGCCGCTAAGGAGAAACACCACCCGAGCCGAACATGGGCGGTTGCCACCCGAGCTAAACATGGGCCGTTGCCCCCCGAGCCAAACATGGGCTGTTGCCACCCGAGCCAAACATGGGCCGTTGCCACCCGAGTCGAACATGAGCTATTGCCACCCGAGCCAAACATGGACCATTTCCACCCGAGCCAAACATGGGCCGTTGCCACCCGAACCAAACGTGGGCCGTTGCCGCCTGAAGCAGTGATCATAGGAGGCCCATGAAGATACGACAGACATGAAGAAAGGAAAACAAGCGAAAGAATATGAAAATTTCCTTATTTTTTTAGGAGTCGCCCTAGCCGACTTAGACTTGTATATATACCGATGTATATCCTCTGAAAAGGGGATCCACAATTTTTACCTAGCAAACACTTGTATTCTTTCTCCAAACAGCTTTCGTAACAGCTTAATAAAAATCATCTTTGGATCTTCGTGTTCGTGGTTTTTACTCAGAAGTTTCAGGTCCCTCTAAAAGGCTTGACAAATTCAATTGGTGTGGATTTACACTCCCACAATTTGGCACCGTCTGTGGGGATCAAAATTTTCTTACACCAAAAACCACCGCGAAACCAATCTGAAGGACGATGGCCAACGATGGAGAGTAGGACGCTGCTGCTGACACCAAAGACACCGGCGTGGATGATCAGATGAACCGACCTGAAAGCACCGAGGAGGCTTCGGCAACACTCACAGAGATAAAGAATATGTTGGAGAAGCTTCTCAAAAAGGCCGACGAGCAGGACAAGCTGAACGGCACGATGACACAAAAGTTGGAAGCCCTGGCGACGGAGACCAGAGCTAGTAGCAGGATCTCAAACCTGATCGGACGTGGCGTCAAGCGCCTTAACCCAACAGCCCTAGATTTCTCGACCCCTCTTGACGTGCTGAGAACCCGTGGGAGATTGCCACCGCTCCATCAAAACTCAGCAAATATGACCTCCGAAGCACAAGGAGCAGACGATGCACCAAAGGCCAATCATCAATCTAGAAGAGGAGAATCAAGTGGAGCGCAACACGGAGAGCCGCGATGACCCCAAGCTCCCAGCAGTTGCCCAGATCCGAACCGAACAACGCAAAGCCATCGCAGAAGGAGATCAAGAACTGACCAAAGAGGAAGAGAACATCCTCTGGGCCAAGCAAGCATGGATCAATGGGGAGCGAAGAGAGATCCGAGCCCAGAAAGAGGAGATGGCTACGATGCGCGCGGATATGGATCGAACAGCCGCAGATATAAAGGTTTTCCGATCCATGATGCACAAGGCAACTAGCAAGGTGCCCGAAATAGATTGCGTATTGGAGGAAGCACATAACACTCCGTTCACGGTACAGATCACCAGTGCAAGAATTCCCGACCCAGGGAAGATGAAGGTTCCAATTTATGAAGGAAAAACCGACCCAAAGGAGCATCTAACAGCTTTTGCCATAGCCATGGGTCGCTCCAACTTCAAAGAAAGTGAAAAGGATGCCGGACAGTGCCTCCTTTTCGTGGAAAACCTTAAAGGTCCGGCACTCCAATGGTTTTCCAGACTCGAGAGGAACTCCATCGACAACTACAATCAGGTATCCGCAACATTCCTGAAGCATTACTCCATATTCATGGATCATGGAACTTCAGATGCCGACCTGTGGACCCTAGCTCAGGGACAGAACGAAACACTCCGAAGTTTCGTCGGAAGATTCAAAGCGGTTATGTCCAAAGTGGAAGGGTTGAGCGACAAGGTGGCCCTGCTAGCCTTTAAGCGGGCTCTTTGGTTTAACTCCGACTTCCGCAAAGAGATTATGCTGAACGCCCCCACAACAATACAAGACGCGATGCACCGAGCTGCATATTTCATAACCGAAGAAGAGGAGATGAAGATCCTCACTGAAAAGTATGGAAAACAAAACCGCTAAGCCATCCTCCTCAAGCTTCAAATTCTTCAAACAGCAAGAGAAACAACCAGAGTTCCGGTTATGTCCAGCACGAGGGAGGCTTTCGAGGAGCTCACAATTATCAAATTAATGCCCCTGGATACGGACGAGGAAGAGGCCGAGGCTGCGGGAGGAATTCATGGAGCACATGGCCCAAGAGCGATAGTTCTTACGACGAAACGGCTTACTGCGAACACCATCACATCTATGGGCATTCCACTACAAACTGCCGCATTCTTGGTCTAAAACTTGCCAAAAAATTAGCGGCTGGCGAACTTGGAGGAAACATCAGCCTCAAGGATTTCAAGATGGAAGTAAACGCATACAAACCCGACCAGACAAAGGAAGATCCGTCTAAATGTGATAGACGAGATGACGAGGCACCACCCTCCGGATCAAGAAGCAGGATCAGCATGATAATGGGGGGGGGGGGGGAACTCATTATTGCTCGAATACTGTCTCGTCGATCAAAGCATTACAGCGATGGGCAAACATCAGCATTAACTGGTTCAAACCCTCAAAATTTTCAAACGACGTCATCTCATTCGAAGAAAGAGAGACGATCGGAATCAACAGGCCACACGACAACCCTCTCGTGATCGAATTAATTATCAATGATTGCGATGTAGCACGCGTGTTGGTAGACACCAGCAGCATTGTGGACGTAATCTTTCTCGAGACGCTCAGAAGAATGAATGTCGACCTATCCGAAGTAGTATCAACTCCGAAACCATTGACTGGATTTTTCGGGGAAACTACAATGACTACAGGGACGATCAAACTTCCTGTCCGAGATGGTGAGGTGACGAAAATTGTCAAATTCTCCGTAACTGATCACCTGGCAATCTACAACGTCATTATGGGGACCCCTTGGTTGAATTCTATGCGCGCTGCGATTTCAACATATCACCTCTGCTTGAAGTTCCCTACCCCAAACAGAGTAAAAATAATTCGTGGAAACCAAAAGGAGTCTCGCGTCTGCTTCCTCGCCGCACACAATCTCAAAAATCCAGTGACCGATCCAGTGGCAAATTCAAAGCGCAAGAAAATGAAGATCGACAGAGAACTGGTCAAAGAGCTTTCCAAACTTTTATAGCAATTACAGATTGCGGAGGATCGCAAAGAAGAAGTAACTAAGCCGACATGCGACCCCGTAATATCAGTTTGCATTGACAACGAACGTCCGGAGCGATGCATGGAGATTGGAGCGAGACTCGATGGAAAAATCAAGGGAGAACTCATTTCGTTCTTAAAAAAGAATGTGAACACTATCGTATGGGCAGCGCAGGACATTGCCGGCATCGATATCGGCATAACAAGCCACGAGCTGAATGTCGACCCAACGTTCAAACCAGTAAAGTAGAAAAGGAGAAAGCTTGGGCCAGACAGGGCCAAAGCAGTTAATGATGAAGTAGAAAGACTCCTGCGTGTCGGTTCAATAACTCAGATAAAGTACCCAGACTGGCTGGCTAACCCGGTGGTGGTCAAGACAAAGAGTGGAAAATGGCGCGTATGCGTGGACGTCACTGACCTGAACAAAACTTGTCCAAAAGACAGCTTCCCCCTTCCACACATCGATCGCCTAGTCGAACAACGGCATGAAATGCACTCCTCTCATTCATGGATGCCTTCTCAGGATACAACCAGATCTTGATTAACCCAGACGACCGGGAGAAGACATCCTTCATAACAGACCACAGGATATACTGTTACAAGGTGATGCCATTTGGTTTGAAAAATGTCGGAGCGACATATCAGCGACTGGTGAACAAGATGTTCGCCAGTCAACTCGGAAAAACAATGGAAGTTTATATAGACGACATGCTGGTGAAGTCACTTAGGGAACAAGATCATATATCTCACCTCGAGGAGTGCTTTGCGCGATTGAATTGTCATGACATGAAGTTGAATCCGACCAAATGCAGATTCGCGGTCACATTAGGATAATTCCTTGGATACTTGGTTACTCATCGTGGCATAGAAGAAAACCCTAAGCAGATCGATGCACTCATTCAGATGGCTTCGCTAAAGACAAAAAGAGAGGTGCAAAGACTTACCGGGGAGGGTAGCCGCACTAAACAGATTCATCTCGAGATCCACCGACAAATGTTTGCCTTTCTATGATACTTTGCGGGGAAACAAGAAGTTCGAATGGACTAAAAAATGCGAAGAGGCTTTTCAACAACTAAAGACTTACCTGGCTACCCCTCCCGTTCTTGCAAAACAAATAGCAGGAGAGCCGCTTTTTCTATACACTGCAATTTTTGCCACAGCAGTCAGCGGCGTGCTGATTCGAGACAAACGCGGGGAACAGAAGCCAATCTCCTATGTCAGTAAAACTCTAACAGACGCTGAGATGAGTACCGCAAATGGAAAAATTGGCACTATCTGTCGTAATATCTGCAAGAAAGCTGAGGCCTTACTTCCAGTCACACTCGATCATCATCCTGAGTACATTCCCGATAAGGTCCATTTTGCACAGCCCAAGTCAATCAGGAAGGCTAGCAAAATGGGCAATCGAGCTGAGCGAATATGATATCGAGTATCGCGAATGCACATGTGCAAAATCTCAAGTCCTAGCCGATTTCCTGATTGAACTCCCTGAAGAGAGCATTGACCATGAAACACCGAGCCCATCCTGGCAGCTTCACGTCGACTGCTCATCCTCTAAAAGTGGCTCGGGAGTAGGAATACGCCTAACCTCTCCAACCAGTGAAATTCTGGAACAGTCATTTCGCTTAGGTTTTCACGCATCCAACAACGAAGCAGAATATGAAGCCCTCATCGCCGGGATGAAACTCGCTGGTGGCCTGATGATCGAGCAGCTTCTCGCAAATTAATTCAGTGGCGAGTATGCAGCAAAGGATGATCGAATGGAAGCTTACCTAAAGATCGTCATGGAATTGGATGCACGATTCAAAGAAATCGTACTGACACGCATCCCACGAGGAGAGAACACTTCGGCCGACGAACTTGCAGCCCTTGTATTAATTTCTGATCCGGATCTAAAGAGAATTATCCCGATAGAATTCATTCAGCACCCAAGCATCAATCTTTCCGACACAATGAACGCCATAACTCGTTCACAAGCAGCTGAGCAAGCAAGAGAAGTCACAAACGGGAAGGAGAAGACAGCTGAAATGCAGGAAGGACCGGTAAACCCGCCATCCACCGAACCCGATATTGCTCTGATGGAAGAGGACATTCTCGAAGAGTCGGCAATCACCGAAAGCAATGACGACCTAGTCGTCAAATCAAAACCCGATGAAGAAGCAAGCAAGATCAACAATGAGGCAGAATATGGCTACGACAAGAATTGGCTCAACGCAATCAGAGAATATATATACGACGGGGTCTTACCAACCAAGAAGTGGGCAGCTCGTAAACTTCGAGCCCAGGCGGCTCGTTACGTCTTACTCGACGGGAACGTCTTTAAGTGGAGATTCTCGGGACCATTGTTGAGCTGCGTTGAAGGAATTGACGTGAGGAAAATCACGAAAGAAGTTCAAAACGGTTCATGCAGCAATCATTCAAGAGGAAGAGCACTGGCAATAAAAGTCAAGCGCCATGGTTATTACTGGCCAACGATGATCAAAGACTGCAACAAGTTCTCGGCCAAGTGTGAGAAGTGCCAACGTCACGTGCCAATGATTCACCAACCAACAGAAGTGTTCTCCTCAATCTCATCACCATACGCATTCATGCGATGGTCCATGGATATTGTCGGGCCACTGCACCCCTCAAAGCAGAAGCGATTCCTGTTGATTTTAACAGATTATGTTTCGAAATGGGTCGAAGCCGATTCCTACGCTAGCATTCAAGACGCACAAGTGGAGTCCTTTGTATGGAAGAATATCATATGCCGGCATGGAGTACCATATGAGATTGTAACGGATAATGGCTCACAGTTCATCTCTAATCATTTCGAAGCCTTCTGCAAAAAATGGAAGATCAGGCTTACCAAGTCCACTCCAAGGTATCCACAAGGAAATGGTCTAGCATAAGCAATCAACAAGACAATCATTGACGGTCTGAAAAAGCGTCTCGATGAAAAGAAGGGACGTTGGGCTGAAGAATTGGAAGGAGTTGATATATCATGGTTTTTACCGGTTTTCAACCATGATATTCATCGTTTTATCGAGTCTTTTCTATGTTTTAGAGTCTTTACAGGTTGAAACAAGTTTGGATGGAGTATAAGGAATAAGGAGCAAGGAATGGTTGCAAACGGATATGTGAAGATGCATGATCTTGCGGAAAGGTCAAAAGTTCGGCACTCGTTTAATAGGTTTCCACCAATGTATCGACCTGAAATTTTGAAACAGGATATAGCGTCGAGTTATCTTTCGTTTGGAAGTAATTTGAGGTCATTCCAACGGTGCGATCGAAAGTTATGCAAGTTTTAGTGAAGACATGTCCGTCTGACGAGTAAAAGAAACATGTGCAGAAAAAAAGGAAATTTCAGTTTTTCCTTATTGGGCTTGGCTTTGCCAGAGATTTCGACCAGAACATTATTAGACCTATTTATATGTTATTTTTAGCCATTGTTTAGGCTACACTTTTATTTTCTACACAAGTTTTTACACACACTTTCTTTTCTATTCAGATTTCTAGTTTTCTGCAATTTGTAAGCTTTGGGGAGACGAAACTCTGACTCTACATCTCTGAGAAGATTTCTGAACCCTTTTGGAATTCTATTTATTTGATTATGAACTTTTCTTCATCTCCTTCTTGTTTCTTTGCATCCATGTCTGAGTAGTTTCATAGTTAGGTTTAAGGTTTCAAGAGAATTTATGAATCATTGAATCAGACATAGATAGGGATTTTATCATCTTGTCTTCACCTATCGTTGTTCTCATTGCTTAGATTAAATTGATCACTTAATCTCTGATTTAGGGTTTAATCTATTCATCAAAAGTACTATAGATTGCTTGATAGAACATAGGTAAGCGAATTGTCCTTAGCCAACGAAAGCTGATGTTAAGGCAACTCGTGAACATATCAAACCTGCTCGTTAATGTTTGTTTAGAATTCTAAGATCAAACGACAGTTTAGATTCTTAGGTTGCTAGATAAAGTAATTGATACCATGACAGTGGATTGGTTAAACATTCATGTTTGAGTTTAAGACTACGCTTATTGTTCCCTGAATAATTGTCTGGTTCATGATCTCTGAATTCCTACGAATTGCCCTTGACCTAACGCTTGTTTTTAATTGATTTTACATCGTTTTTACATTGTTATTTCGTTTCACTTTTCAACAAACAACCATATTGTCATCTTAGCTTAATTTCACTCATATAGATTCGTAGCGTTTCACTTGGTTCTCGTGGATTCGATCCCTAAATACTACTTCGTTTGTTGTGCACTTGCAGTGATATTTTAGGGTTAAAACTCTGTGTATCAAATTTTTGGTGCCGTTGCCGGGGACCAATCGCGTTACCTTCGAATTTTTGTTTGAAGTTTAGACTAAGATTTACTAACTTTCTCTCTTGTGTGTTTTAGGTTTATGCAAAGAAGAAGCAAAGGAGCTGACAACCTTTTCAACTTCAATAACCAGGAACTTGCAATGTTAGAGAGAGAAAACAGGAAGACAAAGTCGAATCAAATCACAATGGGTGATCAAATCGACAATGAGGCATTTGCTACTGCAGCTGAGGTTCAGAGGCTACAGGAGTAGTTGCAACAGTTGCAGCAACTGTAACTGCGACAACAACATCAGCGACCGCCTGCGATTGGGGATGCAGACACTCCCCATACCTTCTACAAGAACAGAGCTGCTATATGTCCACCAGCCATTGCAAGACAGGATTACGAGATCAAGCCTCAGATGATCGGATTGGTAAAGCAGCACGTGTTCCGTGGTCTACCAGTTGAAAATCTGATGGACCACATAGAGAATTACGAGGAGATCTGCAGCACTACTAAGTCGAATGGGGTGCCAGCTGATTACATCAAGTGCAAGCTCTTCCCTTTCTCTCTATCAGACAAAGCATTGAGATGGCTCAATCTCTACCTCCTGGATCGTTGACCACTTGGGATGAATGCAGAGCCGCTTTCTTGGATCACTTCTACACCAAATCCAAGACGGCTTCGCTGAGGAACAAGATCACCACCTTCTAGGAACATTCAGGAGAGTCCTTCTGTGAGGCTTGAAAGAGGTTCAAAGAGTATTGCAGAGAGTGCCCTCATCATGGATACTCGGATGGGCAGATTCTTAGCATCTTCTATGATGGAGTCGAATGGGATTACAAGAACGCTCTCAACGCTGCTAGCAATGGGGATTTCATGACTCAGAGTAAGGATGGAGCCTACCAACTAATTGAGAACTTGGCTGCAAGTTCCAACAACCACTGTGCTGAGTATGATAGGTCTAAACGTGTCAACAGCGTGGAGTCTCAGAAGATCGACGAGGTGAATGAGAAGGTAAATCAACTATTGAAGGCAAGTCAAGGTCAAAGAGGTGTTCAATTTTTCAAGAGTGGAACGGACCCTATTTTTTACCAGGAATTCGCTGAAGAAGGGGCTCATGAATTGCAAGAGGTGAATTATGTGAACGGGCAAGGTTTCGTGCAACACAGGGGTTTCAACCAGCATTACAAAAACCACCCAAATCTGTCTTACCGAAGCACGAATGTCGAGAATCCGCAAGATCAAGTCTACCCACAGCAAATGAATGTTCATGGTCAACAATTTCAGGGAAAACCAACCGTGCAAAACGCGGGCGTTCCTGCTTTTCAGGGGTTTTCAGGATAGACTGGCGTACAAAACCAGGGTTTTCTGAACAACTTTTCTCAGGGTTTTCAAGGAAACCAGTTCATGCAAAATCAGGGCCAGAACAGATTTCAGGGTGAATTTCAGCAGAAACAGCCATTCAACAACTTCCAGACGGCAGCACATGCCCCATTCCAAGCTCCTACGAGCTCCGCGAATGACTCTCAAGATGAAGTCAAGGTTCTTATGCAGCAGCTTTTGCTCAACCAGCAGAAAACTTCTAGCGAGATCAATGTCAAGGTGGACAACATGTACAATGATCTCAATGGTAAGATTGAATCTCTCTCTACTCACGTGAAAAAACTTGACACTCAGGTAGCTCAGATCTCAGCATCAGCCAAGCGACCACCAGGGACTCTTCCAGGAAAAGTTGAGACAAATCCATAGAGTTCCCGTGCCCCTCCATTTCAGCCAAGCGACCACCAGGGACTCTTCCAGGAAAAGTTGAGACAAATCCATAGCGAGTTATCTTTTGTTTGGAAGTAATTTGAGGTCATTCCAACGGTGCGATCGAAAGTTATGCAAGTTTTAGTGAAGACATGTCCGTCTGACGAGCAAAAGAAACATGTGCAGAAAAAAAGGAAATTTCAGTTTTTCCTTATTGGGCTTGGCTTTGCCAGAGATTTCGACCAGAACATTATTAGACCTATTTATATGTTATTTTTAGCCATTGTTTAGGCTACACTTTTATTTTCTACTCAAGTTTTTACACACACTTTCTTTTCTATTCAGATTTCTAGTTTTCTGCAATTTGTAAGCTTTGGGGAATGTCAGAATGTCAGAGCGCACGGGAGACAATCTCAAAATCTCCCTCGTCTTGGCTACAAGTTTGAAAAATACCTCGTTGGCTCCATCTAGATCACCTTTTTGTTCAGCCAAGTTCTTCGCCTCGGAGTCAAGAGATGGTGGCTCATCGCTTTGAAGCAACCCTATGAACTGAAGGTTGCCTTTGATCTGAGTGAGATCAAGCATATTTTCTTTTGGCTCGCCGTCGATCTTGCCGAGAAGCTTTTTGGCTCGGGAGACTCTGTCTTCAAACATCGACATCATCTCACATTTTGCCTCCAGAACAGCCTGATCCCTCTTGACCTCGTGGAGCTCATTCGCCGCTTCGAGTTGCCTCGTCAAGCTGGCTATGTAAGAATCCCGCTTTGCCCTATCCGATTCCAGCCGCATGATCCGGTTATCGGATTCTTTTCAATGCTTCCCGTGCCCCTCCATTTCAGCCTCGAGACTCTTGATTATCTTAAGGGTCTTTTCTCGTTCAGAGGCATGACTTGCTTCGGCCTCCTTAAGCTTCCCATCCAGCTCGATGGCTTTCTTAATGGCATCCTCAACTCTCTCCCTGTCCTTACGAGCATCGGATTCGTACCCTAGAACCATCCTATTGAGATGGGATATGAACTGCGCAAAAATAAGAAAGGCTATTCAGCATACAGAAGTGACAAGACAAACGAAAACGGCTCAGGCCAAGGCGATGAAAATTCAAAAAAGCAGAAAACATACCTTAACGCCCCAAAGAGACACCTCGTTGTAGGCCTTATCCCAAAGCAAGGTGTCGGATGGAGGGAAACGATCACCTTGGCAGGTGATCTTGGAGAAGATAGCCGTGGACAGCGTAGCATCGTTATAAGCCCCTTCAGCATTGATGGGCACAGCGGAGAGAGGAATCACCTCGGGGATGAGTCGAGGAACTTTGCGCATTGGTGTCGCTTTGACGCCTTGGTAAATCCATCACCTCTGTCATCTGTCGATGACTGGCGTTTTCGGCTCGGCCCCTTTTTCTCCTTGGCTTTTCCCTTACTTTTATCTTTGTGCGGCAACAGCTGGGAATCTTTGGGATGGAGCCCTAACACAACCCCTTCGGAACCTGAGTTAGGAGTCGGCTCGGGAGGATTGCTAGAGGAGATCGGCTCGGGGACAAGAGCGGCGGGACTCAGGGTGTTTGGGGGTCGAAGTTGGCCCAACGCCTCAGCCCGCTTTGCCCTCTCCCTAGCTTCAGCTTCCGCTTTTGCTTTGGTTGCGGCTCTGTCCCTGAATGTGGGTCTTCCCATGGTGTCGTCTGAAGAGTTGGAAGAAGATGATTGACCAACTGATTGACCTTCAAAAAGGGCTCGGGCTCTCTCCACTCGCTGAAAATTGAAATCTCTCTTCCAACTACACTTTTGAGCCGAAAGCGCTTCGTGAACCGTAGACAGATCGGGAGGCAACGAGAGTTGGAGCTGGCGTGCTGTAAAAGAAGGAAACAATGTAAGAGACCTAAAAAATAATCAATATATAAAAGAAAACCGAGCCGTAGCCCAAAAAACAAGCTACGGGTCGGCTACCAAGTTCTCCCCAGCTCATCTTAATTAAGCAAAGACATCTTGAGCCCACTGACGCCTCGGTGACGAGAACAAAGAAAAAGTAATCCTCCCAGTTATCATCCTTGCTCGGGAATCCTTTTATGATCCTCCTCTTGGCTTTACCCGATACATAGTACTTCAACTCTCTTTTGTTAGGACGTCTGAATTCAAGAAGACTTCTGAAGTGTTCGACCCCAACCTCAACGTCGCATTCGTAACTCCTGACAAGAATGCCGACTAGATGTCTGATTCCCCGAGCATTGATTTGAGCAATGGCCAAATTATGCTTCCATAAAAACCGTAGGATTACTTTAGGGATCGGGAACCATAGCAAGCAGCGATAGAAGAACCTCTCATAGAGGGTAAAGTGATCGGGGGGGGATAATTGGCTCGGTCCATCAATGAGGAAAGAACGAACTCAATTTTTTCCGAGATGTTAAATCTTTTTCTAAGGACTGTCAACGAATCCAAGGTAGAAAGAGTTGAACCAGGTGGATCGGGTCGCTTCTTAGCTTCCCTCTTCCTTGGGGCTTGCTGGATAGGTCCAACCAGAAGTTCTAGCTCTTGCCTAGCCACGATAGGATCGTAGAACCAATCCTCTGGTTCAAATTTTGCCTGCTCGGGATCCATTGTGTCAGCAAAAGGATTTGCCATCTCGTCAAAAGGAGAATCGTGAAGGTGGGGGACTTCAAATTCCAAAGCATTCCTGGCATTACTGTCGGCTCTCGAGGATTCGGAGAACATAACTTTCCTACCAAGAACGGAAGGTCCTACCCCCGAACCGTATGAATCGTCCAAATCCTCTGAAACATTTGCACCGGAAGAATCTGCTCGGCTACAACTTCGAGCGTGGAAATGATCGGTGGAGAAAGACGGTTCGGGAAATGAAGACAGGCCTGGACTATCGAATAACCTGGCGTACGGCTCGGGTGACATAGATGCAGATAACTGAGACATCCTTTGTGCTTGAAAATGGATCGGGGTCTTTGGAAGACAGACAAACAGATCAGGATCCGTAATAGCTCAGGAGAAAGGATCTAAATCTTCGAAGAATCAGAAAACAGATCAAGGTTCTCAACAGCTTATCTGAACAGATCGAAGCGTTCTAAGGATTGAAGAACATATCAATATCCTCTAAATAAATTAAAAGTCAGATCCAAATTCTCAAACAAACTGTTGGGGTCAAAACCCACTCAGCTGTGATCAATGGGAAAATGGCTAATTATGGAAATACGAAGAATCGGACAAGGCCGAAATCGTGGCCTAAGTCGTGACTACACGGATCCACTTCGGCCATGATACGAATCCACTTAGGCACGATACAAGCTCACTTCGGCCGTGATACGAATTCACTTAGCCATGATACGAGCCCACTTCGGCATGGAGAAGCCCACTTCGGCACGGAGAAGCCCACTTCGGCAAGCGGCACGGAGAAGTCTACTTCGGCCAGCGATACGCCTCCACTTCGGCAAGGCCTCCACTTCGGCGAGCTCCACTTCGGCCGCAGCTCCACTTCGATCGCAGCTTCACTTCGGCCAGCGATACGCCTCCACTTCGGCAACGCCTCCACTTCGGCAATGCCTCCACTTCGGCGAGCTCCACTTCGGCCGCAGCTCCACTTCGGCACGGAGAAGTCCACTTTAGCAAGGCCACTTCGGCACGGAGAAGCCCACTTCGGCAATGTCACTTCGGCACGGAGAAGTCTACTTCGGCCGAGGCCTCCACTTCGGCTACGAGACGAGCTCACTTCGGCCGTGATACGAATCCACTTAGGCATGATACGAGGTCACTTCGGCCACGATACGAGCTCATTTCGGCCGTGATACGAATCCACTTAGGCACGATACGAAGCTGTCTGGCCGAAGTTGTTTCTATACGAAGCTGTCTGGTTGAAGTCATTTCCATACGAAGCTGTCCGGCCGAAGTCATTTCCATACGAAGCTGTCTGGCCGAAGTCAAATCTATACGGAGCTGTCTGGCCGAAGTCAATTCCATACGAAGCTGTCTGGCCGAAGTAAATTCCATACGAAGCTGTCTGGCCGAAGTGAATTCTATACAAAGCTGTCTGGCCGAAGTCAATTCTATATGAAGCTGTCTGGCCGAAATCAAGTCTATACGAAGCTGTCTGGCCGAAGTCAAGTTTATACGAAGCTGTCTGGCCGAAGTCATTTACATACGAAGTTGTCTGGCCGAAGTCAATTCCATACGAAGCTGTCTGGCCGAAGTCATTTCCATACGGAGCTGTCTGGCCGAAGTCAATTCTATACGAAGCTGTCTGGCCAAAGTCAATTCTATACGAAGCTGTCTGGCCGAGGTCAATTCTATACGAAGCCAGAAGATGACGCGGCCGAATTCATTTCTATACGAAGCCGCGGCCAAAGTCATTTCTATACGAAGACAACAAGCCCATCTTCAGCCTACAACGATACAAAGGCCCATGAAGTCAAGCCGACTTAGCTAAAACGAAAATCTCGAAGGATTAGGAAGTTTTCCTTATCTCTTTAGGATTGACCTGGCCGACTCAAGCTAGTATATATATTGATGTACATCTCTTGAAAAAGGGATCCGCAATTTACTTAGCAAAACTCTAGACTTTTTTCTCTCAAACTCTTGTACGCAAAATCTTTTTCGAAACAGCTTAATAAAAACCATCTTTGGATCTTCGCTTTCGTGGTTCATACGCAGAAATTTCATCCCTCTTAACAAACCTCCGACAAATCTAATTATGTTGATTTCGACTCCCACACAAACCACCAGAAAACTCAAGAACGGCGGCGGGGCTAATTGAAGGTGGATCGGGGAACTCAAACAGGTCGGTGGCAAAGGAGGAATAACGGAGGCCCTAGCTAAAAATAACTTAAGCGGAAAATAGAGAGAGAAAGGAGAGATAGGTTACCTGTTTTGGAGAATTTTCGGAGAAATGAAGTTGTGAAAGATTGGGAGGCATCACAGTTTATATAGGCAAGTAGTGACATCATACGCCTCGGAAATCAGCTGAAACGTTTAGACTCCCCGAGAAAAGTATGCCAAAGTCTGTGGAGGCTCCAGAGTAGAATTTGTTCTATATGGCAAACCCCGAGCCAAACTCTTGCCATAACCGCTCGATGGCATATAACAAAATAAAACGGCTAGGGGGCTTAACCGAAACACTCCAACGGCTCGGCGTTTTCACTACAAATTCGGCTAGGGGTGTTAACTTCAGAACACTCTTTATCTCGACATTTTCAGCTTTGAAACTGACGAGCTGTGGGGCTAACTGTTGGGGTCATTTTCACCCAGCTGAAGTTAACAGACGAGGAAAGGTATAAAAATGGGTCGGTGTCAACTAAGTATCGTGTACACCCAAGCCAAACTCAAATGGCTCGGGTGTCATGCCAAAAATGGTCCGGGTGTCACCCCGAAAGTGGTTTGGGTGTCACGTCAAAAATGGTTCGGGTGTCACCCCGAAAGCTGTTCGGGTGTCACTCCAAAAATGGTTCGGGTGTCACCCCGAAAGCGGTTCAGGTGTCACGCCAAAAAACGATTCGGATGTCACATGGAGACTGCTCGTGCCACCAAAAAAAGAGAAACTGCCCGAGCCGCTAAGGAGAAAGACACCCGAGCCGCAAGAGAAAAGACACCCAAGCCGCGAAGGAGAAACACCACCCGAGCCGAACATGGGCCGTTGCCACCCAAGCCGAACATGATCCATTGCCACCCGAGCCAAACATGGGCCGTTCCCACCCGAGCCAAACATGGGCCGTTGCCACCGAGCCAAACATGGGCCGTTGCCACCCAAGCCGAACATGGGCCGTTGCCACCCGAGCCAAACATGGGCCGTTGCCACCCGAACCAAACATGGGCCGTTGCCACCCGAACCAAACGTGGGCTGTTGCCGCCCGAAGCAGCGATCATAGGAGGCCCATGAAGATACAACAGACCTGAAGAAAGGAAAACGAGCGAAAGAATAGGAAATTTTCCTTATCTTTTTAGGAGTCGCTCTAGCCGACTTAGACTTGTATATATACCGATGTACATCCTCTGTTTACCTAGCAAACACTTGTATTCTTTCTCCAAACAGCTTTCGTAACAACTTAATAAAAACCATCTTTGGATCTTCATGTTCGTGGTTTTTACTCAGAAGTTTCAGATCCCTCTAAAAGTCTTGACAAATTCAATTGGTGTGGATTTACACTCCCACAATCCGCATGGAAGTATAAATCTCGGTCTATTGGGCGTCCACGGTAGTCTTGGAGGTAGCGTCTTGTGGCTCCATACAACAATCTTAGCTTATTGGAAGTTGGGACAACCGGTCTTGTTCGTGCATAGATGGTGTTTGCTATGAGACAGAGGGCATAGCGGATTGTAGGGTTCCTTATCTTTGACATCCGGGAACCAATAGGTGAGTATGGTTTGTTGACCAATATGTTCCTCCACACTATGGATTCTTGATTGAACTTTTCCACCATGTCGAAGTTGGTTTCGGGAAAACCATAAACCTCACAAAACACCTTGAAGGGGATAGAGTACTTCTTCGGACCAACCATGAATTCAATGGGCCCTCCACCATAAGGGTCATCCTCAATGTATTGAATCATGGCAAGGAAGTGCTTGGTTGGTTTGGCGTATGTCGCGTAATCCATGCGAGCAAGACCATCCAAATGCATCCTTTTCAAAAGATCGTTAACTTGATCTTCGATTCCCATTTCAATCATTGTGCCACGATAAGCAAATATGGTAGGGTAGAAGGTGGCACGGTCTAGCTCCGTTTAGTAACCAAATGCCTCTTGAGACCATCCATTGAAAGTGTGGTCTCCTTGAAGAGAGTGGTGTCTTGGCCATGAAGAGGAGCATGATAGTCTTGATAGTGGATCCTATAAGAGGCAATTCTCAAATTAGAATGGTCCACAATTTTAAAGCACAAAGTATCCATCTATATGATCATCTCAAAAGATCAAGTAGCAATAATAGATTGACACTTATACTATCAACTCAAGTCCTAACACAAACCAATCAATTGAAATAACAAGAACACCAATTCAAGGTTCTTTCTTTTCATCAAACTAACATTTTCATTTAAATCCAAAGTAAACCAATTTGAGAATTTCTCAACAATGTAATGGAATGTAATTAATAAGCATGCTTAGTGGTAGTATTTGAATTATAAAGCACTAAACATTTCACACTTTCTCTAAATGTCAAATTTCATACCCAATTCTTCACTTTTCACACTTAGAACCCTAGGAGGTGAAATTTTCAAAATTGAACCATTAAATCATCTCAAACTCATAAGGAATCAAAAACCCATAGCATATAAACCTTAACCAAAATAAAAGGAAGCAATCTTAGAACCTTAAGTTAACAACTCCATGAAAACAAAATGTAAGCTTCCATTAGCTTTAATGGAGGAGATGGGTTAAGAGAGAAAGAGAGAGAGCATACCTTGTGCTTTGCAAGAGATGAGATGAATAAGAGCTAATGGGAGTGGAGATTTCAAATTACCCTTCTTGAAAAAAATGAGTTTGAATGCAAAAAGTGTGAAAGGTGTGAGCTTTAGTGTAAAAAGAAAGCTTTTAGATGCAAAAGAGTTTGAGAAATGAGGGAGAAGGAAGAGGATTTCGTTTTGAGGGTTTTAGAGGGTCTAAACCGGCTTGAAATAATGTTTAAAATCAAATAAAACCGGCTTAGACCAAAGTAAATCGAGTCAACACTTCGAAAAAAAGTCAAAGAAAACTTACCTTGGCGGATGCATGCTGCATCGACCTGTCCCATCGACCTGGGGAGCATGCCTGGTCGATGCAGCACACACCAGGGGAACTTTCGAGCTGGTGTTTATCCCATCAACCTGCTGCATCGACCTGTTGAGCTCGCCTGGTCGATGCAGGCTACATGGTACCCCAAAGTGCCATGTTTTCACCCCAATTGACCCATGCTTGATCCTCTTCCTTCCTACAAACTCAAAAACACTAAAACACAAAGAAAAATAGCTAAAACATAAATAAAAGTATGTACAAGGATACCAAGGGAGTGCCTCCCTAGTGCGCTTGTTTAACGTCTCTAAGCTTGACGGTTTGTGGAGATTCTAGTTGGAGCTGGTGTGGAAACCATCCATAGTGCTTGGTCCCCAATCCGTCAACACAATCTTGAAGGTCTCCTTCATGGCCTTCTTAGCCAAATCAACTTGCTCTTTGTTCATACCGGGAGGGAGAATAATCTTGGCCTTAGAGAATTGCTTGAAACCGCCCTTACATTTAGTTATGCACTCAATTGCTCCTTCAACCATCTTAATGGGATGTAGGGTGAGGGTGGGTTTCTTCTTCACACTTGGTGCTTCTTTTAGATCAATTGCTGCCATAGCTTTGGACACCATTTCTTCTAGGTCTTCAAAGAGCAAATTCAAATCATCTCCATCAAAAGTCTCTTGGAGATTCTCTTCATTCCCTTTAGTAAGGGTTTCTTGTTCAACAATAGGAGGCAAATCTTTGGTCTCAAAACTCATTAATTGACCAACTTTTTCTTCTCCATAGGAGATTTTGCCGCAAAGCTTTCTTGAGGTAGGGGAGATTGGATAAGAGACATAGGGGCTCACATTGTGGAGAATAGCTTTCTTGTTGAGAAAATCTATTGTTACTCCCGCGGTAGCTAAGAAAGGCATACCAAGAACGAGGGGTCTTCTTAGCAAAGCCCATTTCCACAACCATGAAGTCGGTTGGTACAATGCAATTCCCTATCTTTATCGGATAGCTCTCGAAAATTCCAATTGGACACTTAGAAGAAGCATCCGCAAATGTGATGTAACTAGTGTTACCTTTCAAATTCTTAACTCCCAAAGTCTTGAACATATCATAAGAGATAACATTGACGCCTGAACCGGAATCACATAATGCATCATTGTTGGGGTCAGTTTTCACCCCATCAAGATCAACTGTTGAAAACACTAAGTATGGAGAAAAAGCCTAGGCGACGAGCCAGACATTAGAAGACGAGCCAAACTTGGCTCGGCAACAAGGGAAGGTAAGCAACGAGCCAAACTTGGCTCGGCAGCGGGGAGAAAAGGTGACGAGCCAACGTTTGGCTAGGCATGAAGAAATGATGACGAGCCAACATCCTGGCTAGGTAGCAGGGAGAAGCAGTGACGAGCCAACATCCTGGCTAGGTAGCAGGGAGAAGCAGTGACGAGCCAACATCCTGGCTAGGTAGCAGGGAGAAGCAGTGACGAGCCAACATCCTGGCTAGGTAGCAGGGAGAAGTAGTGACGAGCCAACATCCTGGCTAGGTAGCAGGGAGAAGCAGTGACTAGCCAACATCTTGGCTAGGCAGCAGGAAGAAGGAGTGACGAGCCACCTTTTGGCTAGGCATGAAGAAGTGAGTGACGAGCCAAAACTTGGCTAGGCGTCAAGAGGAAGCAGCACTCCTCTGGCTCGGCTTCGAGAAAAGGTGATGACGAGCAAAACACTTGGTGACAAACCAACCTGTTGACAAACCAGCAAAACGGTGATAAGCCAACACGTTGGCGAACCAAAACCCTCGCCTCGGCAGCACAGAGAAGTAAGGGATGAGCCAACGCTTACCTAGGCATCAGGAAGAGGGAGCAACGAGCCAACATTTGGCTAGGCATCACGAAGAAGAAGCAATGAGCCAAACACCTGGCTCGGCGACAGAGGAAAGATGAAGACGAGCCAAACACTGGCTCGGAGGAAAGATGAAGACGAGCCAAACACTGGCTCGGAGGTAAGGAGAAGACAAGCCAAACACTGGCTCGGAGGTAAGGAGAAAACAAGCCAAGCACTTGGCTCGGCGACAAAGACCAACAAACGGTGACGAGCCAACATGTTGGCAAACCAACAAATGGTGACGAGCCAACATGTTGGCAAACCAACAAACGGTGACGAGCCAACATGTTGGCAAACCAAAAAACGGTGACGAGCCAACATGTTGGCAAACCAACGAATGGTGATGAGCCAACATGTTGACAAACCAACTCCCTGGCTCGGCATCAGGGAGAAACGGTCAATGAGCCGGCCTACCGGTGACCCAACAAAGCAACAAGCCCAACATTTTGATGGGAAGAACTAGAAGACATTGGTGGGCCGAGGCGACGAGGCAAAGAAAGAAGCCCATGAAAACCAGAGAAAAAAAATTCCGAAGAATAAGGAAGTTTTCCTTTCTCGTTTAGGAAGGAACCTAGCCGACCTATTTGTGTATAAATAGACGATGTACCTCTTTGGAAAGGGGATCCGAAAATTAACCTAGCAAAACACTTAGCTGCTTTACAAACAGCTTTCAAAACAGCTTGAATAAAATCTCCATCTTTGGATCTCTGTTCTTGGTTTCTTTACATAGAAGTTTGTCGAATCCTTAAATTACCTCACAAGTTTTGGTTGTGCGAGTTTCGACTCCCATAATTTGGCACCGTCTGAGGGGACATTCTCAGACTTTCTAACACCTAAGAACCACTGAGTACGAGATCTGAAGCGATGACTACCGACGGAGACCGAAGCGGTGACGATGCGAGCAACACTGGCGTCGATCCTCCTAGGATAGGAACCAATCTGCCTCCAGCGAACACGGAAGGCACCTCAGAAGCACTTACATAATTGAAGAACATGATGACCGCGTTGCTGAAGAAGGCCGAGGAGCAAGACAAGCTGAACAGCTCGCTGACAGAGAGAATTGAGTCACTAGCAGCCGATAGCCGAGCCAGAAATATACGATCTGGAGGAGTTGGCTCGACTATGAACCCACCTGTTAGCGGAATAACCAGGCGGCTTGGCCTAAACCCGACGGCCCTGGATTTTTCAACACCATGCGACGCACCAAGGACTTTGGGAGGATTACCACCGCCACATCCAACAAACAAGCAAACACCCGCGGTGACAAGATCGAATATCACCGAGCCACCTCGGCTGATCCAAGGCACAAGAGGAACCAGTGATGGATATGACCTACGCACCGACGTTGGATCGGCTACAGCAATCATTCTTGATGAAGAAGGAGACCACAACGCAGAAAATCGTGCTGACGAGGGATTCGCACCAGCAATAACAGGAGCCCGAGCCAGCGAAGGCGATATTAACCTAAACCGAGCCAGGAATTTGGCAGAGGAAGAAGAAAATCTCCTCTGGGTCCAACGAGCGCAGTACGCTGATGAACCAAGAACAACGAGCCGAGCACAGAGGGAAGAGTTGGATGAAATCCGAGCCTCCTTGATTCGAGCCACTGCCGAGATGAAAGCCGTCTGATCCCAGGTGCACAAGGCAACCAGTAAAGTCCCGGAGATTGACCGCGTACTGGAGGAAGCACACAATACACCGTTCACAGCCCGAATCACTAAGGCAAGGATCTCCGACCCAGGAAAGATCAAAGTCCCAGTCTACGAAGGAACAACCGACCCAAAAGAACATATAACGGTGTTTATCATAGCAATGGGCCGAGCCAATTTCAGAGAAAAAGAGAGAGACGCCGGTTTCTGCCTCATATTTGTGGAGCACCTAAAGGGTGCGGCCCTCCAATGGTTTTCAAGATTAGAGCGGAACTCCATTGATGATTTCCAGCAGCTGTCTGCCGCTTTCCTGAAGCATTACTCCATGTTTATGGATCGAGGAGCCTCAGATGCCGACCTATGGACATTGACTCAAGGACCCATGGAGACATTACGAAGCTTCATAGGAAGATTTAAAGCAGTGATGTCAAAAGTTGAAGACGTAAGCGATAAGACCGTTGTGCTCGCTTTAAAAAGAGCTCTATGGTACGAATCCGAATTCCGAAAAGAGATTGCTCTGAACACACCGCTATCAATCCAGGACGCACTGCACCGAGCCTCGGATTTCATAGTCAACGAAGAAGAGATGAAGGTTTTGTCTCAGAAGTATGGAGTCGCCAAAGCGACGAATCGTTCCTTCCAAACTCCGAACCAACCACCCCATAAGAAGAGTATTCAAGGAAACGGATATGTACACCACAAGAAACCCAATTTTGGAGGAGCCCACAACTACCAGGTGGGAACAGGCCGAGGCAAAACACCATGGAACACTTGGACACGAAGTCAAAGTTCGTACGACGAAAAAGCTAATTGCGAATCTCATCACATGCACGGTCATTCAACTGCCAACTGCCGAACCTTGGGAATGAAGCTTGCGGCGAAGCTGGTAGCTGGAGAGCTCGGTAACGCAGTCAGCCTGAAGGACTTTGAGCAAGAGGGCGAAAAGGATCAGCCAAACCAGACGAATCAAAATGATGATACTCCAAAGCGAGGAAGACGAGATGACGAGGCGACACAGTCAGGTTCTCGAAGAAGATTAAATATGATAATGGGAGGATCACAATATTGTTCGGACACGGTGTCATCAATCAAAGCATTCCAGTGGCGAGCCGATGCAAGTGTCAACTGGTCAGCACCCTCCAAACTTCCCAACGACGTCATCTCGTTCGAAGAAAGGGAAACCACCGGCATCAACCGACCACATAACGATCCTCTCGTGATAGAACTGATCGTAGACGATTGCGACGTCGCCCGAGTTCTGATAGATACGGGAAGCTCCGTGGATGTGATCTTCCGGGAAACTCTCAGAAGGATGAACATAGACCTAGACAAAATCACAGCAGCGCCGAAGCCTTTAACTGGATTCTCGGGAGAAACGACCATGACCTTTGGAACAATAAAACTTCCTGTCCGAGCCGAACAGGTAACCAAGATAGTGGAGTTTTCGGTTGCAGATCATCCTGCGATCTACAATGTGATCATGGGTACACCCTGGATAAACTCGATGCGAGCCGTACCATCGACCTACCACCTCTGCATCAAATTTCCAACCCCCGGAGGAGTCAAAACGATTTGGGGAAACCAGAAGGAGTCCCGCATTTGTTTCCTAGCTGAGCATAAACTCAGGAACCCCGTCACAGAAACCACCACCAAGAGAAAGAAGCTGAAGACGAACAGAGAGCCCGAAAAGGAGTTGGCAAAACTCTTATAGCAATTACAGATCACGGAGGATCGTGAGAAGAAGAGCAAACCAACTTGCGACCCCGTCGTCTCGGTGAACATCGATGGGAATCACCCGGAACGCCGTGTTGAAATAGGGGCCGAGCTGAAAGATCCAATAAGGAGAGAACTGATTTCTTTCCTTAAAAAGAACCTACACACCTTCGCGTGGGAAGCTGAAGACATGCCCGGCATCAGCATCAACGTGACGTGCCACGAGCTGCACGTGGATCCAACCTTTAAACCAGTCAAACAGAAAAGGCAAAAACTTGGTCCGGACAGGGCGCAAGCAGTGAAGGATGAGGTGGAAAGATTATTACGCGTTGGATCAATAGTCGAAGCAAAGTACCCAGACTGGCTCGCTAACCCTGTGGTGGTTAAGAATAAAAATGGGAAATGGCGTGTCTGCGTGGACTTCACCGACCTGAACAAAGCCTGCCCAAAAGATAGCTTCCCACTACCACATATTGATCGACTGGTGGAAGCAACAGCAGGCAACAAACTCCTTTCGTTTATGGATGCTTTCTCCGGATACAACCAAATCCTAATGAACCCAGACGATCAAGAGAAGACGGCGTTCATCACAGACCGCGGGATATATTGCTACAAAGTAATGCCGTTCGGTCTCAAAAATGCCGGAGCAACTTACCAGCGATTAGTGAACCGCATGTTCGCGGGCCAACTGGGGATGACGATGGAAGTATACATAGATGACATGCTGGTTAAGTCCTTGGAGGAGAGGGATCACGTAGCTGACCTAGAAGAATGTTTCAAGCAACTGAATCTACATAACATGAAGTTGAATCCAACCAAGTGCAGATTTGCGGTCATGTCTGGAGAATTCCTTGGATATCTGGTCACCCACCGTGGAATTGAAGCCAACCCGAAGCAGATTGATGCACCCATACAGATGGTGTCACCAAAGACAAAGCGCGAAGTCCAGAGGCTAACTGGGCGGGTCGCCGCGCTGAATCGTTTCATCTCTCGGTCAACTGATAAATGTTTGCCTTTCTACGATACGCTATGTGGTAACAAGAAGTTTGAATGGACAGAAAAATGCGAGCAGGCATTTCAACAGTTAAAAGAGTACCTAGCCAGCCCTCCAGTACTTACAAAACCAGTGGAAGGCGAGCCACTGTTTCTATACACGGCCGTTTCGGCCACGGCAGTAAGTGGTGTACTCATTAGGGAAGAGCGCAGCGAGCAGAAGCCAATTTTCTATGTTAGCCAAACTCTCACCGATGCTGAAACCCGGTATCCACAGATGGAGAAGCTGGCATTGTCTGTGTGGGAGTCGAAACTCGCACAACCAAAAATTGTAAAGAGATTTAGGGATTCGACAAACTTCTATGTAAAGAAAAACCAGAAACTGAGATCCAAAGATGGAGATTTTATTCAAGCTGTTTTTAAAGCTGTTTGTAAAGTAATAAGTGTTTAGCTCGGTCAATTTTCGGATCCCCTTTTCAAAGAGGTACATTGTCTATTTATACACAAATAGGTCGGCTAGGTTTCTTCCTAAACGAGAAAGGAAAACTTCCTTATTCTTCGAAATTTCCTCTATGGTTTTCATGGGCTTCTTTCTTTGCCTCATCGCCTCGGCCCACCAATGTCTTGTGGCTCATTGTCTCATTCTATCTAAGACGTTGGGCTTGTTGCTTTGTTGGATCATCGATGGGCTGGCTCGTCGCCCATTTCTCCTTGATGCCGAGCTGAGGGTTTTGGTTCGCCAACATGTTGGCTCGTCACCGTTCTGCTGGTTTGTCAATATGTTGGCTCGTCACCAAGTATTTGGCTTGTCTCCTACTCATTCCACTGCCTAGCCAAGATGTTGGCTCGTCACTTCTTCTTCCTGCTGCCTAGCCAAGATGTTGGCTCGTCACCATTTCACCCTGCTGCCTAGCCAAGATGTCGGCTCGTCACCATTTCACCCTGCTGCCTAGCCAAGATGTTGGCTCGTCACTTCTTCTTCCTGCTGCCTAGCCAAGATGTTGGCTCGTCACCATTTCACCCTGCTGCCTAGCCAAGATGTCGGCTCGTCACCATTTCACCCTGCTGCCTAGCCAAGATGTTGGCTCGTCACCATTTCACCCTGCTGCCTAGCCAAGATGTTGGCTCGTCACCATTTCACCCTGCTGCCTAGCCAAGATGTTGGCTCGTCGCACACTTCTTCCTGCTGCCTAGCCAAGAGGGGTGTTGGCTCGTCACTCACTTCTTCACGCCTGCCGAGCCAAGTTTGGCTCGTCTCCTTCTGCTTCATGCTGCCGAGCCAAGTTTGGCTCGTCTCCTTCTGCTTCATGCTGCCGAGCCAAGTTTGGCTCGTCTCCTTCTGCTTCATGTTGCCGAGCCAAGTTTGGCTCGTCTCCTTCTGCTTTATGCTGCCGAGCCAAGTTTGCCTCGTCACCATTTCTCCATGATGCCGAGCCAAGTTTGGCTCGTCACCAATTCTTCCTGCCTAGCCAAGTTTGGCTCGTCTCCATTTCTTCCTGCCTAGCCAAGTTTGGCTCATCGCCTAGCCAAACATTGGCTCGTCATTGCTTGCTTCTGTCGCCGAGCCAAGAGTTTGTGCTTGCTTGGCTAGCATTTTCTCCATACTTAGTCTTATCAGCAGTTGATCTCGACGAGGTGAAAACTGACCCCAACAGTCTGTAGTAATGTCCGCTCGAAAACTGAGACCGTACTTCTAGTCACATTCTATTGTAGTTTTGACTACCTTCCCACTGCGATCCATCTTGCATAGCCCTAGTCAGTCTGGGAGATTGGCAAAGTGGACAATAGAGCTGAGCGAATATGACATCGAGTATCGAAGCAGAACCTGCACGAAGTCTCAAGTCCTAGCTGACTTTCTGATAGAACTCCCAGATGAAGTGATAGAAGAGCCGGCTCCAAGCACAATATGGAGGCTTCACGCGGATGGATCATCATCAAAACAGGGATCCGGAGTGGGAATACGGTTAACTTCTCCAACAGACGAAATCCTCGAACAGTCATTCCGCCTGGGTTTTCGCGCATCCAATAATGAAGCAGAATACGAAGCTTTGATTGCTGGAATGAGACTTGCTCTTGGACTCAAGGTTTCGCACATCCAAGCCTACTGCGATTCACAGCTGGTGGTCAACCAGGTCAGCAGTGAGTACACTGCCAGAGACGACCGAATGGAAGCTTATCTAAAGATTGTCAAAGAACTGGCTGCACAGTTCAAAGAGTTCGCATTAACACGGATACCACGCGGGAAAAATACTTCGGCAGACGCACTAGCAGCACTCGCATCCATTTCCGATCCGGATTTGAAAAGGATAATCCCAGTAGAATTCATCAAAAACCTAAGTATCAACCTCTCTGACACCGTGAATGCGGTCACTCGCTCCCAAACAGCCACTCAAGCGGAGGGTATATCTGGACCGAATCTTGCAGAAAAAAGCAGCACCGACACCACCACTCTAGATGACCGGAACATGACACCATCGGTGGAGGACAAGGTAATTGAGATAGAAGAGGAACCTGAAACAGAGCCTCCGACAGAAGGTGAAGCAGTGGAGATGGAGGAAGACCCACAACAAACAGAAACGGACTATGGATGCGACAAAGAATGGTTAGGAGCAATCCGAGTATATATCATGGACGGCGAGGCACCATCAGATAAGTGGGCTGCCAGGAAACTCAGAGCTCAAGCTGCTCGATATGTTCTCTTAGATGGAAACATCTTTAAGTGGAGATTCTCAGGACTACTAATGGCTTGCGTGGAAGGCGCCGAAGCAAGAAACATTATGGAAGAAGTCTATAGTGGCTCGTCTGGCAATCACTCCGGCGGAAGAGCTTTGGCAGTCAAGATCAAGCGTCATGGTTACTATTGGCCAACAATGGTGAAGGACTGCGAGAAGTTCTCTGCCAGGTGCGGAAAATGCCAACGACATGCCCCAATGATTCATCAACCCACGGAGTTGCTGTCATCAATCTCAGCGCCCTACCCTTTCATGCGTTGGTCCATGGATATCGTCGGGCCTCTCCATAGGTCCAAACAGAAGAGGTTCCTGCTGGTTTTGACAGATTACTTCTCCAAATGGGTAGAAGCAGATTCCTACGCCAACATAAAGGATGCCCAAGTCGAAAATTTCGTCTGGAAAAATATCTTATGCCGACATGGAGTTCCCTACGAAATCGTCACAGACAACGGTTCACAATTTATCTCTACAAGGTTTGAAGCTTTCTGTGAAAAATGGAAGATACGACTCAGCAAATCTACGCCACGCTATCCACAAGGGAATAGACAAGCAGAAGCAGTGAACAAGACTATCCTGGATGGCCTGAAAAAATGCCTTGATGCAAAGAAGGGACGCTGGGCAGATGAACTCGAAGGAGTATTATGGTCGCACCGAACCACTCCGCGGCGTGCCACCGGTGAAACACCTTTCGCTCTTGTCTACGGTACAGAATGTGTCATCCCAGCTGAGGTGCAATTTCCTGGAGTCCGCCGTAGACTTCTTTCAGGCCAGGAAGGACTGAATCACCTCATGCTACTCGACGAGTTAGACTTGGTTAATGAACGAAGGGATCAAGCGCTGATTCGGATTCAAAATTACCAACAGGCAGCAGCTAAGTATTATAACACGAACGTCAGAAGTCGCAAGTTCAAAGAAGGTGATCTGGTTCTCCGCAAAGTTTTCAGAACACAGCCGAAACAAACGCTGGCAAACTAGGAGCGAACTGGGAAGGACCCTACAAAATCACCAAGGCAGTTCGACCAGGAGTATACGAGCTCTCAAACATGTCTGATGTTCCGATACCAAGATCTTGGAACGCAATGCACCTAAAGAGGTATTACCACTAAATCACTTCACATGAACTACGGGACGACTTGATCCCTGAAAAGGGTACGTAGGTAGCTCGTCTTCGGATGGGTTCAGTTGTCCCCCTCCTTAAAAAAAAGGGGGGAGTGGGTACGTATACATGTATACTCCCACACCTCGCATCACCCTTTAAAGGTAATAACTTCAAACTTTTTCTAACACAACTCGTGTCACTTAACCTACACAAGTTACATCTTTACATCCTTCATGGATATTCATCACCTCGTCCGTTGCCGGCCACAACAGACGGACAACCACATCCTTTATGGATTTTAACCATTATCTCTATATGGGATAAAGATTCTCAACACCCTCTTACGGGTATAAAAGCGCGCTATACAAATTCCGGTTGGATATATCCTAATCTAATATCCGAAAGGTATATCCTGGACGATATTCTAACAAGTTTATCTTTGAGAGGGACCCGTAAGTCGAAAACTCGCAAGTCTTAACACTCAAACTAAACTCTAAAACCCGGTAAACACCTCTTGGTACACTAGTCATAAACATCTCAGAAACATAATACTAAACCTAAAAAGTTAGTATGAGATTTAAAACATGCTTCATTGTCAAAAAAACGGGAGTGTAAGTCGAAGCACCGCAAACCCTAAACTGACACTAAAAAGAGTAACCACATTTTTTTGCTAAATCCAGGGATGGTTCGCAATATCACATCAGAGCAGAAGTAAAAAATTACTTAAGCAAAAGCAGATAATCTTAAACAAAAAAGATGTTATGCCAACAAACGACAATCATTACAAAGTTTAGTAGTGGATAAAGCCATCCAGGCACTTGCCTTCAAAAAAAAATACCGAATACAAAACAAAGGAGTTTTCAAGTTAAAAGAAACAGAGAAAAAGATCATTCGAGAGGATCTGGCTCGGAAGGTTTCTCAGCAGCGAGAGCAGCAATCCCAGGCGTACCAGCGTTCGAGCCAGAAAAATCTACAACACCAACGTTCGCCGCCGCGTTCTCCACTGGTTCGCTCCCTAAGAGAGTGCCCGTGGACTCTGAAGAAATAGGAGAAAGCGTCAGATCTTCTTTCAGTTCGGCCTCAATCTTCTCGAACTCATCAGCTGCCTCGGCCAGATCAGCTCTCCAGCCCGTTAGTTTCGCCACCTCGGAGTCAAGGGCAGGCGCATCCTCTTTCTGCAGAATTTTGAGCAACTGAAGGTTGCTGTCAACCTGGGCCAGATCAAGCTCTTTCTCTTTCGCCTCTCTCAACTCGTCAATTTTCTTCTCAATCTTATCAAGCCGCTCCTGGAATCTCTTAGACATCTCCTGCCTCGCTGCTTTCTGCGCCTTCTTCACATTTGCCTCGTGCAAAGCATTTACGGTAGTGAGTTGCCTCTTCAAGGATTCGATTTCGGCAGCCTTTTTCTGCTTGGAGCGATCTATCCTCATAGCCAAATCACCAGCTTTGTTCCACTCTTCCTTAAGGAACGCCTTGTCCTTCTCGAGAGCTTCGATCCGAGCTGCAGCAGTCGCCAGCTCGTCAGCATGTTTGCCTTCCAGCTCGGCAACTCTGCTTCAAAGGAAAGACACGTCCTTTTGAGCATCCTCGATTTGGCGCATGTCCTTTCGCACGTCTTGCTCGAAGGCGGCTACGATCTTGTTTATGGACGCAACGAACTGACCATAAGAAGAAACAATCAGCGCTTAAGGTTTTTTTGTTTTTCTTAGTAAAACATTGAATCTGCAAATACCTTGGTGCCTCGGAGTGACATATCCGTGTACAAATCGCCATGAGATAGGACATCGACAGGCGGTAGTCTGTCTCCCGAACAGCGAACCTGCGAGAAGAGAGCCGCTGAAGCCTCGGCATCATTACAGATTGGCGCAGATCCTTCTTGTCCAAAAGACGCCGGCCTTGGCTCGGCAGGAGTTGGATCGGTATGCCTTTGGCGTTTTCTCTTTTGTTTTTCCTTGGTTTTTTCTTTATCAGGCTCGGAGGCAGCTCGTTTCTTCCCATCGCCTTTGTGTTGGAAAAACGCCGAGCCAGAAGGCCTAGCAACAGGAACAATAGCAGAAATCACTTCCCTGGCTTCGGCGTCCAAGGCTGACGGGTCAGAGGGAAGATGTGTCTCCATTTCAGCCACGGTTCGGCCAGGCACCTCGGCAACTGGCTCGGCTGTTTGTTCGGTTGGGTTAGCTATTTCATCAGCTCGGCCAGTCGCCTCTTTTTCCTTCATCTCCTTCAGAACCTGTTTGTCACGGATGGTCAACCTTTTTCCCATAATTCTTCTTCTTGGGGGACTTCGCTCTGGAGATTCAGATTCCGAACTGTCAGAAACTTCAACACCGGCGAAAGTGGCTCGGGCTTTTTTGACTCTTTTTAGGGAAAAAAAATTTTCCCAATGGCACCTTCTAGCCGCAATCGTATTCCGAAGCGTGAGCGTGTCTTCTGGATAACGAGGGAGAATCTGCCGAACTGCAAAAAAAAAGAAGAGAAATCAGTGGTCAGCTCGCTACGAAGTAAAACATTAGCAAATCTCCTGAAAAGTCTACGGCTCGCCCACCAATGGTTCCCCACTCCATTTTTACGTAATGGATGCTTTTGGCTTCGACCGTAGCATCGTTGATAGGAACAAAGAAAAAGTAGTTCCCCCAGTCTCCATCTTTGCTTTGGAAGCCTTCGATTATCTTCCTTTGCTTCTTGTTGGAAATATAATAGGCTCGGGAGTTCTTGATCTTTCGGAACTCAAGAAACTGCCGAAGGTGGGAGATGCGAACAGTCACGTCACACTCATAGCTCCGAACCAGAATCCCAACTAGGTGACGCATCCCACGAGGCGTAATTTGGCTCGGCGCTAACCCATGCTTGTATAAAAAGCAGACGATCAAGCTAGGGATCGGAAACCAGAGCAGACAACCGTAGAAGAAACACTCATAGAGAGTGAAATATCCAGGCGGTGGAGATTCGGCTCTGTCCATTGGAGCAGGAACTACCAATTCGACATCTTCTGAAATGTGGAATCGATACCTTAATGCCTCCAAGGACTCGGCAGTACACAAAGACGAACCAGGTGGGTCGGGTCGTCTCTTAGGAGCTTTTCTCTTAGGCTTTCGCCTCGTCGATGTGCTAGCCTGGTGGCTCGCAAACAATCTCTCCAAACGCACCTTTTCCACCTCGTCAACCAAAGACGGGACGACAAATTGCAACCGACCCAACGAAGAACTAGGTTCGACCGGCTCGGAAACCTCCGGAGATAAAACCATCTTGCGTCCAAGCAACGAGGCAGAATTTGCCGAACCCACGGAATCTTCTAGCTCTGCAATATGAGACATCGAGGAATTTTGCTCGAAATCGAACCGATACTTAGCAAAAAATTTGGAAAGAATCCTGGCTCGGAGACACACTCGACACGAGGAATTTCGGCTCGGAGGCAGAGGAGATCAAAGCAGCAACGCGACCCAGATGATGGTGGATCGGAAAATTCAAGCACCCACCGTATGAGTTTGAAGATGGATCGGAAAATGCAAAGGCTCGCCAAGCCACGCTCGAAGATGGATCGGAAAACTCAAAGAGTTGACGGCGGAAGTGAAAAAATAAATAAAAACCTAGCCAACAACTTGAATAAAAAGAGAGAAAAGAGGAGAGAGAAGAGAGCTACCTGATTTTTCGGAAATGAAGAGAAGTGAGTTATGAGGAGTGAAACGAGGATCTGAATATAAAGGTGCATAAAAGTAAAGCGCGTGACAACACGCGGCCTCGGAAACACGCAAAAAAAATTGTGGTTCCCAATAAAGTTGTAATCATGAACAGAGATACTTCAAGCCAACATTACTGCCGAGCCAAAGACGAATCACTTATCGAGATGGCTCGGCAGCGTATCAGAAGAAGATGGCTCGGCGGCATGATACTCCAGTATTGGCTCAGTAACGAAACACCTCGGTAACACTATCAATTTGGCTCAGTATATATCAGTACCTAGATGACAACTTCACTGCACATTTGGCTCGGCAATCCAAAGAACATTGATCTCGATCCCGACTCGTCACCTCGTCACTATTACCAGTAATACTGCCGAGCTGGTGGGCTAACTGTTGGGGTCAGTTTTCACCCCATCAAGATCAACTATTGAAAACACTAAGTATGGAGAAAAAGCCTAGGCGACGAGCCAGACATTAGAAGACGAGCCAAACTTGGCTCGGCAACAAGGGAAGGTAAGCAACGAGCCAAACTTGGCTCGGCAGCGGGGAGAAAAGGTGACGAGCCAACGTTTGGCTAGGCATGAAGAAATGATGACGAGCCAACATCCTGGCTAGGTAGCAGGGAGAAGCAGTGACGAGCCAACATCCTGGCTAGGTAGCAGGGAGAAGTAGTGACGAGCCAATATCCTGGCTAGGTAGCAGGGAGAAGCAGTGACGAGCCAACATCCTGGCTAGGTAGCAGGGAGAAGCAGTGACTAGCCAACATCTTGGCTAGGTAGTAGGAAGAAGCAGTGACGAGCCAACTTTTGGCTAGGCATGAAGAAGTGAGTGACGAGCCAAAACTTGGCTAGGCGTCAAGAGGAAGCAGCACTCCTCTGGCTCGGCTTCGAGAAAAGGTGATGACGAGCAAAACACTTGGTGACAAACCAACCTGTTGACAAACCAGCAAAACGGTGATAAGTCAACACGTTGGCGAACCAAAACCCTCGCCTCGGCAGCACAGAGAAGTAAGGGACGAGCCAACGCTTACCTAGGCATCAGGAAGAGGGAGCAACGAGCCAACATTTGGCTAGGCATCACGAAGAAGAAGCAATGAGCCAAACACCTGGCTCGGCGACAGAGGAAAGATGAAGCCGAGCCAAACACTGGCTCGGAAGAAAGATGAAGATGAGCCAAACACTGGCTCGGAGGTAAGGAGAAGACAAGTCAAACACTGGCTCGGAGGTAAGTAGAAGACAAGCCAAGCACTTGGCTCGGCGACAGAGACCAACAACGGTGACGAGCCAACATGTTGGCAAACCAACAAACGGTGACGAGCCAACATGTTGGCAAACCAACAAACGGTGACGAGCCAACATGTTGACAAACCAACTCCCTGGCTCGGCATCAGGGAGAAACCGTCAACGAGCCGGCCTACCGGTGACCCAACAAAGCAACAAGCCCAGCATTTTGATGGGAAGAACTAGAAGACATTGGTGGGCCGAGGCGACGAGGCAAAGAAAGAAGCCCATGAAAACCAGAGAAAGAAAATTCTGAAGAATAAGGAAGTTTTCCTTTCTCGTTTAGGAAGGAACCTAGCCGACCTATTTGTGTATAAATAGACGATGTACCTCTTTGGAAAGGGGATCCGAAAATTAACCTAGCAAAACACTTAGCTGCTTTACAAACAGCTTTCAAAATAGTTTGAATAAAATCTCCATCTTTGGATCTCTGTTCTTGGTTTCTTTACATAGAAGTTTGTTGAATCCCTAAATTACCTCACAAGTTTTGGTTGTGCGAGTTTCGAGCTTCAAATCATCGAGCTTCAAATCTCCAAGAGAGCATGGAAGAGAGAATGTACCCGGATTTTCTTGCTTAGAGAGGGTTTTAAGTACTTGTGTCTCTCCACCTTTGTCCTCATAGTTCTTCATAAAATCCATGACTTTGCCATAGTTAGCCAAGACATCCTTGATGAGTTGCCTATGGATGGGGATTTGAGCAATACCATCTCCTTTGGGCAACTTTACTTCAACTTCCTCTACATTATTCTTTAACTTTGTGAGAACTCTCTTTAGGCTCTTGGTAAAGACCGGGCGAGGAAATAGAAGTTTTGGTTCATAAGGAGAGGGTTCAAAGCTAGGGGGTTCTTCTCTCATAATGATCTTGGGAGCTTTTACCTTAAGCTCTTCATCTTTCTTAACAAAGTATTCAACATAAGGGCATTCAAGTAGCTTAGCTAACTCATCCAAGTAGAGCTCATCCTCTTCAAATTCTTACCTTGTCAATGGTCCATGACGAGCTTCCCAATATTTTCATCATCCATTATTACAATATTGCAAAATGACTTGGGGTTAGACTCGGATTTACCCGGTAGAGTGCCACTTGGAGCCTTAGAACTTGAAGTTATTTGTGCTATTTGTAGGTCAATGGTCTTCACGTGTGATACCAAGCTTGTAATCTTACCATCCAACTCTTGGTACATGCTATCAATTCTATTGTTGACCTCTAGGAACTTCTTTCCAAGATCCTTTATACCAAAGCCTTGATCTCATGGTCTTGTGATGAAGGTTGAGTAGAAGCACTAGTTTATCCTTGGAAGTTTGGAGCAACTTGGTTGGGGAAAGTGTATTGTTGCTTATGAGAAAAGCCTTGTTATAGAGGGACGAATCTTTGATCTTGTTGTTGTGTGACAAACCCTTGTTGTGGTTGAAAACCTTGTGGTTTAGGTGGGTAGACTTTTTCTTGTGGATTTTCCACATTAGTGCTTCTATAGGACAAGTTAGGGTGATTCCTATAATTGGAGTTAAAGCTCTTTTGGTAGTAGCCTCCTTGACCTTGTATATAGCAAATCTATTCTTGTCCATCTTGTGTAGCTTCATAAACCAATTCATTGTTCCCATCAAAATCACCAATAAACTGTACTTTCTTCTTGTTAGCCAAAAGAAGTTTGTCAAACTTGTCACTCAATTCTTTGATCCTTGGATCTTCTCCTTTTGGTTCCCTAACACTTCTACCATACTCCTTGATATAGCATTGGTTGCTTTGTGCAAGGTTTTTCATAAGTTGCTCTCTTTGATCAACCGATAAGCTAGCAAAATCTCCATTACCCGCGGTGTTAAGAGCAATGTGGTATTTTTCCTCAATTGTGGAATATTCCCAACAATGCTTCCATAGACATCCCATGGTAACGCCATGAATGCGTATATCCCTTCAATCTTTCCCAAGCCTCATACAAAATCTCATTCGGTCCTTGTTGAAAGTTTTGAATATCATTCCTTATCTTGGCGGTTCGTTGATTGGAGAAAAACTTGGCCAAGAATCATTTCTTACACTCCTCCCACGTGGTAATGGAGAATGTAACTACACTCTTCTCCCATTGAGAGGCTTTGTAGCCTAGAGAGAATGGGAAGAGTGTGAGCTTGATTACATCTTCCGAAACACCATTCATCTTTACGGTGCAGCACAAGCGATGAAAGTTATCCAAGTGCTCTATTGGATGTTCTATAGGCAATCCAAAGAATCGATTATTTTGCACCATGTTGATGAGGCTAGACTTTATCTCCCAATTGTTATTGGCACATAGAGGAGGTCAAATGCCCGTCCTAGTCCTATTTGTGATAGGTTCGTCAAAGGCACAAATCCTTCTATCTTCCCTAGGGGCATGAATGGGAGCTCTAGGAAGGTTTCCTACTCCAACTCCATGTGCTTCTCTTTCTTGGTAGTTTCCACTACCTTGGTTAGCATGGTTTCCTTCCATGTCTAAATGCCTTAAGTTTTCTAACCCTTCCTTTTCTCTCCTTGTTTCCTTGTCTTGCTTCACTAACCGATTGATGTAAATCCTAGGATCAAAATCACTTGGTGCTCCTTTGCTTCTCGTGATCACCTTCAAAAGAGAGAACAAGACAAGAACAAGAATGATTAAATATTGAAATAAAGAAAAACGAACTTAGACTCCCAAGAATCCAAATCCTAATGCCTAATACTCCCCGGTAACGGTGCCAAAAAATGTGACGGTTTTAAGCGACGCAATTTTGAATTCAAACAAACTCTAAACGCAACCTCAACCTAGTTTTAAACCTTAAGTGCAAACCACAAGTATATGGTCAATATCATTGTATTAAGGGTCATTCTTCCACAAGGAGTATGCAAAAGCAATAAGAATGCAAGATACTATAGAAGCTAAGCTAATTTCAAATGATGTGTTTTGTAACCAACTAACAACCTAAGCAAATGATGCAATAAGTAAGCAAATTTATCAAACAAGAACAAGAAACCTAAAAGAAACCATGCATAAGTAAATTAAACTTAAAAGAAAGCAATAAGAAAGCAATTTAAGAAAGTCAACAAAAAGTCAACCGGACAAACAAAGATGATCAAATATGATAAAGGCATGGACTTTGGGTAGAGATCATGGATCAAGAGTGTTTAACCTATGACTAGTGATGCAAGACCATATAAATAACCATTTCCAAGACATGGATCCCATGATATAGATTAGCTCACTTTCGCAAATACTAATCCATTCTACTAATCATCCAAAATGACAATCCTTTCGATCCCTATTGAAGTGAGAAGAGATCATTAATCGTATATGCCCATAAAAGTCTACTAATCACCCTAAACATCAAGTGTTAATTGGCTAGGATATGAAAAGCATGAATTAGAGTTGGCCTAGACATTTTCACAAACACCTTTCGGACATCAAAAGACTTTTATCTAAGAATTGATTAATTACTTCAATCCTAGCAATGGGTTCTCTCTAATCAATGGAAATCATGCAAATCTAGACCTAAGCATCACCAATCACACATCAAACATCATAATCTACTCCACCCATAATCCACTGAGAGACTACTCACTCATGCTCAAACAAACCATCAAAACATGAGTAATGGAATATTAAGAGAAAAGATAAAGAAAACTTCACTAATCAAACATAAAAAGTTGAAGATTTAACATCCAAATACCAAGTTCTAAAGGGTTTTTTCCCAATGGATAAAGAAAAATCAGAAAAAGCTTAGGATTTTAATGTGCTTAAAAGTATTTATAGGGAAAAAAGATGTACCTAGGTCAACCCGGGACAAACCGGGTCAACCCCGAAATTGTGCAGAAAATGTAACTGCCATCGACCTGCTGCATTGACTAGATGAGGAGGACTGGTCGATGCAGCGTGCTCCAGAACTCCTTGATTTCTGTTGCTGCTCCCATCGACCTGCTGCATCGACCTGGTGAGCAGAAGAGGTCGATGCAGTGTGCATCCGGTGCTATTTGGCTCCTCTTCACTCCCCTTGGTTCTCCTTCATTCTCCAATTGATCCTAGGCCTCCACAGTACATGAAATAGACTCAAAATGCAGTGCAAATGCAACATAATGGCCCTAGGACTCTA
>OVBL01000295.1:0-80000 GCA_900406555.1 Pseudoturritis turrita | reverse complement strand
TATATAGATCCCATACCCTGATATTGGTTTTACATAGAAATCATATAATATACAAAGCATTTCAAAATTAATTTTATTTAGTTTAATCGAATTTTAGTTTATAGGCTTTGAAACTTATTTTTGTGTTTAGTATTTTAAATATAAAGTTGAAATTGTAAAGGTTATGATAAATAGTATAATATATTATTTTTTTATGTGTGTCTATATAGAACGACATGTTTTTATTAGCGATAATATTCACCTTTTTAAGCAATTTTTGTTCTTTTGTTTTTTAAATTCAAATTATGTTGAAAAATTTTTAGATATGCTACTTCTCAATTGCCATTTTGGAAAAATGCCACTGTTTAAAAATCTTTACAAACGTGCCACTCTATTTTTTCTATATCCCCATATTACCCTTTGACTCATTTTAACCTAACTTTTGTATTGATTTTTTCAGATTTTGCCTCCCAACTCGAGAATTCTTCTAAAATTGCCGTCTACGAACTCTGTCGCGATCTCCTCTGAGAAGATTCGAGAAAGAGTTGTTGTTGATCTGGTGGTGCGTTTGACGAAGAACATGAATCTGAGATTGGATCTGGTGGATTTGGGAAGAAGAAAGTTTGTTTAGCCCGATTAATGACCCGATTTGTTGAAGATCCGACATGTGTTAGGTCAAGAACGGTGAAAAGTCAACTTCCGAGTAATATCCAGGGAAGGTAGAAAAAGAAAAAGGAAGAAGAGAAAACACAAACGCGGAAGAAGAAGAATCGGAAACGCTTTTGAATAGCTTATAAAATCTTTTAAATACCTTATAGAACCTTTTAAATAGGGTTTAGTTTTGAAGGTATAGAACTTGGAGTAATTACAGGAGAGTCTTTTAAATACCTTATAAAACCTTTTAAATACCTTATAAAACCTGTTAAATACCTTATAAAACTGTTTAAAAATATTATAAAACATTATAATACCTTATTGTTTCTGGTGATGCTTGACTTTGTTGTTTACATAGTCTGATCAATTCTTACACGAATACTTTTGTTCTTGTTTTGTCTATGTTGATGCATAAACTTCTGAGAGCACTTGGAGTATTTGCAGGAGGAGTCTTTTAAATACCTTTTAAGTACCTTATACAACCTTTTAAATACCTGATAAAACATTTTAAATACATTATAAAACTGTTTAAAAATATTATAAAACTATTAAAATTTCCATAAAGTACTTTTGTACGCAGTTACAGAGATCAATTGTCTCCAGCTTTAGAAGATGTCTATCTAACAGAGATTCTAACATCAAATTTAGGTTATAAAATATTTTAATTATGTTTTAAAACTTACAAAACATTTTAATTACAAAAATGTAAGACAAAAATAAGGATCAAAAAGAAGAACATCGTTTGATAAAATTAAAAGAAAAAAAGTAGAAGAAGAAAAACATTCTACAACAAAATTAACCGAGATTGAAATCAACCCCAAATTGAAAAATTGAAATTTACCCCAAATACAATCCAGATTTATTACTAGATTCAACCAAATCGAATAAAAAATCATAGATCTGTAACCCAAATCGAATCAAAAACACTAGATTTGTAATCCAAATCGAATCAAAAACTCAGATTTGTGACACAAATCAAATAAAACCAGATTTGCGAGAATAAAAAACCAGATCTGTAACAAAAAAAATGACGAAATCCAATCTAGATCTAGATCGAAAGAGAGAGAAAGAGAGAACAAAGTTTGATTCATGGCTTTTTGACAGGGATAAAGTAAACAATTTGTTTCTAAAAAGTGGCACAAATAAAAATTACCACATGTGAATGGCACGCTTGTAAAAGTCACTTTTATCTTTTTAAAATTGTCCCAATTATGTTAGCCGCCAAAAAAAAAAGTTTTCGTAGTAGTATTGCAAGATTGAACCAATTAATAGTATGAGATCAACGAAATAAACAAAATCTAGTAAACATATTAGTTCTATAAATAACAATACATGAATCCCTCTCTCTCTCTCTCTAGATATTTCTATCCCTCATGCATGGAAGTTATTTTTGTCAGAAACCCCTTTTTTGTTTTCTAGATTTATTTTGTGAATATAATGGTTATAAACTTTATTTTAGAGCATAATATGATTATATGGCTGATTGACCCAAAACTTAAACTATACTTTATAAAAATTCATGCTATTTGAAGTTAAAGATATCCATAATTGTCTACGTAAGCATTTAAAATAAATTGGCGGTTATATTAGAAAATTTTGAAGGTAGTTTTGTTAATATCCTCTTAACATTATTTGAGAAGTGATTTTTAAAAAATCGCTTACGTGTCGTCTTTACAATTATCCTCACCAAAAAAATTATGACGTGGCTTGACAGATGATGATTTGGCTTAAAAAAAATGACATGGCAAATTTGTAAATAAATTTTGATTTTTAATTTAAATTAATCATAATAAAATCTCCTACAAAATCTTCTACAACTAAATTTATATTTATTACTTAAAAATAAATTTAAAATTAATGAGAACCGTATATTCCATAAATAAAACAAAAGAAAGTTTAACCAATATTTTTATAATATTTTTCGTTTTCAATTTAAAAACTGTCTAGAAATTAATTTTCGTGACATAAAGTTTTCGAACTAAATTTTATATCCACTTAACATTATTAGTGAGAAGTGATTTTTCAAAATTGCTTATATGTCATCACTAGAAGCACTCTCGCGGATTTTATTGTGACGTGTCATCTTGCTTAAATCGGTCATACGGTTCCATGAAATTACTGTTATACCACTTGAATTCTATTTAAAAATACATAAAATAATTACGTATTTAATTATGTATTATTCTATATTCTATATTTTTTTTTTAAATCGAATATCTTTATACAAGATATATTAATAATGTGTTATTTTGGATATAATTTCAAAAAATATGAATACACGATATACATAATAAAAAAAATTATAAGTTTTGATTTTACGAAATTTATTTTTTAATCCCCAAAATTCAATAATTTCATTAAGAAACAAATTTATACTCTAAAAACTATACAACTTAACAAAATAACATCCGGTAATTATAAACAAATATATATTAAATGTAAATGATCATATTAAATAGGCAAACGTCATCAATTCGATTGATCATTAGAATAATATATTATTCATGCTACACAAGGAAAACGCCATTCATTGCATAATATTTGGTTTTGTTATACAATATAAATTTTGATATTCTATATCTTCTTAAAAAATCAGAAATCTTTATATAAGATACTAGAATATTTCCATAAGCAATATTCTACTTTTGGAATGATTTTTAAAAAATAAAAGCGAGTATTTAAAAGTTACTTATAGCAAAAAACAAATACCATGTAGCATCTCAGACTACAAATTAGGTATCAAAAATACCATTAATTACATAGATTGGCATTTTCTTTGGATTACGATGAAAAAAAGAAAAGTCATATTACAAAGAAAAAAAGATGGTGAAGAAGTGAAAAATGTATGAGATAAAGAGAAAGAAGTTATAAATCTATACCATATAATTTTTTCTAACTCTAAAACACAAAGTATGTTATTTTTATTATAAAAATTATTTACAATATGTACGATGCGGATAAAGTATTTTAATATGAGATAGTAAACACACAAAAAAAAGATGACAAAGAAGTGGAAAATGTAAGGATGAAGAAAAAAAAGTTATGAATCTATACCAAAACATTTTCTTTGAACTCTTAAGACACAAAGTATGTTATTTTTTATTTTTAAAATTTGTTTACAATATGTATGACGCGGATAAAACATTTTATTATGAGATAGTAAACATGTATTCAAGGATAATTGTTAAAACATGATTTATACTACAAGCAAAATTTCAAACTTCTTTGAATTTGTTTTTAAATTATTATCCCCGCGTATATCGCGGAAAGTCACCTAGTGAAAGAGTATATGAGATAAGAAAATTATGTCATGATTTTCTATTAACAAAAACAAAGACTTGAGTTAATATTATATTATGAAAGTTTCTTAATTCTAAGGTATTAATAACTAAATAATAATATACTTTAAAAATAATATAATTATTATATTATTTTACATAAATAAAACTATAGGAGAATAAACACATAATTACCTACAATTAAAAAAATCTAAATCTAAAATAGTTGATGAAAATGACTATAAAAAAATTATTAAAAGACATGCAGTTAAACGTAAGAAAATATATAAATTGTTGAACCATGAAGCTACTTGTTTCTAATCATAATCCCTCTAATTTGGATTTTCTATAACTTGTATTGTCGATTCGATTATTCGATAGAACAACTATGCCGATATAAAATTTATTTGATGAAATTGGTTACTAATTATCTTCTCTTTTAATTTTATTTTTAATATATATTTACTGCATAATGAATAATGAGGACGTTAAATTAATAAAATTTTATGTATGCTAATAAAATTTTTTGAATAACAATGAATTATAAATTAAAATTTAAAATTCATCAAACCAATATCAAGAGATTTTCAAAAGAGAAATCTAAAAAATTTAAAAACTTTCAAAAGTCCATCTACTAATATCTCTCTATGTTTTGCTAAATTCAATAACCACATGGCTATTGATTTATATCAGAAGACTTTAATCAAAATGGATCCAAGCAAAGTACAAGTCAAAAGAATACATGATTAATGGGAGAATTCAAAATGATTTGTGTTGGCATGAACATGATCATCTTATCACAATTTGATTCATCCTTTGTAAGCCCAAAATTCGCGATACATGTTTAAATGTCACTCCTTTAACCTTTATGCCGTTTTGAAAAATAGCATATATTGTGAATATATCCCACATTCAAAAGTGACGCACTTTCTCAAAACTAAAACGATCTAGTAAAGCAACTTAATGCTAGAAAGAAGAAACAGCGACAAATTACGGTTCTAAGCATTAACTTGTAATGGGTTGATCCCAGCAATATTATACTCAGCTCAACTAGGGTTCCTCCACCACATTATGCGTGCATGTGTGTACATATATAATGTATGTAAGCATATTGATGAAAACATCGAATCCTCGAGCTGTTCTGTTACTACTTTAGAATCTGTACTCTAGTTCACAAGCTATTTTGTAATATTCAGCATAAAGGATACTTTTATATGGTAATTTGGTAGTGAAGCGTAAATTGATCCGTGAGTGAGACTTGTTTTACCACCTTTTCAGCGCATGTCATCTGCGACCTGTGAGCTCCGAACTGCCCAGAAAGACGATGGCTTCAATTTCTTGTTTGTCGCTGTGAAAAGCCAACCCAGCTGGATTTCACACGTTGCACAGTTTGCAATTGTCCATGCGTACCTGTTCTCGATTTAAGACACATAAATAATAAGACTCATTATGGTAGACTTGAAGTATCAAGGATTTGGCTGCTTAATCAAAGTACAAGAACGGATGCTCTAAACAGGTCAGCCTATGCCTATGAACAATTGACCTAAAGGGTTTACATACCGCAAATGCTCTCAATATTTAGCTCGCTTTGAACCAAAGCTAGTTTAATAGTGAATGAGCTTTATTCATAAACATTGAGGTATCAAATAAGTGATAAATGTAGTGAAGAAAGTAGGTTAATTGGTTTATGTTATAAATATCATAAAGGATAAACATTCAGAAAAAAATTCTTACCCAGGAAACCAGCTGTCTTTTTTAACAGGTCTACCTCTAAGCGCTATGTCATTTGCTTTGTAAAAGGTCATTATCTCGTGCACATAGCCATATGGGTTTACGTAGGCACCGAGAGGACCATCACTAGACATAACCAACATGTCACTTCTTCTTGCTATCACAGTCTGCATTTACGTGAAAATGAATTGGTAAAACAAATATACAACAGAGAGGGAGTAGAGATGATATTTACGATGGTACCACAAAATACCTGACAGTGTTTACATCGAACACGATCAAAACTCTCAAGTAATTCAATTTCTCGCTGCAATCTGTAAGAGACTCCGTCAAGCTCCAAAAGCTCTTGTCTGATTGACTCAGAGACGGGAATTTTACTAGCAATGAAAAAGGATAAAATATCTGGTTTATTCACAATAGCCTCCATGTTTGGAACCCCAACTATTTGCTTCCACAGATCTGCATATCATCTTTGCATTAGCAGACTCTTGATATGTGTGCTACTTGTAGAAAAGAATTAAAACAGACAAGGAATTTACCAGCTGCTCTTTGAGCAAGATAATATGAGTCGTACATTCCATACACCCAGAATGGCCAAAATGCTCTTGGGACCATACGGAATCGGGTTAGATCAGTATTTGTTCGAAAACTAGCCAGCCTATTTTGCTTCTGACATTTCCCTTGCGAAACAGGAGTCTGGCCAATTGCCGATTGCCCGTCTTCCTTTTCGTCGTCTTGGCCAGAACCTGAACATGCAATGGACCTAAAACTGTATGGATTAGACCCACTAGATTGTACATCAGATGTTTTGACTACTTGATCGTCATCACTACTTGTCGAGTCATCCATTATTGAGTCAAGTGCTGAATAATGAAGTCTCTTTTCTGACGGAGATAGAGCACTTTCAAAACTTTCTTCAGAATTTGCTACTGACTGTCCGTCCGCATCTCTAAGAGGTGTAGATAAAGGCATTGCACTCAAGTGATAGTGACCTCGCAAGTTGCTTAACGGTACCAGTTTCCCAAACGCATCCCTGGGAGTCCTCAAGGGCATATCTTCCTCAATAATTTGAACCTCTCCGCAAGGCTGCAAGAAGGATTTAATGAGAAATAAGCTTCTTTCACAATAAACAAAGATGTATTCCCCTATTTTACTGATAACGAGGTGGTGTTGTCTACGTATATATGAGATAATGTCCTTACAAATCCTTCAACGTCAGTCCAGCGACGCTTTAAACGGAACCGTTGTTGTCCACGAGTAATAACATTGAATGAACCATCCCCAAGTCGACGGTATTGTCGTATCTGTGATTATCATCGAGAATAGTAAGTTACATAGCAAGAACTAGAAGATCAAGATTATTCCCACAGACTAAATATAGAAAAACCAGCCATGCCATTTCCCAACTTCCTAGATTACGACCCCTGTCTCAAGCATAGCTCTAGAAACAAGTCCACAGTTTTTAGGCAAGAAATCGATCAACAAGGATGCCAATTGTAAAATGTATTGCTTTCTTCAGACTTGTCAGTGCTACCACCAATCATATCTGGTTCCACAATTTCATATACAAAACTGCAGTATTTGTCCATTTTTGTAGAAAAAGTTTGATACCCTAAATAAAAGAATTTGGAGATATGTTTTTAATTGGCAGATGTTATAAGAGGTCTAAAGTGCTGTAACCTAACTAATTCTATTTCAAAATGATTTAAATTTACGCTAGTCCATAAACTTTATAAGAACCTCATGAAAGTACACTCAAAGCCTGAAGCTTTCTTGAGATGAGACGGAGTGACAAATGTTTTGGAAACAGAAACCTGAAAGGTATAATTTCATCTAACAATCATTTGAAAGATTACCTCTGCGGTTGTCCCCACACTGGCATACTTGAACTGAGCATCTTCTCTGTAAACACGAATCTAAAGATAAAAGGAAAAAATTTAGATGTGTAAAACTTTTTCTAGAAAACAACATGATATATAGAGAAGCCAAAACGTCAAAGCAAAAGATTGGGTCACCTACCACACCTATCGTACATGGAGCGGTAGCTTGGTTCAAAGCTCTCTCAACAGCAGCCAAGAAACTAGACTGAATGATTCTAAGGGGAAGTGTGGCCTCTGGAAATAGAACGACTCCTGAAGTATTGCAAAGCCACAGTCTCAATGTCTTACATAAAAACACCAGAAGCGTACAGACAACTCTTCACACCATACATGTCTTACACGAATATTTTAATAGAAATGATACTTGTTGTATAGCTCAAGAATAAACATTGCGTGCTCGTTCAACTCAAGTTAGCAACTCAAGTCGGTGAACGTGCATCTAGATTCTTAGACTAACGCTAAAGATGTAACCACTAAAAAGAGAAGGCTATCATCACGCCATATATTATGAACACCTTCAAGATAGAAAAGCGGGAGCTTCAAAACGGTGCCACCATCCACAAAAGCAATTCTGTTTTGAGTGTCCTCAACCTCTGGTAAAGAGTAGAAAAACGTAAGCTCAAATGTGTCAAGTATAAGAAAACACAAGATAAGAATACATCCATACCGCCAAGATAGGTATGTAAAGAAGCCAAAGCTGGGTTGAAAATAAGTTCATCAGCACCAAGGTTATCACTGTCAAGCACCATTTGCAAAGTCAGAGAGTGCAAGGGAATAGCCAGCAAGAGAGAAAACAAAGGAATATTAATAAGGAATCAAGATGAAAAACAAAACCTTCATTCATGATTCATCACACCCCACCCCAACGAATCAAATAATCAATTACAGTTTTCGAAGATAAGGTTATCTGAAGAATGATATATTTGCAACTATTGAACATCACGAAACCTAAAATAAGCAAAAACTGGAGAATCAAACAAGTGATACACTCTCAATTCCGGTAATACTGCAGAAACATCACCCGCAGGAAATGAAATAGAATGTAGAAAGATGATTAGGTAAGCAGTGATGGTGAGAAGATAGAGAGGAAGAGAGATTGCTCACGAAAGAGGTAGCGAGTGGCGAAACGCAGAGAGATCATCATCTTCGTCGGAATCTGGAAGGTCGTCGACTTCCTCGACCTGTAACTCCTCGAAATCAAGCTCGCGAATCTGTTCGATCTGAAGCCTCTCTCTCTCTAGAATCCTGTCGTCGTCCATCTTTCTCTGTCTCTCTCCTCCTGTGTTTCGTTGCGTTTTACCCGGCAGCAGCAGATACTCCTCCACCACCTCCGCGTTTTCCAGGGACGACTCATCTCCTTTGTCTTTTTCCTAGTAAGTGATCGGGCCGGTTTATGGATCCAATATCCGGCCCAACTATCCCTGCTTAATACTCCCTCCGTCTCTACGACTTTATTTTTGTTTCAAAAAAAGCGTCGTTTTGTATTTTCAATGCAGAATTTATGAAAAAATTCCAGTTTTAACCCTTTTATTTTAATGTATTAATTAGAGAGAGAAATTTGTTTAGTGTATTAATAAAGGGTATAATAGAATTTTTAATATTTTTCTTAATTTGTGTGAAAAATCGTAGAATGACACTTTTTGTGAAACGGATGGAGTATTTAATTATATACTATGACTGGTGCATACGCACGAGTGCACGACCATAACTTATTTATAAGTATTTTAGAAAAAATGAGCTTCCCGAAATTTCTAGTGTTTACCTTCGCAAACTGCGATTTCGATTCCGACAAGTGATCTTGATCACGCTTCGGTAATTTTCTCTTCGGTTTTCTTAAATCTACTTCCTTTCAACCTTCTTAGTGTCTGAGTTCTACAAAAATGGACCAGGAGTTGTGGAGATCGTTGCAGCAATTGAGCTTAGGTTCAGAACAAATGTCGTTGCAACTTCGGCCCGAAACGAGAAATCGAACGGCGAGAAACAGTCAGCTCAGCATGATCGTCAAAGGGCACAACCCTCGCCACCAGATACCCAAGCATATGAAGAACACTGTCTCTATAGCTTGGAGAATGGAGGGACGTGTACAGGGCCAAGTGAATGATGATGGCTCCGTCCAATTATTCTTCAGTGCAGAGCATCATATGTTGACAGTACTTGAAGCGGGACCGTGGACATTCAAAGAATGGATGGTGGTGGTGGATAAGTGGGCTAATCGACATCGACAGGACTATCTAAGGAATGTTTTTTTCTGGGTAAGAGTTTATAATCCTCCTAATGAGCATAGGAATGTCCAAACAGTTAGAGACATTGGTGACTCCCTAGGAGAAACAGAGGAGATCAAATTAGAGAACCTAATGGAGAGCGCCAGCTGAGGTATGGGTCCGTGTTAAGATAGATATAGATAGTAAGCTCATCTTTAATCGCTATGTGGAGCTGAATGAAGGAGAAGAACCTGTCCTCATTCGTTTTGAATATTATAAGCTGTGCAAATTCTGCAGGAGGTGTGGATCAATGACTCATGAGAATATAGTTTGCCAAAACGTTATTATACATCCAATGATGCCTATTGTGGAATTCCCATTTCATCTGAATATGCAGCAAGTTGATGAAGAGCATAACAATGAAAATGAGGAAATGGAGGAACCACAGGAGAATCAGATGTATGGAAGTCTAGAACAGTATGAGAAAGCGAATATAATGCATTTGCAGCATGAAGATGAGTCAGTCCAAAATAACATGTCTCAATGCTCACTCAGCAGTCTTTTGAAGCTCCAGTTGGTGGTAGGCTTCTACCTTTAACTATAAGGGAAGCAGGTTCTTCTTCAGAAAGAGGCTCTAAAAGAAAAGCTCAAGAACCCGATGTTGATGATCTTAGTCCTTCAAGCAAGCAAAAAATAGAAGGTCAATGGAGCGTCGAGGGTTTGATGGTTCCTCTAGAACAACCACAGCAGCCATGAGAGCCTTACATTGGAATTGTCATGGGCTGAGGAACCCTCTGACAATTTCCTGTTTAAAGGATATTAGGAGGCAACATAATCCTAATATCTTATTCCTCATAGAAACTATGAATAGTTACGACTATGTACAGCGGCTAGGTGAAGATCTAAACTATGGCCATCATTTTGTTATACCCGCTAATGGACATAGTGGTGGATTAGCTATCTTTTGGGATGATGAAGTGAGTTGCAGTTTTATTGGGCAACCAACCTTGCATCTCACTACTATGTGCATTACTGAATGACAGTCTAGCTTTTATCTAACTTATGTTTATGGGAATCCGGTGAAGACGATGAGGCACGGTCAGTGGTATCAACTCATTAATCAAGCTGAAGCATGGCTTTTAAAGGATAAGCCAAGGCTGTTGCTTGGAGACTTCAATGAGATTAAGAGTAATGAAGAAAAGTTAGGGGGGCCGCAAAGATCAGAAGCTTCTTTTGCTCTCTTCGGTAGAATGATCAGTGTGCTTGGCATTCATGAAGTGAAAATCATTGGAGGTAAGCATACTTGGGTTGGGAGAAGATACAAGCATGTGGTTAGGACCAAAATAGATAAAGCAATGGCTACTGCAGAGTGGCAGGATGCTTTTCCCAAAGCACATGTTAAAGTGTTAAATTGGTTGGGATCAGACCACAGGCCATTGGTTTTATATACTGAGGATAAGAAGTGGAGAGGCAAAAAGCTCTTCAGATATGATAATAGATGGAGGTTCAAACCAGAAGCATTGGAAACTATTCAGCGAGACTGGAACTCAGAATGTGCACATATTCCACCTGACAGGTTTAATGAAGCCCTGAAGAAGTGTAGGAACAGGCTTGCTGAATGGAAATCTACTCAGGATCATAATTCACAGAAAATGATCCAGGAGTTAAAAGAGTTAATTCATAAGGCGTATGTTTCTCATCCTTTGAATTTCTCTTATATTCACTCTTTAAAGACTGATCTAATTAATGAATATTGACTTGAAGAAGAATTCTGGAGAACAAATAGTATAGTGCAATGGCTTCAAACAGGGGATAAGAACACAAGGTATTTCCATGTGAAAACAAAGCAGAGAAGAAGTTTCAACAGAATAGTCTCCATTAATGATGGAGAAGGAAAGCCATGGTTCAATGATAAGGATATACAAAGAGTAATAATCTCCTATTTTACTGATCTCTACACTTCTGATTGCAGAGATGATGCAGAATTGCTTTTTCAGTCAATTATGCCAAGAGTCAGTCCTGAAATGAACCTCCAGCTTACAAAACCAGTGACTGATGAAGAGATTTTTGCAACTGTTCAGAAAATGAATGTGGACAAGTCACAAGGCCCAGATGGATTCAATGTAGGATTCTATAAACATAACTGGAGCACTATAGGCAAAGGTGTGATTAATTTTGTTAAGCACTTCTTTGATTATGGCACTATGGATCCTGAGATAAACCAAACACATATTTGCCTTATTCCAAAAGTTGAATCTCCACAAGAAGTTAAAGATTACCGGCATATTAGTTTGTGTAATGTGGCATATAAGGTTATTTCTAAAGTGTTAGCAGAGCGATTGAAGCCTTGGCTAAGTCATATAATTTCAGAAAATCAGTCAGCATTTATTCCAGGTAGATATATAACTGACAATATCCTTATAGCGCATGAATTACTGCATTCTCTGCAAACTAAGAAGCTAAAGACACCTTATATGGCCCTTAAGCTAGATATTGCTAAAGCTTTTGACAAGCTAGAATGGCATTACATAGAAGCAATGATGTTGAAGTTGGGTTTTACAGAGAAATGGTGCAAGTGGATCATGGCCTGCATAACAACAGTGAGCTATTCTGTGCTTATCAATGGTTCACCAGTTGGCAAGATAGCTCCAACAAGGAGAATTAGACAAGGTGGCCCTATTTTGCCTTATGTCTACTTAATTTGCACAGGAGGCCTATCAGCTATCTTGAATAACTATGTTTTGCAGAAGCGGATTCATGGGTTTAAGGCCAGTAGAAATGGTCCTCCCATTTCTCACATGCTCTTTGCTGATGATTCTCTTATCTTTTTTCAAGTTAAAGGAGAAGAATGTAGAAGTTTGCTGGAGATTCTCAGCATGTACGAAAGGGCCTCGGGACAAAAGGTTAACTCCCAAAAGTATGTTATCACCTTTGGTAAATGCATAAGTGCAGAAAGGAAGAGAGCTATAACTCAACTCACTGGAATAAGCAGAACAGGAGGATTTGGAAGATATCTAGGCCTCCCAGAAATGATAGGAAGAAGTAAGACTGATACCTTCTCTTTTGTTAAACAAAGAGTCATGCAAAAATTAGAGAATTGGTACTCTAAGCTGTTATCCCCTGCAGGAAAGGAAGTACTCATTAAGGCAGTTGCAACTGCCTTACCTACTTACTGTATGTCCTGTTTTCCACTTCCTGTAGGGTTAGCCAATCATATAACCAGGGCTATCAGACAGTTTTGGTGGTCATCATGTAGAGACAGACACAAAATCCCATGGGTTGCTTGGAAGAAAATAGCAAATTCTAAGGCAGTATGAGGGTTAGGATTCAGGGATATTAGAGACTTCAATATTGCTTTGCTAGCAAAGCAAAGTTGGAGAATTCTAAAACATCCTGAATCCCTTCTGGCCAAGGTGTACAAGACCAAATATTTTAGTAGAACGAGCTTGTTAGAGGCAAAAAAAAGGAAACCACTCCAGCTATGCTTGGAAAATCATTTTTCAAGGTAACCAACTTTTGGCTCAAGGTATTAGGTGGAAAATAGGAGATGGTAGACAAGTAAGAGTTTGGAAAGATAATTGGTTACAAGACACACGGCCAAGGTCAGCTAGAGCTATTAATGCAATTATTGACCCTGAGTTAAAATTTTATGAGCTTATGATTCCAGGCACAATGTTTTGGGATAACATCAAGGTCAATCAGTTGTTCAATCAGGAAGATGCATTCAAAATTCAATTAATAAGGCCAAGTATCAGTGGAGTTAAAGATCAAGTCACTTGGATCTACACAAAGGATGTTGAGTATAGTGCCAAGTCAAGTTATCATTTCATTCACTCTTCTTCAGGAATAACTACTCAGCAAACTAGTTCAAAGGTTTTTAAAACCATTTGGTCTCTCCAGACTCCGCCAAAAATAAAACATTACTGGTGGAGAGTTCTACACAATGCACTTCCTGTTGCAGGGTCACTGAAAAGAAGAAGGATGCGGGTTGATAGCAACTGCCTTTTGTGTGGAGATGAAGAAGAAACTGTAAACCATATGCTTTCCAATGTCGAGTCACCAAAGAGATTTGGGAACATTCTCCGGTTCAACATTTACCAGGTACTTTTCTATATGCTATTGAGTTAAAGGGTAATGTTGAGGAGCTAATGAATCTAAACAAGGCCACAAAAGACACCATTCTGCTATATCCCTTCATTGGTTGGAGAATTTGGAAGATGAGGAACAATAGCTATTTAATGGGATAAGAGAATCAATTCCAAATATTATTAATAAGGTAGTGAGAGACTGCCAAGTATGGGAGGATGCAGTCAAGCAGGGAAGTATCCATAAAATGCAACCATATGGCTCAAAACAGAGTGGTAATAGGCCAAAAACAGCCCTTGAAGTTATAAATATGTCTAATACTTGGGGCTGTTTTGTAGATGCTTCATGGATCTCCAAAAAACAAAGAGCAGGCATAGGCTGGGCACTTATGAACCAGAGAGGACAAGTGATAATGAAAGAATCAACTTCAACTGAGCCAATTGCAAGCTCTTTGGAGGCGGAAGCCTATGCACTCAGGGATGCAGCTTTGCAAATCAAAAGGCATGGCTACAAGAATGTCACTTTCTGCAAAGCTTCGAAAATGGTTTTCGAATCATTGGTTAAATGCAGGAGTGGAGATTGTCGAGGCAGTGACACAACAATTGCAACTTATTGTGAGGATATTAAGAAGCTGGCAAGTGAAGAATGGGATTTCAAATTCAAGGCAGTTCCGCGAGAAGTAAATCGGGAAGTTGATACCTAGCTAAGAATGCTAGAATGCACAAATCAGGTTATGTAATCATTTGGATTCCCAATGTACCATAAAAACAATGTATTATGTGTTTAGTAACAAAGTTTGTTGCCGACAAAAAAGAAAAAAGATTAGGACCCGCGTAATATGCGGGGTTTTAATTATAACTTATTTATAAATGATAAAAAAACAAATTAAAACACACGTTATCGGTAATCGATTAAATTTAATAAAGATAAACTTTATGAAAGTGTAAGAAATATATGTTAAATCTTGTTGATATAAATATTTAGATTTTGATTGTTACTCGCACACTTATTTTGGATGTTGATTAGAAACTTTGTTTCAAACTGGATTTCAACTCCACGTATTTCATCTCGCAATACAACTCATCTACTTCTTCCATCATATTAAAACCATATTTTTACTCCATGCATTCCTTGTCAATCAATAATACTTAAAATTTTCATATCAAAATAATATATGCATAATGCATTCTATCAAATTTATTTCTATATATGTCATTAGTATTAAACAAATAGTAAGAAACTTAACAAAACATATTAGTAAATAAATTAAAAAGTATTATAAAAAATATATGGAAATTATATCAAAATTAAAATTTTGACACATGTTGTAGTAATCCCATGAATATCAATTTTTCATATGTCGCACTAATACTTTTAGAAATTAGAAATAATTTGTCTTATTTTCCTTTTTTTTTTTTAACTATTTACTATTTCTTTTTAATTTTTTAATAATATGTCTTATTTTCTTTTTTTTGACTATTATTTCATTTTAGTTAAGCATGACACGTAAGAAAAATTATAACTCACCAGATTGCGACATGTGTCAGATTGCGACATGTGTCAGATTGCGACATGTGTCTAATATTGATCAGATGATGACATGTGTTAATAGTTAAAATTAATTTAAAAAAGTAAAATTAAAAGTCGAAAACTAACAAAATTGTCAAGTAACTAACCAAATAGTAAAAAAGAAAATTTCTAATAGTCCAAACTAATTAAAAAATTAAGATGGAATATAAAGAGGACATAAGACATAGAAAAAAAAACAAAAAAATACATACATAATGGAAATATCAATTAAAAAATAAAAAGACGAATGATAAACAACAACAAAATATATAAATTGAAAAACAAAAAATTAAAAAGGATATGAAAATCTCAATTAAAAAGTTTAAGATATAAACAACTAACTAAAAAAAAAAAAGAAATCGATAATCATACTAATTTTATCAATAAAGTTATAGAATATCACAAAGACAATGAAAATCTTCGGTCTTTGGCGACATTGGTACTTTCCAACATTAGAAGAAAGGAAATTGTATAAAATGGAAATTTATATAAGTTAAAAACTAATAATACTATATTTACTATTAAGATTTAAGATTGTATGAGGTTTGGCGGGTACAGATAATTTTTGTAGCTATGTTGATTTTTGTAGCAAATTTCTATTTGCTACGAATTTGCTACAAATAATTCACCGAAACTATATGTTTGAAACAAATTTACTTTTTGTAGCAAATTGTAACAAGTTGTCACAAATAGTCACCGACATACCGTTGTAGCTATTTGAATCAAAATTGCTACAACATATTTTGTAGCAAATTTGTTACAATTTCGTTACAAATAGTTTGTCAGAAATTGATACAAAAATCTACAACATTGTTGAAGTAAATACTCACTAAATGCGACAAAAAAAATCGTGAAAATTGCCACAAATAGTGACAATGTGTTTGTAACTAATGGCCACAATTAGTGACAATGTGTTTGTAACTAATGGCCACACTTAGTTACAATGTATTTGTAACTAATATCCAGAAATTGCGACAAACATTTCGTTGCCAAATACCATAAATTGCTTCAAAAATTTCGAATCTAATATGCTGCCAATGTAATTAATTAAAAAAAAATACAATTAAAAAATTGTATTATTAATATGAATATTATGTAATATACAATAAAATTAATACAATTATATTTGAAAACTATAAAACAATAATAAAAAAAAAAATACAATTATATAGTTGGCTCGGTGACTCTCAACCAACCCAAGAAGCTCCCGAGGGCAATGTCGAGTAACCGATATGGTGACCGTTGAAGAACGGTTTTCCATTGCTACAATTGATGAACACCTTCTCTAGAATCGATTCCCTTCTTTGACTTGAGCTATAGCTGCTTTCTTCTCTTCTTCTCCTTGTGATGTTAGGATACTTCTCAGAGAAATAAACCACTTCCATTCATATCCAATTAAGACAGAACATAGAAGATCTAAAAAGATTAGTTTATGTATAAGGAAGATGGATACAGAAGAAAATTTTCTAATTTATTTCAGCACTAAGTTTGTTGACTTCTTAACACATTAGTAAGTTGAGCTCGAATGGGTAAATTAGGGTATAAAGTGACAAAACGAATGTATAGCATAACAACATTTACCTGGGATTAACTTGAACTCGAATCCCTTGTTGTTGCAGAAAATCCATTTTTTCCCCGCCTCGTCCAAAAACCTGAAGACACCAAATAAAAGTTGAAGCCAAAGAAGAAAGGATCAGAGAGTATCATAAGAATCCAGAATTATCCTTACCAGAGGATCTCCACCTTTAAGCCTCACAACAGTAGCACCAGCTTCAGCAAAACTTAGGTACTGCACTTTTTCATAAACAATCCAATTTAGGTATATACCTGAGACATATTGATCACGAGAGTCGCATGAATAACATAAGAAAAAAGGTCTCCGATCTACTCCAATCCAAAACATCCTAATAGTACATAACCATTGTATAGCCATTGATACTTCAGAGAGATGAGAGAGACAGACCTTCTCCTCTGGGGCCTTAACCACCAGACTGACAATCTCGGTATAGCAAGCCGAAATCCTCGCCGGCGATTGGAGATCTGCTCCGGACCAGATCCGAATCTAAATCGCGACTCCAACCAAGACGAAACAGACCCAGAGCCATGAGGCCTCACCTCCTATTCAAAATTGGAAAGAAAGAGAGACTTTTTATCACATCATATCAAAATAACCATATCGCATACTAATAATCGTTCTAGAAAATCACAAACCACAATACTCTAAGAGATATAAATCCTCATACAGATATGAAGATTTAGATAGAGAAATGAAAAGAGAGAGAAAGAGATCTATAGCTTCAGAATACACACGAATATCATGAATGCTGCTATACCGGATTTAAAATTCTTCAAAACAATATCGTTGTACGAATCTCCATCCACACTGGACTTAGATCCGAAGAGCAGAGCCAAATACAAGAGCCGCGACGACTGCAACACCAGCTGAGACGACGGACGCTGAGATCGCACCAGATCCAGAAGTTGGGCTCGGCGCCGGAGCTTCAGACTGAGCCGAAGCGACGGTAGCAACGAAGGAGATAATCACAACCATGAGAGCAACGATGGAAGCAGACTTAGAGATCACCATTTCAGAGAGAGATGTGAAGAAAAGGGGATACGGTTTTTGTTGATTCAAATTTGCTTAAGCTTGAGGGTTTTCAGATTTGAGACTAAGAAGAGAAAGAGAGATTGTTTACAAAAACAAAAATGACAGGCGGCTACTAGGAAAAATAAATTAGGGTTTTCAAATTTATTTGAATTGTCACATATTTATTTAGTGGTTAGTTGTGTTAGATCATTTAATTATTTTCGCAAAATTAAGCGGAATTTGTTTTTTCGTTTCTTTATTTTTAAATCGCTATGATAAAAATTATTCATAGATAGGTAGAAACAAAGATTATAGTGAATTAGCTACGTTAATTTTAACTTTAATTTTTTTCAAAATTCATATACTCGCTTTAATTGTGATTATTTAACCATGTTTAATGTTAATTATTAACTAATTCATTTAATTGGCTCTCACTTTTCTCAAAGTTTAATCCCTATTTTAATTTATGTGTTTTTCATGTGTTTTTTAAAATGTTTTTAACATATTTCATTTAATTTATAATGGATAATATTTTATCTTTATGAGTTTATGAATTATTTATTTTTCTTCTAATTTTTAGTTTTCTACTTTTAAAAAACTTTGAAATGATTAATAATGATAAATTTTATATCGTATATCAAAAGTTATATATGTATTATGATACTATAAACCCTTAATCAAAAAGTACCCATGACTTTTTGTATTTTTTTATTGTTAATTGAGAAAATAGAAAAAATATTTTTTGAATTGTGAATTCATAAACCCTAAATCAATCATTTATCCACAAAAGTCAAAACCCAAAAAATTATGTTGTGATACATAAACCTTAAATCAGACTCATGACTTCTCTTTTTTATTTTAGATTTTTAATAATTCTTTTTATTTATATTTTATGTTCTTAGTATGTATCGTGTATCTTTATGTTTGAGATTATTTATTAAAATATATATATTTACTTTTCATAAGTCATATGGGTTATTTTGACAAGAATATGTTAGATCCGTTTGTTTCATCTGAAAAGTGTATGCCAAAATTTAGTGTGCCATTGACATATTTTATGATCCATTTTACTGCTTGCAAGTGAGACATCTTTGGTTTGGCTTGATATCGTGCACACAAGCCCGCACTTAGACATAAATATGGTCTACTTGCTGTAATATAAAGAAGACTTCCACTCATTCCTCTGTATAATTTTTCATCCACATCTTCTCCTGTGTCATCTCTAGACAACTTTGTTGTAGTGCTCAGAGGAGTTCTTGCAGCTTTACTTGAATCAAGCCCAAATATGTTAATTAGATTCTTAGCATATGTACTTTGTGATACATAAATTCCTTCTTCAGATTATGTGATCTGTAATCCCAGAAAATACTTTAGTTCTCCTACAAGACTCATCTCAAATTCACTTGTCATATTTTCCACAAACTGATCCACCAGCTTATGTGAAGTGCTTCCAAAAATTATGTCATCCACATAAATTTACACAAGCATCAAATCTTTACCCTATTCAAGAATAAACAGAGTTTTATCAACACTTCCTCCCGCAAATCCTCTTCCCATTAAAAACCATGTAAGTCTTTCATACCATGTTCTTGGTGCTTGTTTCAATCCATATAGTACATTTTTCAATTTGTAAACATAATCAGGATGTTCTGAATACTCAAACCCTTTAGGCTGTTCCACATAAACATCTTCTTGTAGAATTCCGTTCAAGAACACACTCTTAACATCCATCTGATGCAGCTTAAATTGCAAGATGCAAGCCATACCTAAAAGAAATCATATGGACTCTAACAAAGTTACATGAGGAAAGATTTCATCAAAATATATTCCTCCTTCTTGTGAATAACCTTGAGCAATAAGACGTACTTTTATTTCTCACAACAACTCCATCTTCATCAATCTTATTCTTAAAAATCCATTTTGTTCCAACAACGTTAACTTCCAGAGGTTTTGGAATTAGTTCACAAACTTTGTTTTGTTCCAATTCCTCCTCCATAGCTAGAATATAAAATTCATCAATAAGAGCTTCCTTGTGATGTTTTGGTTCTATGATTGAGACAAAACAAGCAAAATGCACTATTTCCCTAAAGTTGAGTTGAATTCCTCTTGTTCTCCTCCCATCATTTATATCACCTGGAGAATGATTTCTGTGAGCTTGTTTATACTTGTCACGTCTTGTCTCAGAATCACTGTCTTTGTTTTTCATAAGTTCTCCAGATTCTTTTATACCTGCTGTAGTAGAATCTGAAAACCGGCCTGTTTCTTTTTATGATTCTTTTTGACATATTTCTGCAAGAGAGAAATCATCAAATACCACATTGATAGATTCAATTATAGTATGAGCTTTCTTTTGTTGTAAACTCAGTAAACAGTGTTGTTTCCTGAGTATCCTAAGAAAATTTCCTCATCACTCTTAGAATCAAAATTTTCCAGTTGATCTTTGTCATACACATCCAAAAACATGGAAATAACTCACAGTTCGTGTTTTTGCTTTCCACAGCTCATAGGGAGTTTCAGAGGTACCCTTCCTAACATAAACTCTGTTTATTAAGTAGCAAGCAGTATTAATTGCTTCTGCCCAAAAGCGAGTAGGAACCTTATTACCATGGATCATAGGTAGTGCCATTTCTTGAAGAATTCTATTTTTCTTTTCCACAACACTATTCTGTTGAGGCGTCCTTGGTGCAGAAAACAGATGAGCAGTTCCTTGATTATCACATAATTTCATCATTGCATCATTCTGGAATTCTCCTCCATGATCAATGCGTATTCTCTTAATACTAGTACCTCTTTCATTTATCAACTGAAGTGCCCAGATCCTAAAACTTTATGTTGTCTCAAATTTTTCTCTAACAACCCTCTCCCATGTATATCTTGAAAAATCGTCCACAAGTACCAACACATATTTCTTTCCAACTATGCTCTCTACATGCATAGATCCCATTAGATCCATGTGAATTAAGTCTAGTACAAACTTGGATTACACATCTTGAACCTTCTTGTGTTGTACTTTCACATGTTTACCCATGTTGCATGGTCCACACGCTAACTTTCCATCATCCTTTAGTTTAGGGATACCTCTGATTACTTCGTTTTTAACAAGTGTAGTCAGATTTCTGATATTCATATGTCCCAGCTTCTGATGCCATAACTGCAGATCATCCTTCGCATTAAAACAACTATCTGATGAACGCCACATGTAGCAGATGTTACCTGCTACATGTCTTGATTGTCGAGTCTCTCGTTTGTTCTACGAGTCAACGCATCTTGACTGTCGAACCCCGCAAGTAGGGTTTGGAGGAGAATGCTGAAATCGGTATGGTCTCCTGCTTCCGGGGTGCTTTCTGCATTCTCCGGTCCCTGCGGTGCTGCAGTGTTATCAGTGGTGTTGTCTTCTCTGCGGTTGGTGTTGTCTTCATGTGGTGGTGTTTCATCCATTGCCGAGCTCCAAGTTTTTTTAGTAAGAAAAATCTCGGATTCTCCACAGACAGTGCCAAATGTTGAACTTGGGATTCAACTGAGGGTCAGATCGGAGAGAGATTCAAGGGCTCGGAGATTTTTCGTAATATTAAAACTCAGATCAGTAATTACAATGAATGAAAAGAACTTAGGTCGTCTTTATAACGAGCCAAATAAATAAAAATGTGAGTTAGAGTCTTAATGTTGGAGAGCTCGCATCATTAATCCCCGTGTTCTTGGGAATCATTCATGGATCCTATCTTTAATGAAATATTCTCTATTTATAGGTAAACTTAGTCGGTCGAATTAAAATATAGTTTAGATTAAACTATAGTTGAGATCAAATTCCAGGACTTCTTCCTTTCGGGCCGAGTTTCGTGGGCTTCGTCGTCCAGCGGGTCAAACTTCGTGGGCTTTTGTCCTCTACGAGACCGAGCTGAATTCGAGTTGGGCTTTCGAGGAGGGGCGCAGTCCATCTCCAATAGAAGGGGTTAAGGGAACATGAGCATTTTCCACTCATGGGATTCTGCATCTGTAAACGAAAAGCAAAATAAATGAGATCCACCACCCGTCTAACTCAGAAGACTAATTAAGCTAATTATATATAAACAGATTCACATCTCCAATGATTGGATATTCAACCAAGAAAACGAACATACTTGACTTCGGTCAAACCCATCATGTAAATGAATGGTTAGCTCGTCTTCGTCTCCCAAGCCGACAATTACTTACTGGAAAAGCACCAAATCTGAAAGGAAGCAGCCAATCTGGTTATGTTTCGAAGGCATGATGAAAGAAAAAAGAAAAAAAGTTGCAATCTTACCCAAATTCGAGTTTGATGTAGCGACATGGCAACTTAAAAAAACTACAACTTGATAAATAGATAAGAAAACTAACACACTTGATAACAATTTCATTGTTGTTTTGCAAGCTTTCGTTCTAGAAGCCAGAAACACCAGCTCTGCATTTTCAATCGTGGCGGCATTGGAGATAACAATGGTCGCCCAATGAGTGGCCGGCTCTGAGGGAGATATCGAATTTGGGATACACATTGTTGGTGTTGAGATTACCATACATGAAAGTAACTCTCACAAGATATCGATTTCTACTAGTGATATTGAGGGTGTAGGAGTATTTTCTTGAATCAGTAGGGAGATGCCTCAAAGTGTGTACTGAGTTTTTGTTTAATTAGGGGATGATAGCGGTTTATCCATAAATAAGATGATTATCAGGTGACCATTTAGTGTTAGAATTCACATCGTATACCACAAAACTCCTACACCCTCAATATCACTAGTAGAAATCGATTTTGTGGTATCCATAAACATTTTGATTGATTTTAGTTTTTTTTTCTAAAATATTATTCTAATTTTTAATTTTTTTTTTAAATTAATTTTTTAATATTTTATTTTGGTTATTTTAATTATTATTTTCGGATCCTGATACCAGATATCCGCGTATATCCTGATTTTTGGTTGGATACTCGAAGTCCGGATATCCGGAAGCCATGGATCCGGATCCGGATAGTTTTTTCACGGATCCGACGGATCCGGATCCGAATCTGGATACCCTGAAATTCCAGGATATCTGGATCCGTCCCACCCCTAATTACAGCCATTTCATTTTCATTTATTCATTCATTTAAAACAAATACAATTTATAGAATTAAAAGCTGATGTGTAAAATTAAAATGTTTTTATTGGCTTTTAACGCTTCCTGAGAACACAAAAATGTTGATGTGTCATCACATGGAGAGGCACTTGTATTTATTATAGTATTGATGATTATTAATTTCGAATTTATAATCAAAACCATTTGTAAGTCAAGTAAGACATAAGTGTTGGAAAATATCTAATTAATAGTAATATCTTTTTGGGGATGATTTCGATGTTGCTGACGTGTATCCACTATGAGCTTTGTAGGTCTTTCGAGCTGATTAGAACACTGGGGGGGGTCGAAGTGAGACTTGAAATCACAAAGATATCCAGAAGCCTATGGGAACGACGAGAGGGTGTCCTCCCGATTATTTTTTGAAGCTCAATAGACAAAACACATGACTCGATAGAGAAAAGAATACTGAAAAGACGATTATTTAAGTGATAGAATAATTCTCGACTAACCCAGAACGGTTCCGGTTGAAACTTGTGTTTATGAGTGTAAAATAAAGAAGATGAAGTCCAGAGAGTGAATATGTGCTCCCCGGAAGTTATGTGTCCCCCTATTTTTGATTTTTAAGATGGTATTTATAGCCGTACCTGAGATGGATCTGGGATGAGTACTCCTTGGGATGACCCAACCCACTCGTGCCCTATCAGACCTGCAAAATGAATCATGACGGCTGACAAAAGTTATTTTCGGCACACTGCTTTCAGGGTTGGTGCATGCCTCGTCCCTACGCGGAGGTCAGATCACTCAGCATTTAATGCCCCTTTAGGTAGTAGATTCGGCGCATTAAATGCATAGTTGCTTTCCCGTTCACGTGGATTGGGCCGCTTGGGCTTCTTATTGTGTAAGGCCATTCTGGCCCTTGGGGGAAATTCTCCCCCAATAGCTGCCCCTCCACTCTTCATTCCCAAGACGAAAATGGGAGTGGGTTGTCATACATAACGTTAGTGCTCAAGTTCCTGAAAAGATAACATGAGACGCAAGTCAGTTTTCCGACTCAATCCTCTCCAGGATCTCTCAGGCCGTGGGTCGAATTAGCATCTCTCCAGAGTTCGCTAGTACCCTGGAGAGGGAAGGAAGGGTCTCTGCAACGCTCGTCACGAGTACGGGAGGGGGGGAGGTTGTTTCCTGTGAGCAGTATGTGCTATCAGCTTGTGGCAAAAAAGGCATTTTTTGAAGGCATTACCCCGACCCCCAACCTCCATAACAGTCTTCGTGTTGTGCTTACAGAATAGAGTTTGGTTTATTTTATGAACCGTGGTCATCTGTTCGACATGAGGTGAGAACGAGTACTTTCTTCGATCCATCATCGGGCAGATGTTGGAACAATGGCCAGGGATTCAAGCAGATGAGGAAATTCCTCCTGCATCTCTGGGGGAGCAAAGCTTACAGGGATAACTTCGATGGGTTGTGCCTCTAGTGGAGGATGGAGAGAATTAGAAGCAGGTGAGTCATGTCTCCAGACGTCTCGCCTCCATCAGTGACTGACGACATCTTTTCATCTCCCGGTAGTCAAGGAAAACATCCATATCTATAAAGAAAGAAAGTACGAAAGATGTTCGGAAGAAAAAATGAAGGAATCGATTTTAAAAAATTTCGCACTATAAATCTCCGAATCAACTGGAAATCAGCGATTAAAAGGATTTTGGTGCAAAAAGGAAAGAACAGTTAAGGTGAATCAGAATCCAAACGTCAATGGAAAGTTTCCCCAGTTAAAGATATTTACTTGAAAAATTGGAGGGCTAACTGTTGGTATTGGGCTTAAATAGTTAGTAATTTAGGCCCACTCTGAGGAAGAGCGACTGGAAAAATAAGTATAAGGCCACAACATGCCCGTTAAAGTAGCTTAAATCCATTCAAAGAATAATTTTTTTATATATTAATTGAGAAAATGGAGAGAGAAAATAAATGCAAAAATGCTATGTGTCGATCAAAGAGAAATTTTAGGGATACATCAATTAAATTAACCAATCAAAATATATTTAATTAATATTATATGTCGTTGGGGAAATCTCTACATATTTTTATTATTTTTTTAATATAAACTCACAAATACATGTCTTAAGCCCAACTAAAATATAACATTTTAAATGTTATATACTAACATAATATTTTAACGATGAATCATTTTTAACTGATGTCAATTTAAATATACGTTATAAAAATTGTATTAATGTACATTAAGATACCATAGAAATAGAATTGTATCCCATTGCATTTGACAATATGATTGATCCTACACTTATAATCTTTAGTATCGCTTAATAGTTAATCATTGCTTAAATTAACTTTTACAACATTACAATTTTTTTACAGAAAAACACAATATGTTTATCGATTAAAAAGTATATATTTATTGGTTCGATAATTTCTCTTATAAAAAAAATACAATAATTACTGTTGGATTTTATAGGACTATCAACCATCTATACAAGTTGTCAATATTGGCAAAATCCAAACAATTCATACAAAAGAATTGAAAAACAAAAATTATGCTTGAACTTTGAAAAATCATCAATTTTTACATTTTTATTATTTCACTGGTTTTTTCTTTTAAAATATTTTTATATACTAATGTGTTATATTTTAGTTTTGGTTGAATTTCTAAATTTGTACGCATTATCTTATTAGTCAAACCAATATTTCAGTTTTTAATAAATAAGTTTGAGAGACCCATAATCTCAAACATATTCGATATATATAAAAAAATGTTTACTTCCAAGTAAAATATATTTAACTATATGAGAGATGTACCATATAATCTTACTATTTATATTTTTTCCGATATATTAAAAATTGATGAGTTTTTTCTCAATATTCTAATCTAGTCATAACATAAAAGAAACGGACGAATCAATGACATTGAAGGAGAAATCAAACCAATTAATGAAGAAGTTAATGGAAATTTGAAGGTATAAAAAGAGGAGGATGAATAAAAAGAAGGGGAGATCCGAATACCTCCACACTTAGTACTAAATAACTCTTGTTCTTTATTCCCGAATTCAAATTTTTGTTTATTCATTTTATTGTTTTCACTCCAGACTCAAGTCTTTAAATCTCAATATAAATCCTTGCCTTTTATTGTTTTGATCCCTCTTTACCTAGCACTCAATTTTTTGCCACTTCAAAACAAACCGGTTCCTTAAATCAAATACATTCCTAAATTGTGATTGTTGAATTTTTACACCATCATAGCCTAAGTCGGCCAACATATGGAAATAAGGGCAGGAATCCTAACCCTACACTTTCTCTATTGGGTGAAATGTTTGCACCTACTGCTTAACGTAGAACCACGATAACAGCCTATTCAGCCCATCGGGAGAACAAATACAAAAAGTATTCAAAGAGCCCATAAGAACCAAACGAAAGCGTGACAAAAAATGGCAGACCAAAATCATGTGGATGGAAAAGAAGCTAGCATAAGTAGAGGCTTTGCTGCATCCTGGCTTGGGAATGATATCACCCATTAGCCGAATTTCAAGGGTCTCTACAACATTCACTGTTTTACGATAAGATTACCAAGGTAGTAACTCGAGGGAATTACAAAGGTTTGTTTATGACCGCAGTTGAAGCACGACAAACCCCAATATACCATATTGTTCAATACAAATAGCATATGATATCCACCTTGGCTCCCTCGCATATGTGGGAGGCTTGCATGTGCAAGGGACTTTGATACCAGTTTGGCAGACCTTGCTCTCAAGTGATTTGTGAATCTAATAACAAGGAGTATCTCCACACTTGTCCAGTTGCACAACCCGTTTATGGTGGAACAATTTGAAGCTGCAATAGTATGTGTGGCGCTGAGGTTAGAGGTCCTCAACTTGATAAAACAAGGTTATATGATGATTCTAAACTGGAAAGGCTAAGAGTTTACTTCGTGAAAAACAGACGAAATATACTAACATCATCTCGCTTGGAACTGCCAAGAAACGCGCAAAGAAAATGTGCGATGATGCCCTGCCATCTAAATCCTTTAGCCAGCTAGCGACAAAAGCACATAAAGGAATGACCCTCAGCTTCATGAGACCAAAACCTGGCAAATCAAGGATAACACACAACAAAACCTTGATCATAGATCTGAGATATATGTAATGTTCTAGTTAAATGACTATTGGTAAATGAGCCTTCAAATTAATGAACATTACCTATCAGAAAGTAATCCCTGACGAGCAAGATCTAAAAGATCGTACGATTAATACTTGATGTAGAGTATATAAAAAACGAGGATTAATTTACTTTTTGTTAATCGGTTTGCGTTGGAAGTCTAAAACTTCTAAACAAAATATTTTAATTTACCATCAATAACAGATGTTGGTGTCAAGCTGGACTGTAGATCTGAACTTGAGGTCGGTTCGACAAAAACCTATTTACATTCGAAAACGCAAAGTAAAATATCAGTTAATATAGGCTTAATCATAAGAATCCCAACTCGATCCATAAATCTTCGAGGTGGGCTCTGTTAGCAGATTCTTACCTAAAAAATAACAAATTCGTGGTCGAACTGGTCTAAAGCCCACTTCAGATGCTAGCGCCAAATCTGAGCTAAACCCATGAGGTCCCAAGTAAGAGCAAATCAACATGATCATTTGGTTTTGAAGTATGACCGAGTTCTTCGTGATCACTATATCAATCTCTTTCAATCAACTGATATATGTGTCACAAGCTAAGAAATACTTGGCAAAAAGCTTGAAAGCTGCTTTTAGATGTTTAATCTAAATAAAATGGTTTTTTCATTGAATGAATATGGATTTACAAATGAGTATATATACAAGTAAACCAATGAGATAAACCATATAGATAACTGAACTAAACCATATACTAAAACCCTCCCTCAAGATGGAACTTCATAGATGTTCCGAAGACCCATCTTGGATATAAGATTATGAAATTGTGTGGGATAAAGGGGTTTAGTAAGAGCATCTGCAAGATGTTGTTCACTATGAACATGAAGAGTTTTCAGAAACCCAGAGGCAATACACTCCTTGATCTTATGACAATCAATATCAAGATATTTGGTCCTCTCATGAAAAACTAGGTTCTTGGCTATGTGAAAGGCTAATGTACTGTCAAAATACAAAGAAGCAGGTAGAGGAGATGGTAAACGCAGGTCCTTTATGATCTGTGCAATTCAAATTAACTCCTTAGTACCAAAAGCCATCGCCCTATTCTCAGCTTCAGTAGAGCTACAAGAAACAATAGGTTGTTTCTTTGATCTCCATGAAACAAGTGCATCTCCGATAAACATGCAATAACATGTAACAGATCGCCTGGTTTCTGGAGATACAGTCCAATCAGCATCAGTAAACCCTTTGAGAGAAAGATCTGGATCAGAAGAATAAAATAGCCCTTTGCCTATACTTCCTTTAAGATATCGGAGAACCTTGTGAACAGCCTACAAATGAACTTCACGAGGAGTAGAGGAGAATTGAGAAAGTTTGGTAACTGCAAAAGATATATCTGGTCTTGTGTTGCACATATAAAGCAGTTTACCAACAAAGTATTCTATAAAATTACGCATCCTGAAGAAATGGAGTATCATCTTTATGAAGTGAATGACTTGGCTCCATAGGGATAGTAGATGGTTTACATCCAAGGAAACCAGTATCAGACAATAACTCCAAGACATACTTACGCTGACAAATGGATATTCCTTTTGAAAAACAAGCAATTTCCAAATCCATAAAGTATTGAAGATCACCAAGGTTTCTGATTTTGAAAAAATAATTAAGTTGAGTCTTCAAATAGGGAATAACACTGTTATCACTGCTGGCTATGATAATATCATCTACATAGACCAATATTACCACAAAGATACCATCAGAAGACCTTGTAAACAAGGTATCATCTCCATATGATGTAGCCAAAACCATACCACACTGTGTAGATGAAAACTTAATGAACCATTGACGAGATGCCTATTTCAAACCATAGATGGATTTCTGTAACTTGCAAACCATCTTGCCTTCAACAACAACATCAGCAGGAATCTCATAACCAGGTAGTAAGTCCATGTAAATTTCTTAGCCTTGTGTTTCTTAGCCATGTAAATCTCCACACCCATAGCATCATACCACACCTTGTGTTTCTTAGCCTCATAATATGTATTTGGTGTAAGAGTATGCGTAATATTATGAATAAAAATGATGAAAGGAATGGCTAGTTTACTATAAGAAATAAGTTAGATATAGGATAATGAGTAGAAGATGAAGTAGTAATATAACATATCCTGCAAATGTATGGTAATTTGGATTGTCTGCGAGAATTAATTGCTAAAGGAAAAAGATACTCAGAAGATGACTCCTCAGTGTGAGGAAGTGCATCTGAAGATGAAGTTGCAGAAGACTGATATTCATCAGTGGAAGAAAGAGAAATGAAATGAGAAAAGAAAGCTCGTGTATCTTCGGTCAATGTAGAAGATAAAAACGGAAAAATAGCCTCATTAAAAATGACATGTCTCGAAATGGAAATGACATTGTTCTCTACGTCTAATAATTTGTAACCTTTGAAACCAGATTGATAATCAAAGAACACAAACTTTGGCTCTAGGTTGAAATTTGTGTCTTTGCTTAGAGGAGGTTGAAACGTAACAGAGACAACCAAAGGCTCTAAGAAGATTGTAATCTGGTAATTTGCTAGCCAAAAATTCATAGGGAGTTTTGGTTATCTAAGACAGGTGTAGGTAACCTATTGATCAAGAATACAACAGTCCGATTCCAAAGTTTTTGCAACTAAAGATTGCCATAAATTCCATTCTTGCAATCATCTCAATAATCTAAAGGAATGTTTGGCTGAAACATGAGAGACCTAGCTACATTGACAATATGTTGGTGTTTCCTCTCAACTACAAAATTTTGTTGTGGTGATTTTGGGCATGAATGATATGCAACTATACCCTTAGCTAGATAAAGATTTGTAAATTTTAATTCATGAACATTGTCATATCTAACAGCTTTAATCTTCTTAGCATATTGAGTTTCTATCAGTTGCAAGAAAGTAGGAAACACAGATAAAACATCAGACTTTGATTTTAACAGATAAACCCATGTAGCTCTACTATGATCATCAACAATAGTCAATAAGTATTTAAAACCATCATTGGGTATAGAAAATGGACCCCAAGTGTCAATATGAATAAAATCAAATGCCTCTTTGCAAATTTTATGATTGGAATAAAAAGGTAAATGCTTATGTCTAGCTAAAGGACACATGGGACAATGTTTTTCTTTATTATTTGATTTAGGTAAATGCAATACATCATAAAGTAGATCAATCCTAGACTATGAGGGATGACCTAAACGTGTATGCCACAAGTGAGAATCGACAGATATAGCAGAGCAAGAGGTACCTTGAAAAGAAAAAGTAGCATGCTCTTTATTAAACTCCAGAATATAAAGATTTGAGACTTAACTATCCTGACCAAGCATCAACTCCTGAGTAAGATCTTGAATGAAATAAGAAGTGGAAGTAAAACTGATGATTGAAGGTAATTGTTTTGTTAACATGTTTACACTCAGAAGATTAAACCGAAACACAGGAATAAACAAGACTTCATGCAAAACAATGTTGTCACTGAGTTGAATAAATCCTATTCCAACAATGCTCATTGTAGTTCCATTAGGAAAATTCACATATGTGTTAACTAGATCCTGGAAACTTAGAAACATATCCCTAGATATAGACACATGGTGAGTTGCACATGAATCTATAACTCATGAACTCATAGAGATGTCATTTTCTACATATTTAGAAGTGAGCATGTCATAGTAAGTAGGAGGATAGAGAGAAAGGAATGTACCATATATTTGTGAGATATTTGGTACTGAAGTTGAAGTAGAAGCTTGAAAAATAGCAATGGATGGTGTGATACCAGAAGTGTGATGTTTAGAGCTAAAGAAAGAGATAATCTCTTGGATTTGTTCTTTATTCAAGTTCTTTGTCATCTGATCTGGATTCTTCACCAAACTATTATCCAAACCCTGAAGAGAAGCCAAGTTGGTACTGGGAATAGATGTGGTTACAAGTTTCTAGAGATGAGTAGAAACATTCTGAGCTAGAGACTGAATAAATTTCTTCTTGCCTGTGTGTTGAGTTTTACCACTCCACCTAAACCAGCTGTAAGTGCACAACAATCACAATTAGTATAGATAAGGGATCAAATCCACAGAGACTTGTCAATCACTCTAAGAATTGTAATGATTCAAATCAAGCTAGAACAAAATATAAGATTGTCGAAGGTGATTAGAAAATAACTAAAACATCAAGTAAATTAAATAAGATGTAAATTCAATGGGAGAAAAGTGTTAGTTATTAGGATATTCGCAGAACATCATGCAACTATAAGATAGATTGATTTCAGGGATTTGGATAAAAACCATATAGGACACATAACATGAAGGTATAGTCTTTTTACTCTCGTGGCTCCAACCACTATGCTTTAACAACATAATAGACTCAAATCTTGCAGGTTATTACAAGAAGAAAGCATGCTTTAAATCGTTCAAGTTAAAGTTCACTAGACTCCTCAACTCAACATTCGCAGGTGAAGACGTCTAACTCATCAAATACTCGTTCAGGCAATAGATGCAACACTTTTGAGGTTCTATTTTCCTAAGATCATATCACAAGATACACGGTCAAGCAATCATGCATTGAGAATAAATAAAGATGAAGACTCTAATGATATCCCTAAACAATCATCAATCAATGTCGAATTATGAAACTCATTGAACCTAAAACCTAACAAGATGACTACTGAGACATGTTTATGAAATCAAAACAATAAGAATATGAAGAAAACATTATGAATAAACTGGAATTAAAAGAGATAAGGTTTAAGATTTTTCTCTATATCGAGTAGAAAGCGAGATCTTCTCCTTGAAGCTATTAAAACCCAAAATCCAATGAAGAACAATCAAAAGGGGCACGAAATCCTCTAAAAGAGGCTGTTGCTCTGTTTATTTTCATAGGTGATAAGAAATTATGGGGGCTTATGATAGCTGTCTAACAAGAGGCGAAAAACAAGTATATATAGATCTAGGGTCCTTTAGGGTTTAAGTTTAGGGGCAAAAGAGACTTTCTATGCTTGAATAGATATGTCTTGGGCTGAAAATCTGGAGCAAAGGGTGCATATCAGTCTGGAGTATCGGTCCGGAGCTTAGAGAGCCCGTGACTAGTACTGGGACAATTCTGCACATGCTTCAACTTCGAGCCAAACGTACACATCTTCAGTAAATTGGTTGTAACTCTTCAACCACAGCTCCAAATGACTTGAAACTACCTCCATTAGAAAGGTAACTCAATTACTTATATCTTCACCAAAGTTCATCCAATTCCAAGTTGATTAAGGTCTCCATCGAATGGTAAACTCTGGTGCTTCTGTTCTGTCCAACTTGGGAAATTGCATATCTTGTGAATATTGTGACATGAATGATTTCTTTGACTTATGTGAATGGTTGTAGCATGGTTTACATATCTTTTGGTCATTTTTGTAATCCTTTTTGATGATTTACCCTGTAAAGACTCTAAAACTACAAATACGAGAAAACTACCTCTAAAGGCATAAAACCATAATAAAATGCATATAAAATATAATTAAAAACCATAGTAAAAAACGTAAAATATAGAGTATATAAGCCTGTCCAGCCTGGTGGATAACCATGCACCTTATAACACATATCCTTGAGATGACCAACAACTCCTCAATGACTACAAACATGTATAGGTCTCTGTTGATAATTATTAACTGCATTCGCACTTCCTTTATATTGAACTTTATCAGCAGAAATATCCTCCCAGTTACTTGAAAAGCAACAAGTGGAACATATCCTTTAGCATGAGATCCAACTAATCTTTGACTTTGATTCTGCTCCAGTATATTGTAAATGGAACTCAAGCTTGGATGATGTTTCTTATTGATAATTTGGCCTCGAATATTTGCATAAGAATCATTCAGTCCCATCAGAAATTGAATGTTTCTGCTTGTTTCTGCATCTTCCAATAATTATCTTCCAATAACTCTTCAACCTTTCCACAATTGCATTTGCAAATTTTCTGAGATTTAGTGCTAGCAAGACGCTGCCACAAGGTTTTCATCTTGGTATAATAAGCTGAAAGCTCCATATTATCATGTCTAAGAGTCAAGATATCTTGTTCCAACTGATACATCCTAGGCAGATTGCTAACATGAAATCTCTTAAACAAATCCATCCAAATCTCAGCTCCATCATTGTAATATAATATACTATCATAGGTTTCCTGATTAACTACATTCATAAGCCATAATTTAACCATGCTATTGCAACGATTCCAGATCTTGAACAATGAATCAGCTTCGTGAGGTCTAGGTAACGATCCATCAATAAAACTCCATTTATTCTTAGATTCCAAAGCAATAGTCATCGCAACCTTCCAACTATTGTAATTCGATCCATCCAAAGAATGTGAAACTAACGATAATCATGGATGATCCGCAACATGAAGAAAATAAAGACTATGGGAGCTATCAATCAATTAAAGAGTAGACGATACCTTCTCGGTTGCTCTGTGAGCAGTATGAGGTCCAGAATGACTTCAATTGACCGATGTAGTTCGAGAATCAGCTTGAAAAGGAGATTGGGCTGCTGGAGAAGCAATCGAAGATTATGGATCCAAAGAATCGTAACAATTTCGCGTTTTAGCTCCACGTTTCACCATAGATACGAAATCAAAGCTGAAGAATCAAAGAATGAAGAAGAAGAAATCGATCACGAAAGAGATGAAATCGATTGATGAAGATGAAGAAAAGCTTAGCAGAAGAAGTTCCTTAGAAAAGCTCTGATACCATTTTAGATGTTTAATCTAAATAAAATGGTTTCTTCATTATGAATTACAAATGAGTATATGAACAAGTAAATCAATGAGATAAACCATATAAATAACCGAACTAAACCATATACTAAAAGCTGCAGAACGTGGGCACAAGAAAAGGTGAAGCTTGTTGAGATCAGCCTCTTCTATAGGTAAGAAAACCTCAAAATTTAGTAGGAATTCTGAATTTATTTTTTCTCTCTCTATCTTCCAACTATCTGTATTTCAAACATTTTAACTTATAAACCCGTACTCGCTTGAATTAACATCGATAAAAGCATTATATCTCCTAATTCGTTTTTTTTTTTTTTTTCTTTCTAAATTGTGTTCATATGACAAGGTCCGAGATCCCTGAATTAGTTTGATTCAGGATCATCAATCCAAATCCTCGCATCCACAACAATCATCAATTCAAATCCTCGCATCCACAACAATCATGAATTATAATGCGGCTTTTACAAAGCTAAATTCAAACGAACTCCAAAAAAGTGAAAGAATCAGATGACAGCAAGTCTTGCCATCAAGAATGAAACTTTACAAGTTAACAAGTAGCTTACTAAGTACAGCCGATTTGACTTTAGTTAAAAGAGAACAAGCTCGAGATGTTGTCTCCGACATGACCCATGAACCATAATTCTTAAACGTCAACCACTGTACTTGCAAAGGTTCTCGAATCCCATGTACTCGTGCCGTTGGAATTTGCCGATCATGTTCACTATTCCCACGCCACCTACAAACAAAGAAGTAACGATAACAAAATCACAGATCTTCCAAAGGTGATAAAATTCTGCACATAGCTGCATAAAGTATGTTAGATCCATTTCAATTCCGTCCGAAAAATCTAGATAATTGAAGAAAATTTTGATTACTCGACTCTTTGATCGAATATTTAGATTTTAACGAATATCCGGTTAACGGATAACCGAGTATAGCTCTAGTGTAGATATAGATCACAAATACGGCAATCTGGACATAGCAGAGAGCAACATCTCCACCTATATAAAGACTGCCAATACAAAACTTCCTAGTTTGTAGCTTACGAATTAGGATGATTAATTGGTACGACGGTAGTGACTCTCTCACAAATTAGCAGGAAAAGGAAGAAAAATCAGTTTTAGGTGAGAAGGGAGATCATGTACCAAGCGATATCGCGCTGATAAAAATCATGGACGCGAGGATGAAGATGATGAGAGATGCCCGGCCGAGGACTGCAATTAACCTTCTGACTACATGCTGTCCAACCAAAGCTGCAATTGTTGCCACTGCCACAAGGTACAGAGCTGCACAAAACCAAACAGATTAGCAAGTTCAATAAGTAAAAACAGCTTTACCGAACAGAATGACAAAGAACTCACCATATGGAACAGGGAATCGTTTGAGAAGATAGTATTCTACAACAGACATGGATGAAGAGAAAGTCATTGCAAAAGTGGCCGTCGCACTTGACACCTACAGAAAAACCACACAAAATGTAGATCCAGTTATACAAGAACCAGTGTTGCTTGTAAAGTTAAATTTTTGCTGAACTTAATAAATTCACACCTGTGGTGGGACACCCAGCTCCAAAAACAATGGACCCATGATGAAACCTCCGCCTAAACCAAGTAGGCCACCAATTATGCCCGCCAATATACCAAATGTACAGTAAAGAAGAAGCTGACCAACGGTGAAATCCGAGTCTCCTGGCCCTGTAGATGCAATGATTCTTCTACCCTGGTACAAACCTACTGCCTCATAGCCTGATACACCGACTGCAACCGGAATCTGCATGATGCTAGGAAATCGTAAGCATCTATAAGCAGTATACGTAGATCTCTCTCTCAGCAAAAAAAAAGAAAAAGGTAACTGACTCTATACCTGTAACAAATTTATGACCCAATATGCTACTGAACAAGTAGCCATATTTTGCTGTTTCCATAGTAAAACATGAAAAGTATCAACAAAATTTGAACCTGAACACCAGTAATGCTCAGCTAATACATATATGCATGTGTATTGCTTGATAAAGAAAAAATAATTAACCTTTGTTAGCTGCAGTGCCAGGAATACAACCCAGACAAAAACCAGAAGCCCCAGTTCCTTCCAGTATACATTTTCAAGAACACTTACCTGCAGTACATTAGCATGGTTAATTGTGACATAACTTAAAAAAAAACAGAACAAGCACTAGTGTAAAAGAGAATGGCATTTGCCTCTTCTTTCTTGTTGTTTCCAGGGTTGGTGCTCGGGGCTGCGGGAAGAGGCATGTATTCAACTTCTGTGCCAGATACACCTGACGAAAAGGTGGATTATGAAAGACCCGAGTTTTCCAATAGAAGCAAAACAGAGGTTGTACAGTGGTGGTTGTTGAAAAATGTTTAACCAACATAAATTCAACTCACCATTTGACTCTAAACGCTTAGCAGCTTCCTGTAGCACAGAACAGAAAAAAGTTTTATGGTTATTCATTAAGATTGGCGCTGTCTAGCGTTAAATGATAAAACCCCTGTTAGATGTTTGGGTTATCCCTTCAACTACATGTCCATTGGAGGAGGCTGAAAGTTCATAAACACAATATCCTAGAAAGGAACATTGAAGAATACTTCATGGCAAAACAAAAAAAATGGCCCCTAGCAACAAGTTAGAGAGGTACCTGTTTCTCTATAGTTTCTTTCTTCCAAGTCTCACAACCCTTCAAAAACGCCTTTGTTGATGTGCCTGCATACATTGATTAATAATGGCCATTCTAAGTCATATATATCTGAAACATATTTGATTTTTACCAAGAAAGAGGATGATGAGTAGAACTGTGACCATCCAATCTGGAAAAATCACATTGAAAGCAACACCAACGCTGATCCCCAGCATTAGCATGGGCTGGATCAGCAGGGCGAGATCATAGTCAATGATGGGCATATCAAGCGTAGGATGCCTCAATCTAAGGTTGTAATACACAGTTGACACAGCAGCACCCATGATCATGCCTGAAAGGATCAAATCATGTAATGTAAACTAAGGATCCTCAAAAACAGCAAGAGAAAATGTAGAATGTTAGTCTTCCTTGCTTCCTACATTTTGAAATCGCTGTGGCTGATTTTGGATCAAACCCAATAATCAAGCTGAGCATGGGAACGAAAATTCCACCTCCACCAACACCTCCTACGCTTCCAAACGCAGCCCCGAAGAATCCAACAAGAGTGCCCAAAACGATTTGCCAGTTAAACTCAAATTCCTGGCATTGATTCAGATCAGAGTTGACATCAAAGAGAATCAAATAATGAAGAGAACGAGGGCGGGGCGCAACTTACAGGCCAGACATGATGATAACTCGTTTGATCAGATTCCCACAGAAAATTGACGGCTCTGAGGAAGAAACTGGATTCACTCTCCCTAGTTTCTGAATCAAACCTAAGAGATTTTCCTTTGAAGCTCCTATCAGCGGAAACCAAGGCAAAAGCTAAAGCGAAATTGAGAAACACCATGAAAACCGATCTCAGAGACGGCCACCTGGATCTGAATTCAACCATTGTAATAATTTTGAAAACTAGAGCAACTTCAACGATTGATCTAATCTCCACATTAATGAAGAAAAGTTGGATCAGAAAATCACAACCATGTGAAGCGCGATTCGTAATGACGAGAGGAGGAACACAAAAGACGAAGGAGGAGGAGGAGGAGGAAGAAGACAAAGTCAAAGGAAAAATGCGTCGATCAGGATTAAGGCGACATGGAATTCGATGGAGGGAGGGAGAGGATTCCAGTAGACGACTGATTCCGTATCTTGCTTTTCTTTCTCCTTTTTGTAATTCTTAAGGCAAGATTTATACGTAAGAAAATGACCCGAGACAAAAACATCACGCAAGATGTGATATAAATATGTTTTTTCTTTTCCTTTAGGAAAGCTAAACGACATCCCACATGAGTGGAAATACCAATAATGATTATCGTTTTTAATACGTGCAAGTTGATCAAAATGATTTTTTTTAAATTTTTGTTTTCACAAATATTTTAATGGATAATGTAAACGACGTTTTTCCTTTTATTTTCTGTGTGTAATGTAAACGATTGCCACCTCATCAATACACGTGAAGATTACATAGTGGGTTCAACAAGACTTCACTAATTTGACATATATTTTTCGAATTGTAATTCGAAGTAAAATTACTAATCGAAACTTACAAATAGTTTAATATGCTACATCGACATTCATTATTAAGTTCACTTTTTTTTTTTTATTAATAGAAAATTAAGCTCTTAATTTCAAGTATCAATCATGTACATTGATTGATTAATGCATATTAATTGATTAGCGCATGTAGATGTTTCTTATGTTTAGTTTTCAGTACGATAGATGACTTTTGAAGGCTTGAATGTTTAATTTTTTTTTTTTTTATCTCTTTTACACTTTAGATTTAACCAAAAAATCAATGTACTTAGTTTTAGATACTTTTAGTATTTAAATAAGCGACTCAAGGGATTGTTGCCAAAGAAAAAAGAGAGGGCCAAAAGAGTTTATTAGGAGCTCGAGTGATATAAAAATTAATTGGACCACGTGCTAGAGAAACTTTGTGTGTGGTTGGATTGTCAAAGTGTATATGAACTATTAATAATCATCATCAGCTTTTCAAATTTAAATATTTTTGAAGGTGCAAAATTTTTACGAAGCTAATCTTCCGTAGGAAAGTATTACCTATTTGGATCGAAACTCCACAAGTATAAAATGATTAAATTGGGTTCTTATATTATTTTTTAGTTTTTAGGTCGATTGAGTATATATGTTTGAAATATTTTTTAATTTTTTTTTCGATAACTACAAAATTAGTTAAATATGAAAGAATTATAGATTATAACAAGAATTCATAATCGTTTTCTAATTTGGAAACTATAGTTGAACATGTTCGCTTATAAAAGGGCTTCGAACAACAACAACAAAATATTCCAAAAACGCAAGTATTGTCGGACCTCTGACTACTTCCATTAAAAAAATTTGGAAAATTTGCTAAGAAGATGCGATGTTCTTAGATAGATTAAGTGATAATTTATCAATGCAACTAATAAAAAGAAAATGAAAAATATAATCGTATTTAGTTTTTATCATTGATGTCCTATGGTTTATATGTTCTACTTCTATGTAGTTTTGCAAAAAATGAGTAATTTTTACTCATTTTGTTTTGTGTCAAAAAAAAAATATATCTAAAACATATGAATTTGTTCATTTAATAAATTCTTAAGTCCTAACAGAGTAATTAAATGACTAATACACACCAACTTTATTTTTTTCGTAGTTTTTATGCATTTTTATGATTATATATGAGAACAAAGTTCACTCGACAGTTATTACTCACAAGCATATAAAATCAAGATGATATATAATTTTCATTTAAATTTTATGTTTTTTTCTAACAGGTCGGGAAGAAATATCAATTTGGGGGACGTTCAAAATAAAATCATTGTTATTTTATAAAAAAATTATTTGTTATTGATTATTCGTAGATAAGCTATTATTTGACATTGAATACAAAATTTTCTTAATCTTGTTGGATTATATAATAAAATTAAATTATAATAGATATTTTTTTTCCAATTTCAAGTATATCTTATCTAATAAAATTTATAGTGGTTAATTAAATAGAACAATATCGCAATTGAACCTACAATATTTATATATTAAAATATTTTATCAGTAAAAATATATTAAAAATTACAATATAATTCTTATAAATATCTGCGCGTATCGCGGATTCATACCTAGTCTTATTATATAAAGATGGATGTGCTCGGGAGTATAACACATATTGAAAATTATAACTCACCAGATCGCGCCACGTGTAATTGTTAATTTAGATTGTGACACGTATTAATATAATAATGGAAATTTTTCTTTTGTTAATTAATTAGAACATAAAAATGAAAAATAAAATCCTAAAGGAATAATTGAAAATAAAATTAGTAAATATTTTAAATATAGAAATTTCAGCATTTAAATTAGTAAAGGTAGATTGTAACACGTGTTAATATAATCTTATTATATAAAGCTTGAAGCGTCTACTTTGTAATTATTATGATCGCGACACGTGTCAATCAGTTGATGAGATTTCAACACGTGTGAGTTCTTTTTTCCAATTAGATTTAACACGTGTTAAAATAGTTTTTTTTTTAAACTTAATATAGCATTATATTTTTGCAAAAAGTTTCTTTTCTTTATGTTTACTATTATATGCACGCGGTAAAGTTTGCAAAATTGACGTTTGAGAAAAAACATATTAAAAAAGTTTTTCATGTTGTAAAAATTATAGAAAATAAGAAATTAAGTGATGAAATACTTATAAGTGAGACTTGTTAAAATGGTACGTTTTCGGACATACCCTTACGCTTTGGCAGAGTATGTGTGAATTTTGTAGAACTAGTACATTTTTTTTGAAAATGTCGAAAATACCCTTACGCTTTGGCAGAGTATGTGTGAATTTTGTAGACTTAAGGCTAAGGCTGGACATACTCTGCTTAAATTCTGCTAATTATGTAGCCTTAAGGTAGATATAGTGTGTCAGTTGTGTAGCCTTAAGGCAGATATTGTGTGTGCTTTTTTGTAGACTTAAGGCAGATATTGTGTGTGCATTTTTGTAGACATAAGGCAGATATTTCTCGTCACACGGTAGCATACTATTCGCAGGTCCTGGCTTGACATTTGCAACGTAACTAAATTGTATAAACGGTCGGATTTTGAAGTCAATTACAATGTACTCCTCTCTTTTCACAATAATAACTATAATACCATTACTTCTTACTTTTTTGAGTTTGCTATAAACCTTTTCAACTTCTCCATCTTTAACATAGATCTATTATTTCAATTTCACCCTCAAAGGGAGATTTCATATTTTCCAAGAGACGGAAGCGAAATCCGAGTATAAGATTGTTTACAGCCTTCGATTTTGAACGAAAGTACGTACATTCTTCGGAAAGACAATCTTCATTTACATCTAACAATATCTGCTTGTCAAAGATAATCTAGGGGTTGAAGACGAGCATATTTTCGGGAAGAACAAACACAGGTAGCACTTCAAAACATTACACTAGTTATCTAAACCACCATCTTCTAAACTGCGTCTAGCGCTCTAGTACGTCTTTGGCAGAGCTATATCTAAAAGACTCTGCTAAAGTGTAGAGCTCTGCCAAAAATCTTCTAAGATAGTGTTATGCAGATCTTTTGCAGTTAATCTACTAGTGAACATTCTCTTTTTGCAGATAATGTTGCATTTGCTGACTGTTTTTGGATAATGGAAGGTAAAAATGGGTTGAAATTTCGACGTTGATTCAAGCAAAGGAAGCAAGTTGTTTGCGGTTGAAGAACAAATCAAGTATGAGGAATTTCTCTGCATTATTTGTGAAGATTACAACTTGGAAACGCAGATGAATGCAGTTGGATTGCTTATAAGTTGCCTACAAATATCATGGAGAAAATACCTAGCGACACACCTACTATCTTCTTGAATAACGATAGGCAACTTGCAAATTTTATCACAATGGCAGAAAAAGAGGTTATCCGGCTTTGCGTGTCATGGAAAAGAAACCATGGAATTAAAGCAGAAGCTGCAGGTAAAGATGAAGCTTTTGATGTCAAAGAGGATGGTGGTGTGGATTTTGATGATGTTGGTAATGTTAAAGACGAGCATATGATGCCATCACCGAACAACAGCAGAGATTGCCGACAGTCTGCGAAGCTACAACAGATGTCGCCTTTATTCTGCGATATATTCGATGACACGCCTACGAAACATTACTAATGAAGAATCTGGAACTATTAAGGTTGGCGAAATATTTGATGACAAGGAAGCATTAATTATGCAATTACGCAAGATTTCAGTCATCGAGAAGTTTGATTTCAAAATCGACACGTCGAGAAAGAAATTATTTATCGCGAAATGTTTTGTTCCTAATTTTTCTTGGAGGATTCATGCGTCGACTCTATCAGTTTCATCTGAATATCCAGAATTTCTCGTTCGGATATATAATGAAGCTCATACATGCTCTGATGTCTATAGGTATTCTCGTCACTGACAGGCTAATGCAAATGTATTGGAAAGATGTATGTTGATAGGTTTAGTGGTGGTAATGATCTTAAAGGAATCACGCCTAAGCATGTAATGAATTGTATTAAGTCACTACATTGTCTTGACATAGACTATACGAAGGCGCATAAAGCGTTGGCATATGCACGAGAGCTGGTCAGAGGCACTTTTGAGAGGGGTTACCCAGACTTACCTTCCTATATATACAAAATAGAGCAGACCAATCCAGGTACGATTACAAAGTTTGAACATGAAGATCAACAAAGGTTTAAGTATTTGTTCATTGCTTTTGGTGCTTCCATCAAAGGATTTGAGTTCTTGAGGAGGGTTGTTGTGGTAGATGGAGCACATATAACTGGAAAGTACAGAGGTGTTATGCTAGTAGCTGCAGGTCAAGATGCAGATTCGAGTATATTTCCTATAGCTTTTGGGATTGTAAACTTAGAGAATGATGCTTCATGGGAATGGTTTTTTACATAGTTGCGTGGTGTGATACTTGATGATAAAAATTTGGCAATTATTTATGACCGTCATCTATCAATTGCAAAGGCCAATGAGAAGGTTTTCCCCGCAGCTGATAGGGGAGTATGTTACTATCACCTCAAAAATAACCTCATCTTAAAGTTAAAAAAGAACGCAATGCTCAGTTTGGTGTCTCGTGCTGCATATGCATACCGACCGGTAGAGTTTGAAACATTGTTTGCTGTGATTCGTCGTCAGAATAGTGAATTAGCAGTTTACTTGGAAGAGGCAGAATTTCGATTATGGGCTTGTGCACATTTTCCAGGAGATAGATTTGGTATAATGACGAGAAACATTGCAGAATCCATTAATGTCGTGCTTAAGGAAGATAGATCATTTCTTGTTAAACATTTCGTGGAGGGTATTAGAAAGTTGTTGTCAAGGTGGTTTGTGGAAAGGCGAGACAAAGCTGCCTCATTAAAAACAAATTTCCCCCAAACGTTGAAAACTTACTGCATGAAAGTCACGGTAGTTTGGAAATTTTAAATATTCATCATACTGATTCAAATTGTAGCCATGTTACAGGTAGAGATTATGATTGTGTCATTGATCTACAAAAGGTATGTAAGTTTTTTTTTGCTATTTATCACTGCCAGTTTCAGGAAATGTTTCCTCAGAAAGTCTGCTAGTCTCAAGAAATGTTTGCCTTGTTTATCTTCTCTGAGTTCGATTTCTTTTTAAAATTTATGATTGCAGAGACTTTGTACTTGTAAACAATATGATGTCGAGAAGATTCCATGCGAGCACGCGATTAAAGCAGCATTAAGTCAGAAAACTGATGAAGCTACCCTGGTGGATGATCATTTCGCAAAGGGCTACTTGTATTCAACGTACTCAGAAGCTATAAAAGCTGTAGACGAAGATTTGATTCTACCACCACACGTAATTAGTGAACAATGTCTGCCACCAGTCATAAAAGTACCTTCCGGTAGACCGAAGACAAAGAGATATGTTTCTGCTATTGAAAAGGCTAAGCGGTTCAAGCGTAATCAATGGAAGAAGAAGATAACAGAACCTTCACAGAGTACTCCATCCACAAAGCAGAGGACTCAATCCACAACGAAGAAAACGAAGCAGAGGACTCCATCCGTCACGAAGAAAACGAAGCAGAGTACTCCATTTAGCGATAATATTTCACCCACTACTCCATCCCCAAAGGTGAGAAGGAAATGATCTCGTAATTCTCCGACTACTCAAACACCAAATAAGAAAGCTAAAATTTCACAGAGTACTCCACCCCAAAGATGAAAAAGAGTCTTTACCATAGTAGCCCAAAAATTCAGTACAAGTGCTCAAAATGCCATAATGCAGGACACATTAAAAAAACATGCCCATTTTCTTGACTCTGGCTTCACTCTGCTGTAACTCTGCCAAGATAGACAAATCTCCGGTTTCAAGTTTATTTAAACAAATCTTGGTTTATAACAATTTTTATTTTGCGTAGTGTCTGCTTATGTTCATTTAACTTGTCCTTATGTTTTGGTGCGCCGTTGTTTTATGTTAGTATTTACTTTGATGTGGGTACATAAAATAGTCAGTATCGCAGAGTCTGCATCTGGTATCGCAGAGTCTGCATCAAGTATCGCAAAGTCTGCGTCTGATATTTGCCATTAATCTGCCATTAAACTGCTTGTACTCTACTATAGATGTTTGCTTGTATTTTCATGTTAAAAACATATATGCTCAAATCCGAGGGTAAAACATGTTATTCTAGAATTGATTTATACATATCAATTAAAATCCACATCTTGAATTACGGAATCATAACTTTTCAAGGATTTCTAAATACAGAAACAAATAAAATTAGAAGAAACAGTTCAAATCTCCTATGTAATGTGACAAAGCTGTCTTACGAACCAATACAAGTAGCATTTTTTGCATCCAGGTTGATATTCGTGCTCAGTGGCACAATTTAGAAAAGGCAACTCTGGACAGTCAGGGTATTGCCACGTTGATGCAAAAGAATGGTTCCTGGGTGGATAGAAAGCTACAACCGCATCCAGAACCTCATCCCTAAGCCTGGTGAGTTTATCAAAATCACCTTCAGCGTGTACATCGACACATAATTTGAGAAGTTGTGCAGCCCTTTTTGTACGTCCAGCACATACACACAACATTCCACAGAGATAAGCTGCGTTAGCACTGAAAGGGACAAGTCATTCCAACAACATTCCACAGAGATAAGCTGCGTTAGCACTGAAAGGGACAAGTCATTCCAAAAACTCCATGGCTGCGCTGATGTCTTGTTCTGTGGTCATGAGTCTTGTAGCCTCATAATAAATAGCTTTTGGGTTTCCGGCGTTTAAGCATCTTACAAAAAAGCTACGATTCGTCCCGTCTAGGAGAATTTTATCTGTGTCCTCACATAGATCATCGAGACTAAGTTCCTTGAAGACTTCATCACTGTACAATACATCTCTATCGATTCGCCCTATTCAGAGGTTGTGTCCGAGTGTCCACAAGGTGAGGCGGCCAAGTTTTTGTGCAATGACAGAGATAATGTCCGAAGGGAGCTATGGTATTTGCATGTTAACCTACGATGTGATGCGGTATTTGGATTTTGAAAATAATTAACAGGCACTCTGTTCGTAAACAATAGCTACTTTATATAAAAAAAAAGAAATGAAAGGGGTCGATCTTCCTTTAAATTGTCTTGGAAAAGAAAACTCAATTTACTCTGACATAGCTCAACCATATTTATAAAGTCGTGTCTCTTTAAAAATACATCTAGTACAGTCATTGCATGCGCCTTATTTAATGGCTCAACATGAGAGGCATGCGAGATAATTACTGTGCAACCGCTCAACTATCATAACATAAGATACTCTGCCTTGGAAAAGACAACTCAATTTAATAAGAAATGGCAGAGAAGGCGCGTAAATTTACAGTGTTATTAAATGGTGTGAAATCCCATAAGAATAAATGATAACTCATTTATTACACATGAGGAGATGAATGACAATTCATTTAAAAAGTATACATCCCGTTTGCTTTTTGCTTTTTCAGTTACTTGTTATTTGTTGCAGGATGAAAATTCACTCTTGATCATCGTGCTTTTAATTGATATTCTCTTTCTCTTTGCATGCAGGTGGGTTTCAAAACAAAGATTTACCACCCAAATATCAATGCAAATGTAGCGATTGACTATGATATCTTGAGAGAAAAATGGTCTCCTGCTTTAACCGTGTCCCAGGTTTAGAATTTTTTTATATTTAACAAAGTTATTGTCGAAAAGAAAAATACTTCAGCCAAACATGTGTGTTAATGCGATGGATTATTGTTATGAAATTAGGTTTTGATGTCAATTTGTGCGCTGATGACTGACCCAATCCTAGATGATTCTTTTGTGCCGGAGGTACCCCATATTTACCGGACTGACAAATCTAGGTTTGAGTCAACTTCGCGAAGCTGGACGGAGAAGTATGCCATGGGATCAGAGTGAGGTGGTGGAGGCAAAGAAAGGATCAGTCTCACCTGTGTATTCTTTTTTAGCTTTATTATATTTTAAAGACTGCTTTGCTTTGCTTTAAGTGTGGTATTTTTTATTTAGTAATTTTAGTTATGTTCTATGTTTGCTTTGGTATCTTTTGAAGACTGGTTTGGTTTAAGTCTTTCATTTTGTATCGTTTCAATTCGGTTATTTTGAGCGAAGGCGCAGTATCTGCTTGTGCTTTGCATCTTAAAGCAAATGATGGGCGGACTCTGAATTTAGGCTCCATCTACATCGCTTACACTGAGCATAAACTGCATCTTCTCAACTTGGTTTCATCCACAAGGGTCTAACAAAACAAAATAAAGTATACCTAAATTACTGAACTATTATAACAAGAGACATACATAAGTGTTACTCCGAGTCTCAAAAGATCGAGTGCAATAACATTAAACAACATAGTTTACGAGGTTTATTCTAAATTGTATTGTTAAGAAGAATATGGTATCAATGTATGCATCTTCAACCATTGAGAAACCACCGGTCTTAACAACCTTTAGTTGCTGGATTGCTTCTTTAACGGCAGGAATTGCTGGATTACTGAGGAGTTCAGAGAATGGGTAGAGAGCCGAGATACGTATCTCACCTGCAATGCCAAAGAGTCACCTAGTCATATATGTTGCAATAGTTCTCTATGATTGAATGAAGTAGTAACACTCCCTCCACAGTAGTCCATATTCCAATTTCGTAGCACGCAGAATATGACCTTCCCAATTGGCTAAAGTCGCCAGAAGAACTCAAATTCATCAGCAAATATTTCCTTTGCAATACAATTGATATCTTCGCCGCTGCAGCTCACAAAGATGAATTTATGGTACTTCATTCTCAAAAGACATCCTAAACTATAAACATAATTAACCCACTTGAAATTCCTCAATGTGAAGTGCAGAACTTTGTGACCAGGGACTAATCTTCTTATGCAATAAGCCATTTAGAACTCTGCAAAATGGAGATAACGACACCATATGATTACCACAGACTCCTGGTACCTTTTTAATGATAGATTCTTCATGGAAGAAGATATGGAACTCATGGTGTGTTAGTTTCCACTGACCCGGCCTAGTCGCCACTTCAAAATCCTTAATCAAATACCATTCCTCTTCAGCCACGTCTGCGAACTTTGACAACAGATGATTCTGAATGGTTGCAGAGATCCGAACACCCTAAACCATAAAACAAAATATTGTATCTATTCCTCTAAAAATGAAACATAATCATATATTCCTAAGAGACAACATAAGGACATCAAAGCATGCATTTCTTACAGCGTGATAATCAACGAGAATCAAGTGTCTTTCAGGTTGAAAGCGTGGATAGTGCTCTCCAAATTCTCTTATGACTTGAACCAAGATTCTTCCACCATTCTTCATGAGTGGAAAGTCTAAAACCATATCTAATTGAGCCATTTTTTAGACTGGAAGTTTTAGAGAAAAGTTTTGAGACTGAAATGTTTTGGAGCCTGAGAAGTTTTGAAGATACTATTGGATTGAAGAACGGTAAATAATCAAAACTTACTTTTTACGGTTCCAAAAAATGTTAAAAGTCAAAGCAATATCACATCACAAGTGTGGGTTGCGAAGCGCCACGTGTCGATAATCGCATGATGCAACACGAGAAACAAGGCATTACAGTAATTGTTAGAATGCGCCTTATTTGCGAAGTGCCATGTATCACTCTGCATTTAATTGGTATTACTAATATAAATATATTTTAGACGCAACCCAATAAACTTGTTGAATTGGGGTTAAGTTACTAATGGCAATAAACAACTTCAATGGTAGAGTGCACAACGTTATTCCGAAATAATAATTTAGATAAGTTATAGTATAATATTTCAAACTTTCCTACTGCAGAGTACGAGCACACGCTGCGAATTCTCTGCGTGTAGTACTGCCCTTTCTCTGCATTTATCATAACCTGATATTAAACTTCCCGAAAACCAATATATTTTTATTGTCTCAAAAAATAATTACGATAGTGAATACGTAATCATTACGTATAAATTAAGCATATATAGTAAAAATGAAACTTACTTTTCACGGTTCCAAAAAATGTTAAGAGTCAAAGCAATATCAGATCACATCACATCATGCACTCTTCTACAAATCTATTCGTATAATTTTTTCATGGGCCATGATTACAAAAAATGGTTTTGCAGGATGAAAACCCTAACGGGCATACTCTGCAGCCATTAATGGATGCGTGTAGAACAAGTGCGGGTTGTGAAGCGCGGCGTATCGATAATCGCATGATGCAACACGAGAAACAAGGCATTGCTGTAATTGTGAGAAGGCGCCTTATTTGCTAGTTTGTAATGATGTCGTGTTGGAAGAGAAATACGAGATGAACACTTTATATTCTGCGATTCTTTATTTATGGGCCCCGTATTGTTGGAAACTCTAGCAGAGGAAGAGCAAACTTCTTTAATTGGTACGACAATAAATTTTGATTCTACGTAGAACTACTTTTATAAATATATTTTTAGACGCAACCCAATAAACTTATTGAATTGGAGTTAAGTTACTAATGGCAATACATGTAATAAACCATAACTTCAATGGTAGAGTGCAAAACATTTATCTTAAATAATATTTTAGAAAAGTTATAGTATAATATTTCAAATTTCATCACTGCAGAGTACGAGCAAACGCTGTGAATTCTCTGCATTTACTTATGCTTCTTCTCTACATTTAGCCTAACCTGATATTAAACTTCCTGAAAACTAATATACTGTGCCTTCTCTGTATTTATCCTATTAAGTTCATTTATGTATGTAATACAAACAAAATGACTTAAGAATTCATGATATCTTTTTCCAATATAGGTAATGCTATTATTTTATTCAATAAATAATATCATTTAAAATAACACTCTGTTCGCTTTTATTTTATTAAATGATGAGCGTTAGTTTTTAATCTGCTCTTACTCTGCATTTAATCGTTAAGCGCGTTTAGTTTTTAGTCTGCTCTTACCCTGCATTTAAATGTTAAGTTATAGCTCCTCTACGAAACAGAAAGTATCAAGTTAAGAAATTACAAATACTTAAACAAGTAGAAAACAGAAGAAGAGGACGACCGAAACAACACCAACAAGTACTCCAATCATTAGCGTCACGATCATATCCTTTTGTCCAAACACCCTGTCATGAAGATTCATAACCATCCCCTGAAGCATATTGAAATCATTATCCGCCAATTCAAGATTTAGAACCGTATCCTTGAGCTTCTTCAACTCTTCGTCACAATCCGCAGCAAGGGCAACATCTGGTCCCGCGAGTACAAGACATTGTTCCACATCATCCGAGGGTCTATGTTGTCGCCATTGCTATCAGATGTAATGTACCCAATGCGATCCTCTAGTAAAACCATCTCAGCCTTAATGTCCTGGAACTCATCCATCATGGCGTCATCCCACCATCGCCTTGTGTGGCGGATGCGACATCCATCCTAAGTGTACAATATACAGGAAAAACGTAAATGAAATCATTAATATGCCACATTTATAGAGTCATCGAATTCAAATATTTTCTTACCTCGTTCCTGTCACAGGTATAAAATCTCCTTCCAGCATTCAAACCGGTTGTTTTGGTTTGAATCACTATCTTACCACCACAACAGGGGACACAACAGCGTATAGGAATCCCGTAGTGTCCGTCACGGCGACCCTTAGGGCTCACGCTGGATGCCAGAGATGTGGTGTCACTGTTGTTCATGCCGTAATCGTAAGGACCGAAAGCCATAACCCCGAGTATTAACTCTTTTTGGAATGAGAAATGTGTGTTTAGCCATGACAATGAGAAATTTAGGTTCCCTTTTGTCGATAATATACGCCAAAAAAGCACGAATCCCCTAATCTATTTAAACACGAGAAATTTAGGTTTTTGGAGGAAAATTAAAAATTCAAATCTCTTTGAATTTTTAAACATTATCAATCTCGTGGCAAATACGGGCTCATACCCATATATAGAACTGATCCGAAATGGTACTATCGATAATATACGAGAAAAGCACGCATTTTCCCAGTAAAAGGGGTAGAATCGTTATTTAACAGAAGAATCAAAGTACAATGTATAGGTATAGTGTTAATTATATTTCTATCCATTTGACATTTCTCACCATGTCATCATTATTTAGTACTGAAGGCATGTATGACGCACCAAACCAACGTCACGACGTTTACTTTCTCTCTTTTAACTTTGCCTTATTTGCATGTTCACTGCAAATGTTATGCAAATATGGTCGAATATAACTTATTATACAATACAAATGTTACGCGGCTTCTCTGCAAAAACTGTATTAGATGTGTTGTTTACAAGCAGATTACGACACATTTTACGCAGATCATAGCATTTTGCTTGCATAGCAGTGGCATATTCGATAACTAAGAGATAAATAATAAATGAATGTATCATAACAACCGTTTCTCTTATAACATTAGAAACTTACAATTACAAAATTAAATAGATAAAAAACAGTTGATATTCTACGAAGTGTCCGGGGAACAGTTGCGCTTCATCCCTCTAGAACTCCCAGGAACATTGCAGCCAACGTCGGCCGATCCAAACTCGCGACTAATACGATCCAAGAACCTTGACTAGTGGGTCAAATTTGTTGCCACAACCCTGACCGAATCCACAGCCCTCTCCACATTCCAAAGACGAGTCTCCAAACCACATATCCTAGCACGTAGGGCTACTCCCTCCAACTCCAACTCCTCGCAACGAGAACAATGAATATTAGCGCTACGAGATGGATACACGTTTTGCCAAGTAAGCCTAAGGCGATCCAGGCTACCTGGATGGACCTCTGCTTCATCGATATCCTCCCGAAGAGAACTCCCGTCAACTGCTGCGTCAGAGAGAAGAAACTCAGGGCACCGGTAAGGGACTGGAATCAAGAAAAGGGCATTAGTAAATTCGGGATATGTGTGACGGTTCTGCATTGTAAGAACTGATGAAGCGCAACAGAGAGAAAACGCATGTTAAAAGAGTGAGATTGATCAATTAGTCAAACAATTACTTTTTGTAAGAGGGAAATTACCTGGATCAGACCACAAGCGGGGAAGCCCGTCAGGACCGGAATAACGAACAAAGAAGTAGTGAATCTTGTCATCATCACCACCTTCAATTTGGAGGGGAAGTTCAACTGGAGATCTGCAACCGTCACGAAGAACAAGTTCATATCTATTAGACCAGGGGTCTAAACTCCTAACCTCAAAAGCCCCAAAATCCATAACACCCGAAACAGTGATTCCAGATAAGTCTGACATTATTTGGAGGGAGTTTATCAACCCCCATGAGCGGACATTAAGCTGAATGGGTGCAATCCAAAGTTTTTCACAAAACTCCATCATCAACAAAGACAGGCGATGGCGGAAACATGCCTGAAAGGAAGACCAATAGACGGTGACATAGCCTACCGAAGGAATCTCGGGCACATCTTGAACCTCTGGATATTTGAACCAATCTGAATTCCAAGACACAACAGGATGAACACTGTTGGGTTCGCTCCTGCCAGAGGAAGAAGCAGATGAGGAAAAGGCAGACATCAGAATCAAAGAAGATTGGTGAGACTGATGGGTAGAAAAGAAGAATAAAAGATTCGCTTGCGTTGTGGTAGAAGGGAGGAAATGATAAATTATCTTTGTTTGTCCACAAAAAGAGATCCTTACACTCGTTGAAGGGAAACCGAATCGGTATGGAATTCCTAATTGGTCATACTCTGCAGCTATTACTGGATGCCTCTGAGATGATAATGTGGCATGCGAAGTGCCACACGTCGATCATCGCATGATTGAACACGAGAAACAAGGTACATTATTAATTGTCTTACTACAATACTTCCTACCACATGTCGATCATCGCATGATTGAACACGAGAAACAAGGTACATTATTAATTGTCCTACTACAATAGGTTTTACCACGTGTCGATCATGCATGATACAACACAATAAATAAGGAATGGCAGTAATTGCGACTACTCTACTTATATTCTGCGATAAAATTAATAGTACTCTGCTTATGCGCCTTGTAATAGTACTCTTTTTACGGGCCTTCCATTAGTACTCGTCTTTGATTCATAATCAAAATACGCGCCTTCTCTGCATATACTCTACTAGAATGGAACTAATTCCTAAATAGAATAGTGGACCCAGTTCAGAAATACAAGAGTGGTTGACAAAACCCACTTCTTATACTATACAAGAGTGAAGACGCTTGATATTCCATGTAAATGAAACTCTGGTGACTTTTGTTATACTGCATGGAATGCAAACGCATACTCTTATAACACCTATGGGCTCATGGGCCCATAATGGATAGTATAAAAAACCAGATATTAGGGTTTCAGTCTCAGAGAAGTTCATTTTACACCTGCAGCGCCGCTTAGATCGAATATAAAACCTACATTTTCTCTCTAAATGGACAGAGATGAAGACCCATCATGGCCCAGGGATCACCTCGTTCAACTCGACAAAGATTTGTTCGAGGTTACCTTTCTTCTTCAATTGCAATTCAATGTGTTACATGTTTACTACTGGCATAGTCTGTGGAAGGTATTTGGCATAGTTTACTACATGCATAGACTGCTATGAATCCCTTTATTTTAAGGTGTTTATTTTGAGACTTGGATTAAAACATTAAAACTTATGGTTGTTAAGCCTTGAGACCGTTGTAGATGAATATTAGTAGAGAAGGCGCTGATTTTAAGCAAAGATGCAGCTTAAATTCAGAGTTAGCTTATCATCTCGGTTTATGCTGTGTAAGCAAAGAAGATGCAGAGTACGAGCAGAAGCTGTGTCATCTCGGTTTACACTCTATAAGGTTTGATTTTTGTTTACCCTTGTATATGAAAATTAGTAGAGAAGGCGTAGTTTATGATGCGTGTAAACGAAGAATAAGCAGCATAAGTCCTCGATCATTGCATTATGCAACACGATAAATAAGGAAGGTCAGTTTATGCGAGTACTCTGTTTATATTCTGCATTAAATTTCATAGTATTCTGCCTACGCACCTTGTAATCTTTTTACGTGCCTTATATTAGTACTCTGCTTTGATTAATAATCAAAACACGCGCCTTCTCTGCATATACTCTACGAGATAATGGTTGTAATGATGGGAGGATGGACCGTTGAAATGATGGGAAAGTGGACAGTTGAAATGATGGGAAGGTGGACCGTTGAAATGACAGTTAAGCAAAAAAAATGACATATGTGGTTTCGCTTTATCCCTCTCAGATCATAACTGTTCCACTCCCGTCTATAAAAAGAAGAAGAACCCTAAAACTAACTTGCGACTTCTCTTATACTCAATCTTTTTGTTTGTCTGTGCAGTTGATTCCTATTTTTAATAGGCACATTCTCTGCATTTTACTATTTTACAGGCACATATTCAAGACATCATGGCCGCAGATCATTCGAAGAAAAGAAAAGCACCAATGTCAGACCTTGAGTTGAAAGTAGAAGAGAAGCAGAACAATGCAGTTATGGAGGCGGAAAAAGAAAGAAAGGATCGCCTGAGGGCAATTCTTCTGCTAGTGCGATCTCAAAAGAGAGCGAAGGTCGAAGCTCGCCGTGTCAAACTCAAGTTGGAAAGACTAGCCGGTAAACGCTCTATGTTGGAGAAGATGATGCATGAAGAATAAGTGGTTATGGATGTTAGGCGGCAGCAGTTAGCAGAGAAAGAAAAGATTTCTGAGGAGGAGCTGAGAGGAATTACAGTTCCTCATATTGATTGGTTCAAACTTGATCTTTCGTTTATGGAGGACTAAAGAAGTAGAGTACCGGAAAAGTATGCGAAACATAAACCTAGTTTTGGAGCATATTTTAGGCAGATTTTGAACTTATGTTTATATACGTACAATTTATGTTTATTGTTTGTACTCTTGTTTAGGTTTGATGACTCTTAAGATTCATATAAAATCTACTTTTATTTTTACCTTTATATTTAGTTAAGTTATATAATCTACATAAGTTATACACAAATTTTCCAATTGTGGAGTACGAGCAAATGCTGCGCTTTATCTGCATTTAGTACTGTTTCTTCTCTGCATTTATAATAAACATCAACTTAAATGCTGGAAAATGGGCTGATTCTTCATATTTCTTTTCTAAATTTATTACAAAAATTTCGAGGAAAAACTGGTAGATGTTCTTATTCGTCTTGATCATGGTGAAATACCTGGCGGATAATTTACGGGATATGGGATATTTTGTCTTCTGTTTCTTGTGAAGTTTTATAATCTTCTCGATTCTCTTCTGTTTCTTGTGAAGTTTAGCCTTTTTCTTCAAGATGTTCTCGTGAGTATTGATTTCTCGCCGGTACTTGTCGTTAAGCTGCATAAAATAAATTATAGATACATAAGGAACATCAACGCAAAAATCTAGAAAAATATGCAACACCTTTACCTTGAACTCCGTGGATTGCTGAAAACATCTCGGGTTATGGTTTATGAGTAAAAATGAAGGAATTTTCAATCCGGATTGTTCAAATACATTTGTTGAACTCGTAAAAGATTCATTATCGTTCATCGGATTGAAAACAGAGGCTACAGATGGCTCCATTAAAATTTGACTCTATGTGTTCGCAAATAAAGAAGAAGTGTTGAAGATAACCCACGTCATAAATACAAGAGTGGACCCAATTACTAAATACAAGAGTGGACCCACTTCATAAATACAAGAGTGGTTGACGAAATCCACTTCTTAAATACAAGAGTAATGACGCTTGACATTCCAACTTCAATGAAACTCTGCCAATTTTTATTATACTAAATGGAACGCAAACGCATACTCTTATGACACTTATGGGCCCACATTTATGCTGAGTGTAAGCAAAGAAGATGCAGAGTATGAGCAGGTGATGCGTCTTCTCTGTTTACGTTCTTGTATACCGTCCGTCATCTTCTTCTTCGATTTTTTCATCATATTCTTCAATTCCCTTCCGCTTCCTCTTCCTCTTTTCTCCATCTCGCTCTTGAATTCCCTTCCTATTTTTCCCTTTTCCTCTCCTTCCTTCATGATCTACTTTTCTTTTTTTCCAGTGCGGTTTTCTGGGACTGTCGGCATTTTTGAGACGCTCCATTTGATGTCCGCCCATGGCTGGCCAGAGAGAATGTATTTGATGAGATTATCAAGCTTGACATCTATTACGTCGTTACCTTTCCAACGTGGATACATTTCTGCCCGGGATCTCTCACATATAGTAGTTACAGTCACCTGCAAAACAGTTATATGGTTACATAAATGTCAGCCAGAAGTCTGCCAGAAGTCTGCGTAATTCTGCTAGAAGTCTAGCGGCGGGAAAATGTAAACTTGTGGCAGAGTTTTTTTGCAGACTCTGCCACTGTGGCTTACTCTGCCAAAAGTCTACATTTACACGTCGACAAACTATGCCAAAGACATACATACCTCTTCACTCGGGAAGATCTTCTACATATCGGGTCTGTCAACTTTTCCCTTGTATCTTAGCAGATGTATACCTTCAAACGCTCTAGGTGTTCCCAAATTTTCTCCCACTTTGAGCACATACACATACGCCCAGACCTGTAGAACTTGCACGAACCCCTTCAAAATATAAGAGTATTGCCATATCTTCTCTTTAGATACTAACTTAACTTGCTCAACAAGATCTTTGTAAGCAACCCTACCACAGGGATACCCTTCAAAATTTGCCATATCTATCACCAACCTAGCTAGGTTAAGTGAAATTTCGGTACGCCGATCAACACCCAGCAGACCGTTATACAGAATAGCTAGATAACTAAGCCTAATTTTATCTTCCCTGGACCAAGATTTGCTTATATCTCCACCATGCTTCATATACAATTTCACTATGTCCTCAATACAAGGGCTAGCACGACGTATTTTGAGAAGACCCCGAAAGCGATTCCAGCTTTGGTGAGTAGCTTGAGAAGATACCAACCCATCCAATTACGTAATTTTATTACAGTTAAGACCTGTGATCTCTTCAAACTCAAAGAGCGAGAACCGTGATGGCTGCCCCGCAAATAAGATGGTGATGCACAAATTTCGCACTCCATCCGAAACCCAACTTCTCAAACTTACAAATAACTCCTAGCGGTGACTTGCAGACATAATCCCACACTTCCTCACCCAATACACGTTCCACCAGTGGAAGATGATTGAACTTCGAACTATAGTTTATTCTGGTATTTGGATATGGGTCGTTTCCTTTGGAAAAAATCATGGCAGGAAAATCCATCTCGTAATCATTCCTATCCATGATATATTAGAAGGAGAAATATCAGAGAAATGAAGAGATCAGAGATTTATCAGAGACTTATCAGAGAAATGAAGAAAGAGATTGAAAAAATTGAAGATACGCTCCTCTGCTCTAGGGTTGTTCAGGGGGAAGAAGAAGAAGAAGAAGAGTCAATGTTGTGTTTTAAGCTTTCTAGGCTTCGGCATGGGCTTGAAACAATTGATTAGAGGCCCGAATATATATTGTGGAAATTTTCTTAAAATAATATTACCTAATTAAGATGGCGCCTCTTTTTGGCGTACAGTTAAGACAGCGCCGCCTTTTTCTTTTAGTAGAAACTCTTCAAAAATGTTGCGCTACATCTGCATACAGTCTGCAAAACCCTAAACCACTCAAAACAAATTAAAAACTTTGATTAACATTTGTTTAGACGTCATAACTCCAAAGTGATCTTCAATCTAAGAGTTAAAAGCTTATTTACTTTGAAAACATAGAATGGAAGAAAAATCAATAACCATAGTAAATACCAAGAGAATATTTCACATAGTGCCGTGTTGAACAAAGAAACATATGATAACAATTTTTTTTTTTTGAGTTTTTCTTTTTAACATAAGTTTTACTTTGAAACCAGTAAGAAATAATGTATAAAGGAAGTGGAAGTATATACAAATATACAACAACAAAAAATCACTACAAACGAATTCTCCTATATCAATCTGCCTTCGGTCTGCCGTTGATGATATTCATTCAGTCTGCGATACCCCTAACCACTCGGTTTTCACTGTGGAGTTTTTCTTTTTAACATAAGTTGTACTTTGACAACAGTAAAAAATAAAAGAAATAATGTATAAAGGAAGTGGAAGTATATACAAATATACAACAACAAAAACTCTCTACAAATGAATTCTTTGATATCAATATGCCTTCGGTCTGCCTTTGGTGATATTCATTCAGTCTGCGATACCCTAACCACTCGGTTTTCACCGAGTTTTTCGAGATAGCTTATCTCGTTTTGGCTTATATCGGTTAATGCACTACTGGTGATTGTCTTATGTCGTTGGTGATATACATTAAGGGGTAGCGCTGGTCTTAAGGGGTAGCGCTGGTATTTTTAAAATTATTTCAAAATATCGAGGATGACTAGGGTTTCAAAATCTCGAGGAAGTCGAAGGGTCTGTTGCTTACAAAATCTCTTTTCATCCCTGGAATCACAAATTCACCCTCAACCTCTCTTTTTACTCTCATCTCTCATTTTTCATTTGCACACAACAATTATTTTTCAAAGAGGATTTCCAAAATCACAATCTCTTTTTCCATTAACAACTCCATCATTTACCAAGCAAAAGGTATGGTTAAAGCTCAATCTTTGATGTCATCGAGTTTTTGGTTTTCATTCCATTTGTGCTCTTTAAATGATGGATAGTAGCATTTTGTTCTCAACTATGCCTTGTTCTCATTTGGGAAATGTTTTTGTAGATACAACCACTAAGAACACACAACCATGAGCACTTCAACAAGAATCGGTCACCATTCTTTTCAAGGCACCTGCGAGTTTGAGGAGTGGACACAAGAAGGGTTCAAGCACTTGAAGGAGTTGGAGCGAGCCACATTCTTTCCTACCCGTTTTGCTGGTCGGGATATCATGTTCGAAATGGAGATACAAGACCAAGTGGATGATCTAGTAGAGCGGATGAATTTGGGGAGGTTAACACATATGGACTACTTGACCTAACCCGCGCCAACCAGGCATTTCCTTGCCACGGTGAAGTTCATTGAGGATGAAGAAAATGGACATGGATATGTCTACTTCATGGTTGGGCCAACCCAATACTCACTCACTTTCTCTGATTTTTGTGAAATATACCGCTTCCCATCCTCCATATTTAGCGCTACTCAAGAGTTTTGTGAAACATCCACCATATGGAGAAACATAACAATGGATGGTTCATTCTCCACCGCATCTCGCATGTCCAAGGTGCGAAATCCAATTATCCGCTATGCTCTCTGCCTCTTGGCCAACACGGCTTATGCTCGCCACAAGCCGGGTGTTCCAACTACCAATGAACTAAGGATGTTATATTGTGCGAACTGGTATTGGCTTCATAACCATAATGGACGACCCATTTAGTATGATCCCATTTTCCACCTTGATGCCGCTTCAATGTTCCTTGGGAACCTTTTGCACATTCGAAACAAGGTATCTTTGGTGGATAATCCGAAAGTCTATATTGGAGGCATGCTCACTCCACTCTTCAACCGCGTTGGAGTCAACCTCGACTTCTACAGATCCCTTTCCAGAGAGGCTTAAGATGGACTTCGAATATTTGGTACTCACACACACTTTGGCGGCCCATTTCCCTAACAACACGCTCGCACACCGCTTCATGGACGAGGACGAGACGCCTTTGTGTTGTTTCTTGCCAAACGCTCGATATTGCAACACCAATTGCTTCAAAGACCTCAAGTTCTCAATACCACACCGGTTGACCTTCGCTCTTCCACCGCCTCAAGATTACAACTCTGTTCACTTCTAATAAAATTGTTTATGAGTTTATGTTTGTTTGTTTTTTTTTTTTTTTTTTGTCGGGAGTTTATATTTGTTTTTATCATAAGTGCAAAGCTAATTGGAAGGAGTCAATGTTCAACTCTTTTTTGTAATGAATTATACCGAAGTCTGATACCAGTCTGGCTTTGGTCTACCGTTAGGTGGTGTGGTCTGCGAAATCTTAATTGTAAAAAGCACAGCAGTGTTTGCCAAATATTGGCATAAAACAAGCATAATCTAAGCAGTGTTTGCGTATACTCTGCTTCCAAAGGCAGAGACTGAGAGCGTTCTGTTTTTCTTCTGCGAGTATAAGTAGAGACTGCGCGTACTCTTTTCTATCTTTACTTAGGAAGCAGGGTTTGCCAAATTTTGGCATAATACAAGCAGAATCTAAGCAGTGTTTGCGTATACTCTGGTTCCAAAGGCAGAGACTGAGAGCATTCTGTTTTTCTTCTGCGAGTATAAGCAGAGACTGCACGTACTCTTTTCTATCTCTACTTGTACTCTGCGTAGTCTACATTTACTTGCGTTGCAAATGTCAACCTGTAGACAGTGTGCCACCGGTCCGTGTTAACTCTGCTAGTCTTAAAGGGTGGCGCTGCTATTTCCAAAAAAGTGTACTAGTTCTACAATTTTCCCTACGAGGGTACCCCGCTTGATATTAAAGTCAGAAAACATACCATTTTGAACTATTTCTTCTACTTATAATTTATTTATAATCAGAAGAAAAATAATATATGTCGATTCAGAAAAGAAAAAGGAAAGTAAACTATGATTTAAAAAAACAGCTACCTTAATTCATATAAAAATATGAGAATCAATTCATCAAGATTTTGAAAAAAAAAAAGAGTATTTAAATAATAAAAACTAAACATAATTCAAATAGTAATAGGAAAACTTAATTATTAGGAAATATGTGATAAAATTTAATTGGAAATCAAATAATATAAGAAAAATAGAAGAATCAAAATAAATAATTAACGACTAAGCTTCTCTATCAGTGGTTTCACGTTGGCGTTCTCAATAGCGGGTGATTTGATTTTGTTTTTCACTTTTTTGTTTGTTTTTTACGGGTTATAAAATATTCCGCGTACACGCGGGTCCTTATCTAGTAATATATAAACTTTTCATATGTTAATTAATTAGATCATAAAAGGAAAAAAAAATCCTAAAGCAATATTGGCAATAAAATTAGTAAATATAAAAAAATAGAAAATTTATTTAAATTAGTAAATGTAAATAAGAAATGTAAAAAATAGTAAAATGGAAATTTATATGTCGTTAAATTTATTTCCAAAGATAAAATATTTCAATTTCAATGTTTCTATGTAAAAATAAATTTAACATGTTTCATATAATCTTATTATATAAAGCTTGATGTATCTATTTTGTAATTAACATGTCGCGACACGTGTCAGTTAGTCGATAAGATTTCGACACGTGTAATTTGTTTTCCAATTAAATTTCAACACGCGTCAAAATTTGCATAGGATTATATCTCTAATTTCTAATTGATAATGACTTGAGAAATAAAATTCTTATAAAAAAAAAAGGAAAGAAAAGTCAAAATAAGAAAGAACACTCGTTGTGAGATCCTAAAAAAAAAAAATTATAATTATTTGCCTTTATATAAATAACTTCATATACTCTGTCAATTTTTCACCAAACAAACTTAAAACTTCAGTAATCTCTTCTTAAGTTATTTTCTTTGCTCGATTTTTTTCATCTAGGAAAACACATCAATTAAGCAAATATCAAAATTGATTCAAGTTGACTATATTTTGGTTATCAAAGGACATCGATTAAGAAGAAGAAGACTCTTCATATTTTGATACGTGTAATTTTGTTTTCCAATTAAATTTTAACATGTGTTAAATATGATTTATCTATTTTTTAAAAAATAATACCATTATATTTTTGAATCAGACTACAAAAACCAACTAAAAACATAATACCATTATATTTATGTGCAATGTGCATTATATTGTGAGTTTTTTTTAGGTTTACCATTATGTGGACGCGGTAAAATACGCAAAATTGATGTTTGAGAAAAAAATTATATTGAAAGTATTTCATGCCGCAAAAATTATAGAAAATAAGTAAATAAGTGATAAAATACTTACAATTCGTTTATGATAAGAAAAAAGATAATATGTGAATTTTAAAAAAGAACAAAGAAAGTCGAATATGATTCAAAAAAGTAAATATAATTCAAATAAAAATATGAGAATCAATTCGTCAATATTTTGAAAAAGTAAATATATGAGTAGTTAATAATAAAAAGTAAACATAATTCAAATAGGATTAGGAAAAACTAAATATTTATAAACATGTGACAAAATTTAATTGGAAATAAAATAATAGCTAGAAGAAAAAAATAGGAGAATCAAAATAAACAAATAAATGTTAGATTTCTCTATCGGTGGTTTTGCGTCGCCGTTCTCAATCTTATTTTATTTATTTTTACGGATGATCTAACTTTGTTTTTCACTTTTTTTTTTTTTGGTTTCTATTTTTCACAGGTTATAAAATATAATAAATTATAAACATGCCTATACGCGGGTAGTACCATATAATAACCTTCATCATTGTTTCCAGACGGGAAAACGGTCTATTTCGACCTAAACTATACTCGTCGTGCCTTTTCATATCCGAGGTTTAACATATGGTTAATTTTAACACAAAGTCAATAATAATTCAAATTACCTACCTAAACTAGTGTCTGTTATGTTAATTCCTACATTGACTTAAATAGAGTTAGTCAAAGATAACAGAATGCTGAGGTGGACGACACAGTGACAATCAGAGTCGATTCGTGTATACAAAACGACGTTGTTTTGGTGTTTTTAACAAAACAACATCGTTTTGAATTGGGAAAAAATAAAACACAAAATTAGGGATTCGATTTTCTCAATCTATTATTTCTTCAAAGCCAAAAGCTTCGACACCTTCAGCGCTGCTCTCATCTTCATCTTCAAAAGGTAGCAAGAACAAAACATTACCATTGAATATAAAGTGAACATCCAAAAGTGCAAAACAAAACACAACAAATCCAAGAACAAACCAGTACAAGCTTGTTTACAACAACCAGAAAACTAAAAACGGTCCATAAACCGAATCTGATGTTGTCATAAACTTGCAGCTAACAATAGCCTAATGCTCCATCTGCTCCATAATCAATGCTTCCAAAAACTTGCATAACTGAAGCACCATTCCCATCATTGCAAAACTTGCCTTTTCTTAGATGTTTTCTTTGGCCTATTAATCTGCACTCCATCCGTTGTGCACTTCAGTGCATTATGTCCAGCCACACACTGAAGATTGCATCACTTGTAAAGCTATAATCGACACCAAAAATTACATTAGAAACATGTATTATTTTCTCAGAGACATTTTATCGAACACTTCGTGCACTATAAATACTCAAGTTCTCTAATCTTCAAAAACATACCTACATATCTACGCATACGTCTGGAATCTAAAATTCTTATAAGAAAATACTAACAAACAAGCAATTCAAACACTTGATTTTGGTTGAACCCTAAAAACGCAAATTACTTCATTTTCGGCTGTGAAAGACACCAATTCCGAGTTCAAAATCAACAATTTCGCAATGTTTTCGTCTCCAATCACTCCGGTTTCATCGATTTGTCGTCTCTTTGTTCCTGATTTTAAAGTGGTCTATGATTTGTGTTTCGACAAAGGGAAAAGAGAAGTAAGAGACTCAGAGAGAAAATCGTGTTTTGTTTTTCCCCAATCCCTAATTTTGTGTTTTGTTTTTCTCTAATTCAAAACGACGTCGTTTTGTATACACGAATCGACTCTGATTGCCACCGTGTCGTCCACCTCAGCATTATGTTATCGTTGACTAACTCTATTTAAGTCAATGTAGGAATTAACATAACAGACACTAGTTTAGGTAGGTAATTTGAATTATTATTGACTTTGTGTTAAAATTAGCCATATGTTAAACCTCCGATATGAAAAGGCACGACGAGTATAGTTCAGGTTGAAATAGGCCGTTTCCCGTTTCCAGACACGCATCCCTAAGTACAAAGGAACTAGCTTCGATTCTCCGATATACTCTCTGGTGGAAGCAGAATAGGTCGGAAAGCTAGTTTCAAATGTTGCGGACAAACAATTGGCTAGCTTTGAGCAAACTTCCACGACGAAGAAGTCTCTGTCGCAGCGTAAGTGGCAGAGCCATCCAATGTCTTGTCAACCATTTCTCTTCCTCAAAAAGGAGTCTGGGCATCACCACCCTCTCCTTCGGCTTTCTCCGTTCTCCTGAATATAAGCAAAAAAATTAATTGCAGATCTCGCTTCTCCTACTCAATGGTCTCACTGCCGGTAATCAAATATGTAATCAACTGCCCCTAATAACACGTTTGGTAAACGCTGAAGTGAATATTGTGGCTTGCTGTGTGGCTTCTACCTCCACGAATGGAAGAAATGAGTCAATTCCAAGTCTGGCAGCACAAGACTCTCAGTTTCCAAAAAATGAAAAAATGGATCCCTCAATTCGCAACATATACCGAGCCACTAAACTGGTCTACTTGGACTATGGAACACACAAGGTAACAATTTCAAGTCATGTATGATGGCGCACAAAGTAGAGATCGTTTACTAAAGAGTAAGGATCAATCTTTTGTACTTGTGACAAATTTTAAATTTATAAGCCCTATCGCTACTAGAGATGCCCCAAGTATAAGGCAACAATAGCAGTAAGTAGCGATCGAACCCAAAGGAAGGAGAAGATAAAGCCAACAAGACAAAGAAGTGAACTTAAGCTATATAAATTAAAAGAGGGGGGTTTTGGGTTTTTATGAAAAGAGATCATTATAGAGAATACTAAAGGTGAAAGCTTTATGTAAAGAAATAATTTTGAAATACTTTGTTTTGCAAATGATGGTGGAATTGTGGTTCATGGGTTAGGATATATATATGGTGGTGAAAGTGTTATATCATGAAAGAACCTCTCAAGACGATGGACTACGTTTTATAGACTAGTCCATGTTAATGGTAAAAGCCCTTAGCATTAGTCACATTCAAGATCTGCCGCTAAGCATTCCATCTCAATGACTAAGCTAGCATAATTACCAAGTCTGTCAAAGCCACACGGATTCATAGAACCACGACTAAATGGCTATGTGACCCAAGCTCGCAAAAGAGTTTTTCAAATAATTCCCCAAGCTTACTAGGTGAGGAGAAAGCTTTAGATCTATATCAAGAGTGATCAAGTGTCAACTAGCATTAAGAGCTCTCTAAGTGATGAGACAAAATAAAGTTTTAGCCTTTTAAAAAAAGAGATCTTTCTCTAGAGAGCCATGATACAAGATCATGTCCAAAACTTCCAAGGAGAACTTTGGACTAGCACTACATCTAGAGAAATGATTCTCATAAATCAACCAATAATCACCAACACCTTCTTAACCCAATCACCACAAGTGAGGTCTACTCACTCGTGAACATGGTGGAAGCAAAATCAAAGAATGAGATTAAAGACATAAGTAAATGCATAAAAGTAAAGATTTAAATGTAAATACATAAAGTAAAGACTTAAATTAATGACATATTTAAAGACTTAATTAAAATTACATTAAAAAGTAAAAGTTTTTCCCATAATCACTACAAGAAAACAGGCCAATTTGCGACTAAGATTGTGGTCGCAAATGCCTCGCAAATGGCAATTTGCGAGGCATTTGCGACCAAATACGAATCGTCGCAACCAGCTAGTCGCAAACGAAAAATCGTCGCAATCTAGTCGCAAATTATGCGAGGAAAGAAATTTGGTCGCAAATGCCTCGCACAAATTTGCGAGGCGTTTGCGAGGCCGAGTTTGCGAGGCGTTTGCGAGACAAAGTTTGCGAGGCGTTTGCGAGGATATTTTGCAAGGTATTTGCGAGGCAAATTTTGCTACTAGTTTGCGAGGCAAATTTTGCTAGGCATTTGCGAGGCAAATTTTGCTACTAGTTTGCGAGGAATTTGTGGGGTTTGGACGGTCGCAAATCAGTTGCAAAAAAATAAAAAAATAATTTTTTTTTAAACAGAATTTTTAATTGTTTCGGAAATAAAATAAAAATAAAATAAAATTTAATTAATATATTACATAAAACGAGTATTTAGTACAACGAACAAAATAACTACAAATCATCGATATCCTGAAAATCCGAAGCTTCATGAAATTCTGAAGCAGAAGCTGAAGAAGAACCAGCTTCTCCTTGTTTCTTCTTCCTCAGCATCTCCCGAATCGCCGGGTTCGAATCCCCAAGTAACTCGAACATCATATCATAGGCGTCGTGTTGCTGCTTCAGCGATCTGATCTCTGCTTCCGCGATCTCTAGCTTCTTATCTCTAATCGGGTCTGGGACGTATGCCGAAACCGGGCAAAAGGGAACTCCCTCGGCATCCGTCGGAATAGATCCCATGAAAGCAATCTTCCCCTTTCTGGTACGGGGAGCTAGCTGTAAAATAAAATTTAATAAGAAAATAAATAAATACTTAAATAATTATATATGAATTAGTAATAAAAGTTTGTTTTCGTTACCTGAGTGGCTATGCGGTTTACGTCCACTGGGGTCATTTGGACGGGTTGACCATCGGGAGTGGACTGCGATGTGATTTCCTCGACCCGAGCAGTCACATCGCCGTGAAGCTGCTGAACTCGACTATCAACCCACGTACCGTCCTGGCGTCTGTGGGTCTTCTCCCAAATCTCGGGCATCGTAGCCGGGGCACCTTTCGTCTGTGCCTGAAAAACGGTAAAAATATGTTAAATCGTGAGATATTTTAACTTAAAGAATTTTTAAAATTTGAACTATAGAAATTGAATTCAACTTACAATACGGCGCGCTTGTTCGAAGAAAGACAACTGCCCCGAGACATGCTTCGAAATGCCTTCTCCGTCAACCTTGGTGTACCGCGCGGCCCGGCACTTGCTGCTTGTGTCTTCGGAAGTCGGCAACTGCCAGTAGGCAATGAGACCCGCCCAAACCATCGGGTTGAACCACTCAGGCATCGCATGCTCAGGGTCCACCTTCCATTTCCTTTTCCAGCGGCCGACTTGATCAGTAAGACGATGCATCGCCTTGTCATCGAAGGCATCCCGGACCAGTCCCGTGATCTCGACATCCCATCTATATTTTTGCTATAAAAAATAAAAATTCAAATTAGTAGAAATTTAATATTAGTATATACATTGTAAATTATAAATTAAATTATTAATAGAAATAAAATTATAAAGTAACGCCAAATTAATAGAATTACCGCGAAAGTGTGAAACCACCTATCCCTCGTCTCCTGTGGCACCTTGCTCCAACTCGGGTGCGGGGCTTTGAAATCCCGCTCGATCAGTTTCCTTATAGTCTGTCCAACTTTATTATGGCCAAACCTGGAAAAAAAAGTTATGTTATAAACAATTAAAAAAAACTATTTATTTATTTAATAATTAAAAAAATAATAATAGTTACCATAAAGTTCCCGGGGAAAGATGTGGATCCAATCTCGTAAGAACTTCCCGTCCGGGACTAACTAGAAGCTGCTCCAGCGTCATATGCTCGAACTGTGGAGCCTCAGGTGGCAGATCATGTGGCTGCGTCTCTGGAACAAAATCCGAGATAGGCGGAGTCGATGAAGAAGGTCCGTCACGTCGTGAATGGGATCCGCCGCGTCGCGGTGCAGGTGTACCGGAAGCGGATAAAAAACCGGTATACTCATTATGCCTATCACCCATCTGCAATAAAATATATAATAAAAATAATATTAAATCTAACTATATTCCAAACCATTCTAAAACCAAAACTATAAATTTATTCCATACCTAAATCTATTCCTAACCATTCTAAAGCAAAAATTATAAATTTAAAAAAAAATTCGGAAAATACCTTTTAGAGAGAGAGAATTGCGAGGAGAGAGAGTGAGGATGTGAGAAAATGAGCAAAGAGCAAGGCAAATTCGGCTGCCTTATATAAAAATTTAATGAGTCGCAAGTTGGTCGCAATCTAGTCGCAAAAATGCACCGTTTTTTTCACCCAATCGTATTTGCCGCCCACATTTGCGACGAGATTGCGACGCCACCTCGCAATTTAGTCGCAAATCTGGTCAATTTTTCAACACCCGCCAAAATAAAAAGGTTAATTTTTTAATTACCGCCATTTTTTGCGACTCATTTGCGACGCCACGTGGCAATTTAGTCGCAAATAGGGTCAAATATTCAACACGCGGTAAATTAAACCGCCAAAATTTGCGGCGCGATTGCTACGTTTCGTCGCCAATGCGTAGCAAATGTGCGACGCCGTTGCTACGTTTCGTCGCAACTGAGTCGCAAAAATTTGCTTCTCATTTGCGGCTCATAGATTAAAAAAAGAAGAAAAAATGGTTTAGGGTTTAGGGTTTCGGTTTATCGCAAATTTCATACATATATACAGTCTATAATTATACATTAGGGTTATGTGTTTAGGGTTTAGGGCAATTATATAAATAATTCGACAATCCTACGAAAATTGATCGAATCATCTATATATAGTGACATACTTAATTAAGCTATATATATATATGTAGATCGATTCTTTAAATCTAAAAGTTGTTCGAGAAAGTAATAGGGTTTATTCAACTAGCCTATATGCATTAGGGTTTAGGGCTTTGAGAGTTTATTTAGGTTTGTAGGGATTTTAGGGTTTAACGTTTAAAGGATTTTTAGGGGTTACGGTAAATCAACCAAATATTGCGACTAATTTGCGTCGTTTAGTCGCAAATTAGTCGCAAATTTGCGACTAATTTGCGACTAAACGACGCAAATTAGTCGCAATATTTGGTTGATTTACCGTAACCCCTAAAAATCCTTTAAACGTTAAACCCTAAAATCCCTACAAACCTAAATAATTTTTAGTTGATTTATTTTTTTAAAAATACGATACATAGTTTAGGGTTTAGGGTTTAGAGGGTTTATTTATGTGTCTAGGGTTTTAGGGTTTAGGGTTTAGGGTTAATCATCTAAAAATTGCGACTCATTTGCGACTGAGGGTCGCAATTTAGTAGCAAAATTTGCGACTAAATTGCGACCAATTAGTCGCAAATGAGTCGCAAGTTTTTAGCAAAATTTGCGACTAAATTGCGACCAATTAGTCGCAAATGAGTCGCAAGTTTTTAGCAAAAAAGCAAAGATCCATGTTATCGGAAGATACCACATACGCTGGAACGGCACCCTCGTGCGGCCACCTGTCTCTTTATATCTCGGTTTTCCGCAAAAACGACATTCCTGCAACTTAGCATCATCTTTCCAGAAAATCATACAGTTATCAATGCAGACGTCAATCATCTCAGACGGTAAACCAAGACTCGCGACCAGTCTCTGTATTTCATAGTAACTCTCTGCCGAGTTATTGCCCTCCGGCAAATACTCGTTAAACAATGCAGTCCATTTATCCATGCAATTTTCACTAATGTTATCTTCGCTTTTAATTGTCATCATCCTAGATGCTAATGACAATTTTGAAAGCCCTTCTCTACATCCTTCGTAGATGGGTTCATTAGCAGCGTCTAACATATCGTAAAACTTTTTAGCACTCGGGTTTGGTTCTTCAAAAGTATTATCATTAAACGAGGCAGTACTTTCATGAAATACATCAGTAACCATGTCATGAAACCTATTCCCATCACTATTACCATATCCATATTCATTATAATCTTCCTGATGAGCATGCTGATGATAGTTATTATCAAAACTACTAGCGCCATCTTGATTGCCATGATAACTCGTACTTGAACTACCCGGAACATTAACTACAAAATCTTCTCCGTGCGCAAACCACACATAATAGTTAGGTAAAAACCCCCTCGTATATAAATGCTTCCAAACAGTGTTTGCATCATGATGATCAATGTTCTCGCACTTAACACAAGGACAGAAAATTTTGTTACCGTTTCTACCGCGAATGACTGATGTGTCGCGTGGGTCAAAAATTGATCAAGACCATCTCTAAATTCTCTCGTCACTTCACCGGTATCTGGATCTCGGCGGTTGTACATCCATGCCCGAACCGTGTATATCTCATGATGCCAAGACATGATCCGATTATCGACCTCTCCACAAAAAATATCGGATTTATAGTGTGTTTGCGAAATAAATATTTTTGTGAGTAGATTTGGGATGTTTGTGATATGATTTTCGTCTCCCCCATAGCTTGCTATTTATAGAGGATCAGCCATTTTTGCTACTCATTTGCGACCAACCTTTGTTACTAATTTGCTAGGAAAAAATATTTGCAAGGCATTTGCTAGTAATTTGCTACCCATTTGCGACCAAACAATTAGTAGCAAAAAACAGTTGGAAATCATTAAAAACGTGGGTAACTACTTTCTAAATATTCTCGCAAATCAGTCGCAAATGTTAGAAAATATCTGTCCCCACAAATGCCTCGCAAATTTGCAACGTGTTTGCTACGAACTATCTTTTCGTCGCAAATTAGTCGCAAATTGGAGGATTTTTGCGACGAAATTGCGACGAAAATTATCCACGCAAATTTGCGACTAATTTGCTACTCCAGACGCAAATTCCTAGCAAACGCCTCGCAAATTTGCGACCTCAATACTGGTCGCAAATTCTCCTCGCAAATTGGCCTGTTTTCTTGTAGTGAATCCTAGTGGGTGCACATGAGATCCCAAGGGTATCTCTAAAAACCAATGGACTAATAAAATGGAGAAACTTGTTGTTGAGTGGCTACATAAGGATAAGGATAGTATTTATAGGAAAATGAGATAGGGGAACTATGGTAAGTTCTATGGGCTTGAGTGGTTTGGGTGTTGAAGTTATGGGCTTGAAAATGGTGAAAATGGGCTCTTGTTCAGCATGGTTACTCGTCGGCGGGTGAGAGGTCCGACGAGTTCTCTTCCTCTCCTTTCACGTGACTCACCGGCCGATGAGTTGTCTGACAAGTGCGTCCTTGTTTCTCCTTTGCTTGTATGCTTCTTCCTTCGCTCGTATCTTTCTTCGTTGCTTCATCCTTGCTCCTATTGGTGTCTCTAGTCCAAAGTGTGCTCGAAGTACCTTGATTAAGACTCAAAAGGAAAAAAAAAGACACATGCATGCTCTAGGACTCTAAAATGAGAAACTAGCCTAAATGTGATGAATGTATGCAAAATGCAAAGTAATGTCATAGATAAATGGTAAAAACCAAGGCTTAAAACCATTAAAATATGGACACATCAATGTATTTCTTCAGAGCCTAGCGAATCAGAAAGAGTTCATGATACAAGTTTTTATCAATGTTCCACTCCATCTGGATGCCTTATCCATGCGGTTTTAAATAGGATTTGGGGGAGAAAAATCCAAGATATTTTCCTGTAACTTAGGTGAATCGTCTTATTTTTTTCACATCCCAGGTGAATCAACTCGCTCTTGGGTCATGATGTGCTCATGTTTTAAAACCCTGAAATAATTCTGCAAATGCATATGCAATCACAATATTACTTAAGGGCCAATCCACTAAAGACTAGAGATGCTATGTTACGAATTTAGAAGACTCGAGTTTAGCTAAGACAAAGATAATATTAGGGTTGTGTGAAATGATGGAAACAAATAAAAGCAAATAAAAATCAAGATAAATCAGTGGAGGAAAACGCTAGGCAATAGGTAATTGGCAGAGACTCATGAAACACAAGATATATAATCGATTGTAATGAATTAATAAAAACCGTTCTAGAACTCAAATCACAGACATATAATCATTCAACGTTCATGGCTTTGGTAATTATGCTTTAACAACTTAATAGACTCAACTTTCACATGTTATTACAAGAAGAAAGTATGCATTAATTCGATCAGAATTCAATTGTTCACAATACTCCATAACTAAACTTTCACAGGTTATGACGTATTGCTCATCAAAAATTAGATCAGTCAATATAACAAGCTTTTGGAGAGTATATCAACCTAAGATCAGATCGCTAAATGGCCAACCAAGCAAGTAGCAATACGAACAAATAAAAGTGAATAACCAATAGATAAACCCTAGAGATATCGATATAAATCAAGTATAATCATGATATCATTAAAAACCTATAACCTAACAAGCTAAGTACTCAGATATATGCAAGTGAACAAGCAGCAAGTAGTAGAAAGTATCATAAATAAATCGAATAAAGATTACAAGGGTTGAGAAATCTTCTCTATATTGAGTATAAAAGCGAGATCTTCTCCTTGGAGCTTTTAGAATCAAAAACTATGAAAAGAATATGAAAGGGGACATGTCTTTGTGTTATTGTGATGGCTTGTGTCTAAAAAGAGACTAAAAAAAAGTATTTATAATCTTAGAGGGTCTTAAGTTGGCTAGGATTTAATTTTAGGCAAAACAAGAAGTTTTGGTTCGGATGGTCTGGCATTGGGTGGTGACATCGGGTGGTAAGCCTGGATCATAGGCCGATGCTGGTGCATCGGGTTAAACACTTGATGGTCTCGACCCGATGCTCCCTTGGCCGATGCCATGGTGTTTTCTGCACATACTTCTCCTGCAAATCAGACGGACATATCTTGAGTAAATCGGGTGTATCTTCTCAACCATTGATCCAAATGAATCCAAACCAGTTCCACGTGAAAACTAACTCCAAAAAGGTAGCTTGTCATATAATTTCATCCAATTCCAAGTTCAAGAAGACCTCCAATGAATGGAAAACTTCTGGTGCTTTTGTGGTGTCCGATTAGGAAGAATGTATATCTTGTAAGTTAAGTGATTTGGTTGATACTCTTGAGTTGGGGAAATGGCCGAGGCATTATTTACACTTCTTTTGCTCCATTTTAAACCCATTTTGATGGTTTGAACTGTAAGGACTCTAAAGCCTACTAATATGAGAAAATTACCTCTAAAGGCATAAAACCGTATAAAAACACTTGAATAAAATAGTAGTTGCTGATATGGTGCGTTTTCTAACTTTAATGTCAAGCGGGGTACCTTCGTAGAGAAAATTATAGAACTAGTACACTTTTTTTGAAAATGTCTAAAATACCCTTACGGTTGGCAGAGTCTGCGTGAATTGTGTAGCCTTAAGGCTAAAGCTGGACAAATTCTGCTTAAACTCTACTAATTATGTAGCCTTAAGGCAGATATAGTGTGTGAATTGTGTAGCCTTAAGGCTAAAGCTGGACAGACTCTGGTTAAACTCTGCTAATTCTGTAGTCTTAAGGCAGATATAGTGTGTCGATTGTGTAGCCTCAAGGCTAAGGCTGGACAGAATCTTCTTAACCTCTGCTAACTGTGTAGCCTTAAGGCAGATATAGTGTGTCAGTTGTGGTAGCCTTAAGGCAGATATTGTGTGTGCTTTTTCTGTAGACTTAAGGCAGATGTTGTGTGTGCTTTTTTGTAGACATAAGGCATATATTACTCGACAGACTGTAGCATATTGTTCGCAGGGCATGACTTGACATTTGCAACGTAACTAAATTGTATAAACGGTCGGATTTTGAAGTACTCCTCTCTTTTCACAATAATAACAAGAATGCCATTACTTCTTACTTTTTTGAGTTTGCTATAAATCTTTTCAACCTCTCCACCTTTAACCTAGATCTACTATTTCGATTTCACCCTCAAAGGGAGATTTTATATTTTCAAAGAGACGGAAGCGAAATCCGAGTATAAGATTGTTTACAGCCTTCGATTTTGAACGAAAGTACGTACATTCTTCGGAAAGACGATCTTCGTTTACATCTAACAATATCTACTGGTCAAAGATATTCTAGGGGTTGAAGACGAGCATATTTTCGGGAAGAATGAACACAGGTAACACTTCAAAACATTACACTAGTTATCTAAACCACCATCTTCTAAACCGCGTCTAGAGCTCTAGTACGTCTTTGGCAGAGCTATTTCTAAAAGACCCTACCAAAGTGTAGAGCTCTGCGAAAAATCTTCTAAGATAGTGTATTGCAGATCTTTTGAACATTCTCTTTTTTGCAGATAATGTTGCATTTGTTGACTGTTTTTGGACAATGAAAGGTAAAAATGGGTTGTGATTTCGACGTTGATTCAAGCAAAGGAAGCAAGTTGTTTGCGGTTGAAGAACAAATCAAGTATGAGGAATTTCTCCGCATTGTTTGTGAAGATTACAACTTGGAAACGCAGATGAGTGCAGTCGAGATTTCTTATAAGTTGCCTACACATATCATGGAGAAAATGCCTAGCGACACACCTTCTATCTTCTTGAATAACGATAGGCAACTTGCAAACTTTATGACAATGGCGGAAAAAGAGGTTATCCGGCTTTGCGTGTCATGGAAAAGAAAGGATGGAATTAAAGCAGAAGCTGCGGGTAAAGATGAAGCTTGTGATGTCAAAGAGGATGGTGGTGTGGATTTTGATGGTGTTGGTAATTTTAAAGACGAGCATGCCATCACTGAACAACAGCAGAGACTGCCGACAGTCTGTGAAGAAACAGCAGATGCCGCCTTTATTCTGCGATATATTCGATGACACGCCTACCAAGCCATTACCAATGAAGAAATCTGGATCCATTAAGGTTGGCGAAATATTTGATGACAAGGAAGCATTAATTATGCAATTACGCAAGATTTCAGTCATCGAGAAATTTGATTTCAAAATCGCCAGGTCGAGGAAGAAACTATTTATCACGAAATGTTTTGTTCCTAATTGTTCTTGGAGGATTCGTGCGTCGAATCTGTCAGTTTCATCCGAATCTCCAGAATTTCTCGTTCGGATATATAAAGAAGCTCATACATGCTCTGCTGTCTGTAGGTATTCTCGTCACCGACAGGCTAATGCAAAATGTATTGGAAAGATGTATGTTGATAGGTTTAGTGGTGGTAATGATCTTAAAGGAATCACGCCTAAGCATGTAATGAACTGTATTAAGTCGCTACATTGTCTTGACATAGACTATACGAAGGCGCATAAAGCGTTGGCATATGCACGAGAGCTGGTCAGAGGCACTTTTGAGAGGGGTTACCAGGACTTACCTTCCTATCTATACAAAATAGAGCAGGCCAATCCCGGTACGATTACAAAGCTTGAACATGATGCTCAACAAAGGTTTAAGTATTTGTTCATTGCTTTTGGTGCTTCCATCAAAGGATTTGAGTTCTTGAGGAGGGTTGTTGTGGTAGATGGAGCACATCTAACTGGAAAGTACAGAGGTGTTATGCTGGTAGCTGCAGGTCAAGATGCAGATTCGAGTATATTTCCTATAGCTTTTGGGATTGTAGACTCAGAGAATGATGCTTCATGGGAATGGTTTTTTACACAGTTGCGTGGTGTGATACTTGATGATAAAAATTTGGCCATTATTTCTGACCGTCATCTATCAATCGCAAAGGCCATTGAGAAGGTTTTCCCCGCAGCTGATAGGGGAGTATGTTACTATCACCTCAAGAATAACCTTATCTTAAAGTTCAAAAAGAATGCAATGATCAGTTTGGTGTGTCGTGCTGCATATGCATATCGACCGGTAGATTTTGAAAAATTGTTTGGTGTGATTCGTCGTCAGAATAGTGAATTAGCAGTTTACTTGGAAGAGGCGGAATTTCAATTATGGGATTGTGCACATTTTCCAGGAGATAGATTTGGTATAATGACGAGCAACATTGCAGAATCCATTAATGTCGCGCTTAAGGAAGACAGATCATTTCCTGTTAAACATTTCTTGGAGGGTATTAGAAAGTTGTTGTCAAGGTGGTTTGTGGAAAGGCGAGACAAAGCTGCCTCATTAAAAACAAATTTCCCCCCAAACGTTGAAAAGTTACTGCATGAAAGACACGGTAGCTTGGAAATTTTAAATGTTCATCATACTGATTCAAATTGTAGCCATGTTACAGGTGGAGATTCTGATTGTGTGGTTGATCTACAGAAGGTATGTAAGTTTTTTTTTGCTATTTATAACTGCCAGTTTCACGAAACGTATACTGAGAAAGTCTGCCAGTCTCAGGAAACGTTTGCCTTGTTTATCTGCTCTGAGTTTGATTCCTTTTTAAATTTATGATTGCAGAGACTTTGTACTTGTAAACAATATGATGTCGAGAAGATTCCCTGCGAGCACGCGATTAAAGCAGCATTAAATCGGAAAACTGATGAAGCTACCCTGGTGGATGATCATTTCACAAAGGGCTACTTGTATTCAACGTACTCAGAACCTATAAAACCTGTAGACGAAGATTTGATTCTACCACCACACGTAATTAGTGAACAATGTCTGCCACCAGTCATAAAAGTACCTTCCGGTAGACCAAAGACAAAGAGATACCTTTCTGCTATTGAAAAGGCTAAGCGGTTCAAGCGTAATCAATGGAAGAAGAAAAAAATAGAACCTTCGCAGAGTACTCCATCCACAAAGCAAATAACGAAGCAGAGGACTCAATCCACAACGAAGAAAACGAAGCAGAGGACTCCATCTGTTACGAAGAAAACGAAGCGGAGTACTCCATTCAGCGATAATATTTCATCCACTACTCCATCCCCAAAGGTGAGAAGGAAACTTTCGCAGAGTACTCCACCCCCACAGATGAAAAAGAGTCTTTTCCAGAGTAGCCCAAAAATGCATCACAGGTGCTCAAAATGCCATAATGCAGGACACAATCGAAAAACATGCCCATTTTCTTGACTCTGGCTTCACTCTGGCTTTACTCTGGCTTCACTCTGGCTTCACTCTGGCTTCACTCTGGCTTCACTCTGGCTTCACTCTGGCTTTACTCTGGCTTCAGTCTTGCTTCAAGTTTATTTAAACAAGGAAACAAATCTTGGTTTATAACTTTATTTATTTGTCCTTATTTATGGTGCTCCGTTGTTTTATGTTAGTCTTTAGTTTGATGTGGCTATCATAAAATAGTCGGTATCGCAGAGTGTGCATCTGGTATCGCAGAGTCTGCATCTGTTATCGCAGAGTCTGCATCTGCATCAAGTCTCGCGAAGTCTGCGTCTGATATCTGCATGAATCATCCAGGAATCTGCTATTAATCTTACTGTGCTCTACTATAGATTTTACTTTTAGTTTCATTCAAAAAATATATATGCTCAACAAATCCGAGGGTAAAACATGTTATTCAATTAAAATCCACATCTTGAATTACGGAATCATAACTTTTCAAGGATTTATAAATACAGAAACAAATAAAATTAGAAGAAATAGTTCAAATCTCCTATATAATTCGGCAAAGCTGTCTTGCAAACCAATACAGGTAGCGGTTTTCGCATCCAGGTTGATATTCGTGCTCAGTGGCACAATTTGGAAAAGGCAAATCTGGACAGTCAGGGTATTGCCATGTTGATGCAAAAGAATGGTTCATGGGTGGATAAAAAGCTACAACCGCATCCAGAACCTCCTCCCCAAGCCTGGTGAGTTTATCAAAATCACCTTCAGCGTGTACGTCGACACATAATTTGAGAAGTTGTGCAGCCCTTTTCGTACGTCCAGCACATACACACAGCATTCCACAGAGATAAGTTGCGTTAGCACTGAAAGGGACAAGCCGTTCCAAAAGCTCCATGGCTGCGCTGATGTCTTGTTCTGCGGTCACGAGTCTTGTAGCCTCATAATAAATAGCAGTTGGGTTTCCGGCGTTTAAGCATCTTACAAAAAAGCTACGGTTCATCCCGTCTAGGAGAATTTTATCTGTGTCCTCACATAGATCGTCGAGACTAAGTTCCTTGAAGACTTCATCACTGTACACTACATCTCTACCGATCCGCCCTATTCGGAGGATGTGTCCAACTCTCCACAAGGTGAGGCGGCCAAGTTTTCGTGCAATGACAGAGATAATTTCCGAAGTGAGCTCTAGTATTTGCATGTTAACCTACGATGTGATGCGGTATTTGGATTTTGAAAATAATTAACAGGCACTCTATTCGTAAACAATCTACTATTTTTATAGATAAGAAAAGAAATGAAAGGGGTCGATCTTCCTTTAAATTGTCTTGGAAAATAAAACTCAATTTACAGGGACATCGGTCAAACATTTAGTACAGTCATTGCACGCGCCTCAGTTAATGGCTCGACATGAGAGGCATGCGGGATGATTACTGTGCAACCGGTCAACTATCATAACATAAGATACTCTGCCTTGGAAAAGACAACTCAATTTAATAAGAAATGGCAGAGAAAGCGCGTAAATTTGCCGCGCAATAAATGGCGCGAACAACCATAAGAATAAAGGACAAGTCATTTTTTGACACATGAGGAGATGAATGACAACTCATTTAAAAAGTATACATCAATGAACATGTGTTTATTGCAGTAGTTGAAAACACATTCCCTAGTCTGCCAAAACCCTAGAGTAACGCTTCGTGTTCATATAGGAGAAAGTCGTGTCTGTTTGTCTCTACATCTATTTGTTTACCAAAGACACAACATTCATCATCTTCGTCTCTCTTACCAAGTTTGTGACCATGGGTTATAGTGTAAGGCGAATTAAAATGGAACTTAATCGGATCCAGAAGGATGTTCCTACACAGTTCATCAGGGCAGGTATAAAATCTAGAACTCCCAAGTCTTTTATGCAGTTAGAGGTAGTATTATTTACGGATGATAATAGGAACTTTACGGATGTAGTATTATTTAGATTAAATGTCTGAGTTGAGTCTGATATGTTTTAGGTCCCGTTGGTGATTGTGTTTACGAATGGGAAGCAGCTATCAATGGATCCTTCGACAGTCCCTATGCCGGAGGGATTTTCTTGCTTACCATCAATTTTCCTCCGGATTATCCGATAAAGGCGCCAAAGGTTTGCTTTTTGCTTTTTCAGTTAATTGTTATTTGTTGCAGGATGAAACTTCACTCTTGATCATCTTGCTTTTCATCTTGCTTTTAATTGATATTCTCTTTGTCTTTGCATGCAGGTGGCTTTCAAAACAAAGATTTACCACCCAAACATCAACGCAAAAGGAGCGATTGACTATAATATCTTGAGGGAAAAATGGTCTCCTGCTTTAACAATGTCCCAGGTTTGGAATTTTTTCAGTTTTAACAAAGTTTTGTCGAAAAAAATACTTCAGCCAAACATGTGTGTTAATGGGATGGATTTTTGTCATGGAATTAGGTTTTGATGTCAATTTGCGCGCTGATGACTGACCCAATCCTAGATGATCCTTTTCTGCTGGAGGTAGCCCATATTTACAAGACTGACAAATCCAGGTTCGAGTCAACTGCGCGAAGCTGGACGGAGCAGTATGCCATGGGATCAGAGTGAGGTGGTGGAGGCAAAGAAAGGAGCTGTCTCACCTGTTTGTTCTTTAGTATCTTTTCTATGTTTGCTTTAATATCTTCTGAAGACTGGTTTGCTATAAGTGTTTTATTTTGAACTCGCGGATCAATTCGGTTATTTTGAGCGAAGGCGCAGTATCTGCTTGTACTCTGCATATTAAAGCAGATGATAGGCGGACTCTGCATTTAGGCTGCATCTGTGTGTTCTTTAGTGTCTTTTCTATGTTTGCTTTAGTATCTTCTGAAGAATGGTTTGCTATAAGTGTTTCATTTTGAACTCGCGGATCAATTCGGTTATTGGTTATTTTGAGCGAAGGCGCAATATCTGCTTGTACTCTGCATATTAAAGCAAATGATAGGCGGACTCTGCATTTAGGCTGCATTTGTGTGTTCTTTAGTGTCTTTTCTATTTTTGCTTTAGTATCTTCTGAAGACTCGTTTGCTATAAGTGTTTCATTTTGAACTCGCGGATCAATTCGGTTATTGGTTATTTTGAGTGAAGGCGCAGTATCTGCTTGTACTCTGCAGACTCTGCAAAGCAGATGATAGGCGGACTCTGCATTTAGGCTGCATCTGTGTGTTCTTTAGTGTGTTTTCTATGTTTGCTTTAGTATCTTCTGAAGACTCGTTTGCTATAAGTGTTTCATTTTGAACTCGCGGATCAATTCAGTTATTGGTTATTTTGAGCGAAGGCGCAGTATCTACTTGTACTCTGTAGACTCTGCATCTGAAAGTAGATGATGGGCGGACTCTGCATTTAGGCTGCATCTACATCGCTTACACTGCGCATAAACTGCATCTTCTCAACTTGTTTTCATCCACAAAGGTCTAATAAAACAAAATAAAGTATACATAAATTACTGAACTATTATAACGAGACATACAAAAGTGTTACTCTGAGTCTCAAAAGATCGAGTGCAATAACATTAAACAACACAGTTGATGAGGTTTATTCTAGGTGGTATTGTTACGACGAATAGGGTCATCAATGTATGCATCTTCAACCATTGAGAAACCACCGGTCTTAACAACCCTTAGTTGCTGGATTGCTTCTTCAACGGCAGGAATTACTGGATTTATGAGGAGTTCAGAGAATGGGTAGAGAGCCGAGACACGTATCTCACCTGCAATGCCAAAGAGTCACCTAGTCATATATGTTGCAATAGTTCTCTATGGTTGAATGAAGTAGTAACACTACCTCCAAAATAGGCCATATTCCAATTTCGTAGCACGCATAATATGACCTTCCCAATTGGCTGAAGTCGCCAGAAGTACTCAAATTCATCAGCAAATGTTCCCTTCGCAATACAGTTGATATTTTCGCCGCTGCAGCTCACAAAGACGAATTTATAGTACTTCGTTCTCAAAAGACATCCTAAACTATAAACATAATTAACTTACCTGAAATTCCTCAATGTGAAGTGTAGAACTTTGTGACCAGGGACAACGTAAACGTCATCTGTGAAGCCTTGATAAATTTCTAATTTCTTGACTTTTACAATAGTACCACGCAAATCAACTGTGTTATAGAGCAACATGAATATAGATTATTTGATCTGACGTGAAATGGAAAATCAAACAACTAATATTCCATCAATACTTACCAACACTAATCTTCTTATGCAATGAGCCGTTTAGAAACTCTGCGAAATGGAGATAACGACACCATATGATTACCACAGATTCGTGCTACCTTTTTAATGATCGATTCTTCATGGAAGAAGATATGGAACTCATGGTGTGTTAGTTTACACTGACCCGGCCTCGTCGTCACTTCAAAATCCCTAATCAAATAACCATTCCCCTTCAGCCACGTCTTCAAACTTTGACAACAAATGATTTCGAATGGTTGCAGAGATCCGAACACCCTAAACCGTAAAACCAAAGATTGTATCTATTCCTCTAAAAATTAAACAAAATCATGTATTCCAAAGAGACAACATAAGGACATCAAAACATGCATTTCTTATAGCGTTGATAATCAGCGAGAAGCAAGTGTCTTTCAGGTTGAAAGCGTGCATAGTGCTCTCCAAATTCTCTTATGA